>OZ005741.1:256673794-257090457 GCA_963930735.1 Dioctria linearis
TTCATTGGTGACAACAAACAGGTGATATCGTATTTGCCACGAAGTTTCTTTTCGCTTTGGAACTGCTGCAAGTGCTGTGAGAAAGATAAGCACTCTATTTTTAAGCTAGAGGGATTATATCAATCTGTCAGCCTTATTACTTGAGGCTAGTAGTTGCAAAGAATAAAATGAGTTTGATAAGAAACATATATATAAAAAGTAGTACAAGATAAGAGGCACCAAACTGAAAATCTTCCATCATATGTGGGACTACTTAACATCTAAACATATGTACAAAACCAAAAAAATCATATCACTCTCTCAACGAAACGATATCGCAAGGGTTTCCCAACTGTAGGTGCATTTTTGTTGTTTTTTTCTTCTGTTTTTTATAACCAAATTAGGACACATATAGATGTGATTGGATATGTAACCACATAATGACGATCCATAAATAGTATAAAAAAAAATAAAAACAAAAAACTTAATTAAATATCATATAGAGCTGGTAGATTACAACATTCCCGGACAAAGGAGTGATGGTGGATGGGTGATAGTGAACATCGCCCTACATGTACGAAGTACAGGATAACTCCAACTCTCTTATTCTCTGTTCCATGTGGATGTGCGAAATTCATTAAATTGTGATATTGTAATTTCCCGTCCTTTATGGGATCCACTATCCGGTCCTACTGAATTTTCAGGGCGGTGGTTCACCAGCCCACTTCTCTCTATCTACCAGCTACATCTGAATAAACATGGCAGAATTTATAGACTAGAACGTGTTCCGCACGTATCCCCCGATCGTATTCTGTGAGGACGTTTAATATCCGAATTTTCTGTAATTTCCGCTTAAGTTTGAGCATTTAAATGGGAAGTTGGACTATTTTTTGTTATGGAATTTTACATACATATATATATAGGTATGTCTGTTTGTACATACATGTGGACACATTGATAATTGTTACAGCATAGATGATATATGTAAGTAGACAAGAGCGGCGTATAGTAGTAGTTGGTTCGGGATGTTTTTCTTCCTCTGCCTGATGATTCGGAGAAAAATAAATAGTCCTGTCTATCCCTAACTATATATAACCATGTGAACTCTTATGGACTTGTGTAAGGTCTTTGTTATCTCTTGAAAAGAAGGTTCGTGTATTCATAATGAATACGGTGGATATTTTCATATTCATGGGCTTAATTTATCATTTAAAGAGTGACCATAACTAGGAAGAGTTTGAAAGAAATTCCGTTCCCATGAATAATGGAAAAGAGACGTTGCTAAAAAAAAACCGTTATTCTATCATAAATATTGGTATGTACACATAGGTAGATAGATACCCCTTATGTTCCGATATTGGGTTCTGTTTTTTTTTTTTTTTTTTGCAATAAACAATTTTTCAACACACAAATTTTCATCACCCGCACTCAAACTAAATAAAATTCTCCCATAATTGATGAATTATGTTTCCATAGCCGCTTATATATCTATACGGATTTCTGGACAGGGACACCCGGGCTATTATTGTGTCATATACCATTTTGGGTGGAGCCTATTATTTTCTAATCAATAAAATTACAAAAAAAAAATGATAAAAGTTATCAAAATGTGGTGGTATTTGTTATTTGTATTTGCAGGAGGACAGAGAAGAAAAGGATCTTTCGCCCAATTTTCAGAAGGAGGTATTACTCAATGTCATCCTTCCCATCATGGTTGTCAAAAAAAAAACCTTTAACCCACTGACCGACCAGTTGTCAGGGAAAAAAAAGTATCGTAAATGATTACACAATTCTACAGAGAGGGATATTTCGGCCCTTTTTTTTCCTTTCAGGAGCTTTATTTATTTATAGGACTTACTTAATGCTCACACCGTGAGACTTTAACTACCGACGAAAAAAATATATATTTCTCCCCATTTTTGTACCTTCCTTTGTGAGTTTATGTAGGTCTGTTGTCTTTACTTCTCTCTGCTGTTAGATCAAAAGTTTCAATGTCCATTACATAGGAAAGAAAGAAAAAAACAAAATTAATTTTTAATTTGCGAAAGTTTATCGAGGCCTTTCAAGACTTAAATTTGGGGTTGAATACTTTATTCATTTCAAACTTTTTATCTAATGTCTAATAATTGTAATTATAAAATAGCAGCCATGTATTTAGCGTAAAGGGCGTATACCGCCTAGTCGGAATATGCTTAAGAAAAGGTGTAAACCCACAAAAAAGGTTGCATTACAGAGTATCAATTTTAAACAGAAAATTTGAGCTTTGTAAATTCGATTTGAAAAACTAATGTTGATGACTTATTTTGGAAAACAATTGTTAAATGAAAAAAAAATAAATAAAAAAATATATATATATTGTTACGCGCCACAAAGTGATACAAGCGACATCTATTGGAAATGGAAACAACTTTAGGTTAGTGACATCCTAGTAAACTGGGTTTGGAGAATGGAATATTCAGGAAGGTTCTAGGATAATTCGTAGAGTATAAATACGGCGCTGCTCACATCCAGGAGGCGAGTATTATTTCAGACAGCGAAGTGAACGAAGTAAACTATTTGGATTGCGATAATTAGAAGTACAGTACTAGCGATAAATAAAGAGTTGATTTGAAAATTATTTGTGAGTGTTATAAAAGAAAACAGTGAAGTTAAATAAAAGAAGAACTTTTGAATTATATCTGAAAAATTGTGTTTTAAATAACGAACCTAAGGTCACGGTCGTAACAATATATTAAAGATTTCGGAATACCTTTGTTGATCCAGAACCTCTAAACGGGCAAAAAGTTGTTGGCGATTTGAAAGAAAGCCAAGGATTATCCCTGTAACCATAGATATAATAGTGCCGAATAAAACGTGGCTATATTCTAATGAGGTGAACTTCTATAACAGGGGTGGCCATAACGCGGCTCTTGGCTCTACTAATCTACAAAAACAAAATTTTTAACTTTAATTCAGTTTAAAATTAAATTTACCAGTTAACTAGAAGAATTGGATCAAAGCATTTAGTTATTCTAAGGACATAACCAAAGGGTAAGCCAGCAACGCCTCGCTCAAATTAAAATCAGCGATGTCTGGGACCTGATGTTGGTAAAGCCGCAATTTTTTTTTAGAAATTTACTGGAAATTTTTTCCTTAGAATCCCATGCTTTGATCCGAAGAATTTAAAAATCCTATTTATACACACGCCTACTAATCTACGCAAGCAAAATTTTTTAACTTTAAACTGATTTGCTTTTAAAATTATAATAATCTTATATGTATATTGTTTTCAAAGATAAATAAATGGCTCTTTAAAATATGCATTTCTAAAATGTGGCTCCCAAAGTTACTATAGTTGGCCACCCCTGTTCTATAACATAAGAGGCTTTACAGGAATTTTCAATTGCAGAGAGAAGAGTCGTAGTGGCGGAACGGCAATTTTCATTAAACAAGGAATAAAGTATATAGGTATAAAACAAGACATTAAATATAATATGTACTAACAGCAAAACTAGTCTTAAAATTCTAACAATGTATAAATATTTATTTTTCCCGCGGACGGGAATCGAACCTACACTTGTTAGAATCGGTCAATGATGGAGAAATAAGAATTTTTAAGAACTTTTATTTTTAATGATTCTAAATCAAATTTATAAATACAAGAAGGAAAAAAAAAAAAGTTCTTAAAAATTCTTATTTCTCCATCAATGTATAAATAACCTAGCGAAAGCCAGCATGAATTTATAGACCATCTGGAGAACTAACTGCCTCAACACCGAAAGCTTATGTTTTTGGGAGATACCAACATTGATTTGATGGTGAACAATAAAGCAGTAACTCAATATCTAGAATTGCTATCTATATACAATATCAGGATCCTAAACCAAATTGATATTAAACATGTAACTAGATCTACAGAAAATACGGCTTTAACAATAGATCATATATTTACGGAATCTATGCGAGATATTTTTCATGGACATGAATATGGATGCTACCTCCATATCAGATCATAACGTAATTAATGTCGTAGTCACTACAAATGTTTAAAACAAAAAACAAAAAAGGATGAGCACAAAAGTCATCTCAACGATAAATAAAGAGAGATATAGAGAAAAATTAGAGACAGAATACAAAACTCTCAAGCAATAACAACGGAGGAGCGTATTGACATTTTAAAAGATAAAATAAAAAAGATAGCATAGTTTACAAAAAGATTAGCAGTAGGAATAATGAATGGGTAACGGAAAAAATTAAAGATGAAATTAATAAAAAGGAAAATTTATATAAAGAAATGAATAAGCACCCGGAGGATATTGAGGGAAGAGGGATTACACTCGTGCTAAAAATTGGGTAAACATGTTAGTAAGAAAAGCGAAACAAGGTTATATAGACAAACAGTTTCAGAAGACAAATACGATACAAGGAAAACATAGAAAATAATAAATGAATTTATCACAAAAAAGGAGAATGTAAAGTGTTCTGCCCAATGAGAACAAAAAAAAAAAAAATATTAATAATAATGATGTGGACTGTAAATAATAACGCCGGGGAATATTTTATAGTCAGTGGTTTATTGGACGCACGTAAAAGTTATGTACAAAATTACAACTTAAACTAAAATTAACAGAATTCAATTTCACGACACTTAAGAACTAAACTTCAATTGATTTAATAAAGTCGCTTACTCACTACACAATAATAATTTTTATTTCAATACAATACTGTCAAAGCTGAGACAACTTTGACCAATGGCATTATATATGTATATATATATATATAAATATATTAATCAATATGAACTATAATATATGATTACTCAAAAAATATTCTCACCAGTATAAAACTATGGAATCGACTTTATGGCGTTTGTAATTAAATAGTTAGTGATTATCTTGTTCTAGTCGTTCCACGGAACAAGATACTTTACTTCAGTCGAGACCCAAAGCAAGTTGTATTAGTCGTGTTTATTGTAGTCGGTACCCAGAATAAATATCTTTATCTCAGTCGAGACCCAAGATAAAGGTTTGAGTTAGTAAAATCTATTCCAGTCGAGACCCAGAATAAATATCTTTATCTCAGTCGCTACCCAAGATAAAGGACTATATGTTGGAGCAATTTTTGTAGATCTTAGAAAAGCTTTTGATACAGTTGACCATAATTTTCTTCTGAAGTTTCTGGATACGTTTGGAATAAGGGGTATAGTCAATAAACTGGTGCAAATCTTTTTAACCAACAGGAAATTGTTTACTAAACTAGAAAAAATACAGAGCTATTCGGAAATATTCCGGGCTGGTGTACTACAAGGCTCTATTCTGTGACCTAACTTCTATTTGCTACACATCCAGATCGCAGGAATTAAAGGAGACTATCATACATATACATATATGCTGATGACACAAACATTATATATGCGGCGAAAGCAAAAGAAGTCCTTCAAAGAACTATGAATGAAGTTCTCATAAGATATAAGCAATGGACGGATGGAAACAAACATTCGCTGAACGAAAAAAAAAAACAAAATTCATAATATTTCGACAAGGCAATAAGGTAGATATTGACCAACAGATAAAAATTGGATCCTTGAGCTTGCAGAGAGTTAAGGAAATAAAATAGCTTGGTCTTATTCTAGATGAGCAGTTAAGGTGGAACACTCATATAAACAGCAAAATTAATGAAATTATACCGATGCTGGGCGCTATCAAAAGTATGAATTTGACACTAAGTAACGAGATCGCATTCTCGTATGTTCTCAATGCTCCAACTATATAATTAATGGAACACAGATAACTATGAATAGAGCTCTTAAAACTATATATTAATGTACTTTGTCTGTAAGTTGAAGAACAAAAATATTAAAACAAACCTCAAAATCACTAAGGCAATAGATCTCCATACTCACAATACAAGACAGAGAAATGATATATATCAGTAGAAGCAGCAAGAACAGAAAGGGTTCCTAAGGGACCATTGGTGATATCCAGTGAGATCTTCAACCGACTTCCATTTGAGATTAAAAACATGTCGAACATAAGTATCTTCACAAAAAAAAGTAAGAAACCATATATGTAGTCGCCATGAAATATAGCTAAGTTGAATTTAGAACATTCTATTCATATTAAGCAGTATACAGGAAATAAATAGATTGTAATTAATTAAACTTAAATTAAATGAATTTCAACCTCTTGCTTAAACCAGCTAAACTGTCTGAACATGGACAACACTAGGCTTGGGTTTAAATGTATTAAGGAAATGTAACTAAGGCTAATAATTATTTTTTTTTATTTGTATATGCTCTTTATTGAGTGGCTCATTGGCTCTTTTAAAAATATCTTAAAACTAATTGGCAAAAGACACAAAATTGTAAAAAAGACACTAGCTAAACTAACTTATAAAAAGTCAAAAGGGACAACTAAAACAATTAATACAACAAAAATGACACACAAAAAGGAAAACAAACAAGACAAAATTCTCAAAAGAGACTAAAAACGGACACAAAAATTTTGAAAAAGATCTAAAGTTTAACCAAAAATTTAGAACCAGTCCCAATTTTGACAATTGGGTAAGTGGCAGTTCCAAGGAGCTCCAAATTTCCAAAATGAACTAATAAAAATGTCCCTAAACGAGCGAATTTCAACATAAAATTTTGTAATTTAGAACCGAGACCGAAACCGAATTAGAAAACAGAATAATCGAACGAACGAAAAATTTACCCGATACCGTTATAGAGTCCCGTGAGAGCAGCCTGTAGTATCATAGACCTCTACAAACTGCTCTCATCATCCCTCCAGCTTAGCATCTCTAACAGAGTGCTTGTCCTTCCCACAGCACGTGCAACGAATCCTAAGCGGGGAGAAGCCCCGTGGACTAGTGTTGCAAATGCTGTGGCCTGCTATCACCAGTGAAAGACAAGAGCTCCATCCTGCACCGACGATAGTGGCTGCCATGTGCAGTTGAATGTGTCAGCGTTCGTTGCCAGATATTCAAGACGTAAACGTCTCTTCAATCTGTCAACGAAGTGGCGCTTAAGTGCGTGTGCGTGCTGTTGTGGGTCAGTGTTCTGATTCCCAGCTTCGACTCTCATGTAGTACAGGTGAATTGTAGATTTGGCCAGTGTCAACACAAAGCTAATCAGACAATTCACCCGACTACAAACCTTTGGCCCCCATAGAAACGATGTTCTAGTAATGCTGAAATTCGGGTGGATCAACTGACACATATCGCGCACGAGATCCATTAGATCTTGCAAAGCCGGGCAAGTAAAGAGCCTGTGAAACAGGGTGCCTTCACCACCACAAACTGTGCAAATCCTTTGAACTCGGCGGTCAATATGTGACAACTGATTAGGATGCATAAGACTGTGATGCAGCAATTTGAATGCTACATCAGCATCTTTGTAACTAGAAGGATAACTGTAGACTACTCTGCAAGTTATCCCTCCCATCACGCCCATATTCACCCCGAGGTGTGTTCGCCATCTGTTGTATCCTGTATACTCCGGAGGTCTTATGGACACAAGCACGTCACGGAGCACACGTGTTGTAAGTGTGCTGAAAGGTGTGTGTGGTGGTCTGTTCAGAACGAAAGCATCTTCCAACTTAGTGCCAGGGTCACTGGTCCCAAGTTGGCGAAATCTCTCCCGCGCAGAAGCAGCCAGGTTGTGTAGTTGTGAAGAGTTAGTGTTTATTCGACAGTTTCCAGAGATATCAATAATATCTCCGAGAACTGTCAGTGTATGCGTGTCAGCTTCAAAACCCCGAGCATTACTGAACACTGAATCCATTAATTCAGGATTAAACCTGATTGGAATCGACGCGAATTGCGTGTACCTTAGAGCATTCCACTGAAGGTGAAATGCTGGCCTGATTCTGCCCCAGGTCTGAATCGTTGAGATTAGATCCTGTGGCAAGTCACGAGGATAAGGTGGTCGAACAGAGAGTAGGTAGTAATACTCCCCTATGCCGATCCCTCCCAGTACATTCACCCACAGTTGAGAAATCAAGCTGTCTCTCTTGCAAAACACTCTTTGGAATGCCCGCACTTGGAGACACCTTGATTTCACAACCAAGTTAGTGAGACCTAATCCACCTATCTTGACTGGCAGACAGAGCGTGCTTTCAGCAACCCATCGTCTTCCTCACCAAAAGGCGTCTATCGCTTTTGCTTGAAGAAGACCTACGAAGCCTTCATCAAACGTCTCAGACTTTAGCAGATGAACGATGGACGAGGTAAACAAATAGTTTATCACGACTGACCTACCCATTAAGGATAATGGAAACAGTCGACTACGCCATGAGTTTACAGCTCTAGAGAGTTTCTCAAGAGCGATGCGGCTATTATTTGATTTACTCTCGCGTCCGATATACACACCTAAATACTTCAGGCAAGTATTAGTCCATTGGATGTTCAGTGGAGTATCTGTACGATCTCTCCACCTTCCGCACCACAAGCCTTGACTCTTACTAAGGTTGATTTTAGCGCCCGCTATACGTTCGAACTGTTCGAAAACAGCACGAGCGACCGGAAAAGCTTCATCTCTTGTCACGAAAATAGACAGATCATCCGCATACGCCAACATAAGAGGCCTCACAGTGGTATATGGCAGATGAACCGCATACTGTCCGAGCATTCGACGAAGATTCACCAGTAGCGGCTCCAACGAAAGATCATAAAGCATACCTGACAATGGAGAGCCCTGTCTGATACCTCGATGAAACGAGATAGGAGCCAGAGCTTGTCCTTGATGCTTAATCAAAATCGCTGAATCTATATACAGTTTCCCGACGATATCGAGCCACCTGGGTGGAAACCCAAAAGCCTCGAGAGCAGTCAAGAGATACTCGTGCGAGACACTATCAAAAGCCTTTTGCTGGTCAAGTGAAATCATTGCCATTTGTGTACCTGTCGGCTCATGGTAGGCAAACAAATGCTTGGCTACCGCGATGTTGTCGTAGATACTACGACCAGGTCCACAATAGGACTGTTCCGGGTGTATTACCGAAGCAATCACTGAGCGGAGTATCGCCCCTAATGCTTTGCAGACGATTTTGTAGTCTACATTGCATAGGGTTACTGGCATCCAGTTCCCCATCCTCTGCAAATCTCCCTTCTTTGGAATTAAGCGCATAACAGATCTCCTCCAACTAGAAGGAAAGTCTGAATGTGTCTCAACCGCCGAATTGAAGACTTCAAAAAGTCAGGAATTAATAAATCCATGAAACGTATGAAGAATTCTGGAGTCAAGCCGTCATAACCAGGTGAAGTGTGTCGCCTTAGATCCTTTGTCGCAGCAATCATATACTCTAATGTGATTACTGTATCCAGGAGCTCCTTACTGTCTTCAGAGAAAGTGGGAATATTCTCAAGGAATTCATGAGTGGTCGAGGATGTTGTCGACGTTGATTCAGAGTAGAGACTACTGTAGTAGTCTCGAATATATTCTGATAGCTGTTGTCCGTTGAGGACTTGTCCAGATGGATCAATTATCGATTCGACCTCACAAGAAGCAGTACGACGTCTAGTCGCCTGAAAGAAGTACTCAGTTGGAGAATCGCCTTCTCTCAGCCACCGCGATTGGCCGCGCAGCACAAACTCCAAGCTGTGCTTGTAAGTCTGTGTCGCCAAGCGTTCCTTTATTCCATTGAAATAAAGAATCAACCCCGGCTGAGAAGCTTGATAGCCACTTCGATTGAAACTCGTCTCGATAAAAGACCGAATCTGGAGCTTTCCAATATCCCACCATTGACTAAGAAGAGGAAAGTCAGCTTTCCTCTCTTGCCAATCGTGCCAGAAATCAATGAACTCATTGATTAACTGCTCGGAATTCAACAAATAGTTGTTGAATATCCAGTATGCAGTTCGTCTTTCAACTAGAGTGCTGGTCGCCACCACAAGAAGATGATCACTAATCGAACACACTTCATGAGTGACACCAACGAAATGTTCTAGTATTCCAGGTGAGACGTAAAGTCTATCAATTCTGGAGCCTGCGAGACTTCCATGGATATTTCGCGAGACCCTCGTGTATGATCTAGTCGTAGGATGCATCCAACGATAGATATCCACGAGTCTGAAAACACCGACAAAATTCCTCAATCGAGTAGCATTGACAGAGTTGAGCTCAACTCCAGAGTGCCGATCCATTGAGGGATTCAGAGTGCAGTTGAAATCACCTCCGAGGACAGTTTCACCGCTAAAATTCACCAGACACGACTGAACACTATCAAGAACTTGTCTTGTAATGTCCTGGTCATGAGGAAGGTACACGTTTACTACCTTGATATGTTTGTCTTGAACGACAGAATCCAAGGAAGAAGCGAAGCCTGGGAAGATATCTGTATAGACAGGAGACGATAGTGTAAATTTGTTGGATACAATGATTGCCACCCCTGAGCCTCGGCGAGGCGCAGGTGTGGCAAACATTGCATAGCCAGTGTGTAGATAAGCATAGCGCTCAAGTTGTGTATAAGTGTTTTGAGTGAAATTCGTCTCCTGCAGAAGTGTAATATCTATATCGAACATTTTGACATGTTCGATAGTACTGCGTAGTCTTGTATGAGCACTTAAACCCCCGGTGTTAAGAGAGCCTATCTTACACATTCAAAGATATGCAAAGCTCAAACGATGATGGTACGACGTCTACGGACGAGAAGAATCGACCAAACCATGCTCCTGAATCAGCTCCTCCACCCTCCTATGGAGACGATCCAAGCGAGCTACATCGTTGTACTTCCCCTTTTTCTTCGACTCCTGTTGTAGGAGTAGAAGTTGAGGAAGTAACAACTCTGGCCTCTCCAGCTCCCGTACAAGAATACTCCAGATTTTACCTGAATTCTTCTTGTACAGGAGCTGGCCAAGAATGCTGCGAATTTTCTCCCTAGAAGGGCTTCCATCCCCTTCGAGACCTCAAATTGGCTACCAGTCGAAATGGCGCTACCACACGACTCACAGCCACTGAAGCTCGAGAGACCAGTCTCATCCAAACCGGTCATGTCGCAGTCCGAAAGCTGCTCGAGAGACACTTCCGCGTCCCTCACAACAACCTTCGAACTGCGAGCTCCACTATCGTCCTCCTCCGAGTGGGGCCGCTTTGATGCTACTGGCTTTGCTGGCTCTGGAGGAGGCAGCATCATCAGGTCCACCTTCGTCTTCCTCCTTCTCGTCCAGGCACCTTAACCACTGGCTGCTCCAAAATAACAGGTTGAGTGCCGGTCGAAGGCTCCTTCTCCAGATCCACTACTGTAGTAGTGGCTTCCTTCGAGGGAACCCTCGGTTCAGCCCGGGGCAGTCAGCAATAAAATGCCCTACCAAATGGCAAGCATGGCATTTCGCTTCGGTGCCAACGTCTATCCAGTGCCTCGAGCCGGATAAGCTCAGGTAAAAGCCCTTTGGAAGCGTACACCCCTTATTCAAGGTGATGGACGCCTCCCGGCAGGTACCGAAGACACCCCGCCCGAGACCCTCGTCCCCAATTTTTAAGGGAATAGCACGAACGTTGCCATGAACCTTCCCAAATCTTCCCAAGAAATTTAGGAGGTCTTCATGGCAAGCTCGCATAGGGACCCGTGAAAACATGACTCTTGTGGGCTTTTCCCTGAGTGGGAACGGCACAAGGTGTCTACCATCCACCTCGATGCCCTCAAGCATAAGCTTGGTAGCACTCTCGAGGGTCGTGGTGTACACCTCAACCATTCCCCCAGCTATTATCCCCATGGAAAATAGCTGCTCACGAGAGATGACCTGGAAGATCGCTTTCAGGTATGCGCTCTGAGGACATCTATTGCATACCGTAGCTCTCATCATGCCACCTCCCGTCGAAAAAAGCCTGCAGACCCGCACCGGTCTTAGGCCGAGGCTTACCTGCGTCCAATGGGGCTGGACGAGGAGTGATGCCCTTACCTAAAATTTCTAAGGCTGAACCCTTATTGAAACTGCCACTTACCTGTTGAGCATAAGAGATCCCTAACTCTACTGCTGGGGATCGTGGTGCTGCTGCTGGTCTTGTTGCTGATACCTGTGGCTTCAGCTGATTCGAAGCATTTGCCTTCGCTGCAGAAAGCGGTGGCCTCATCACAACACCGCTTGGCTTTGGCGCTGAAGGCGAAGCCGTTTCAACAACTGCCTTCAGCGTAGGACGTTCTTCTAGGAATGAAGCCGTCGCCAGTGGATTGGCTACAGCTGCAACTACTGATGCTGCAGCAATAGCCGTGGATATTGGGGCTGTTGCCCCAGGCTCTTCACTGACAGACTTGGATGTCCTGGCAACGTTCTTCTCCTGTGGAGATAGCTGCAAATTTTGAGGTTTGGCCTCTTCAATTGAGCCCTTTATGACCTTTTCAGTGGGCCCTTTTATATTTTGCTTGGAAGAGGAACAAGAAGATTTATTTTTCTTCTTTCTTCTTTGACTTGAATTGAGGGGATCATCTGTCCCCCCCCGAATCACTGCTCGTACTCATTTTGAGTGCGGCAGAGATGCTGTATGACTTATTTAATATAAATATATTTTTTATATTTTCTTTTTTTTATTTAAATACTTTAATTTTTTTATATTATTTTAAGTTTTCACTTTCCCAAATTAATTTAATTCATCACTACAAATTTTTTCACGGTTGCCATGTTGTCATGGCAACGACCAAAAATAATTAAAATTTTGAAACTGTCAATCGTTTTGGACTTTTTTACAATTGATTTATAAGTTTTTTAATAGTTTTTTATTTAAGAGGAACACTAAACACAATGAAAACTTCAACAATAATTCCTCAATATCACTTTTCCACACTTTGAGCGGTTTTTTAAGCTTCTTTATGCTCTTTTTCTTGCTATTTGTGGGAGCTTTCAGAATGACACGTTAGCTCTCTATGGAATAATAATAGTAATGATAATAAATAAATAAACCATGGCCATCATTAGCCAAGTGGGGGCCCAGGAAACTTTACTATATGGGGTCTTCTAACAGAAATTAGTTTCTTATCTAGTTTGGGTTATCTACAGGTATAGCCAGCTTAAGTATGAACCAACCATTATCATTTTCGCTGATTAGTAAATAGAGTTTGACTACTGAAAATACATAGATCATAAAAAAATTCGAAAAATTATAAAAAATAATGGAACTGTGAGCACTGACACTATACAATGACAATAACGTTTTTCTATATGTTACTTTATATGAAAATTTGTAGCCATGTATACGATTTCGAAGAAATCCCATAGTCTACTTTCACTATCCAAAATCAGGGATCGAAATAACCATTATTTTAGAATTTTTAAACAAAAAACTCACATCGAAATAATAATCGCTTATCTTGAAATGAATAGGACCAATTTTATCTTCATAAGGTCAACTTTAAATTTCTGGCATAATCTAAACAAGTATAACCAATAAAATAAAAATTGCATCTTAAGGGGGGTTACAACTAAAATCTTAAAAAACACGAAAAGTTAATACAACTCTGCGTCAAATTTGTGCGTATTATCATGATCAAAATTGTACATATAGTTTGACAAAAAGCATAAACTTAGGTAATGACGTGTCAAAAATAAAAATTTCGGGGTTTTATATGTATGTAATTAGCTTTAGAAAACTCTCGAATTCATGAAATTTTTAAAGTTTGGTACAAAACAGCGAAATAATGGTACATCAAGCAGATAAATTTGTACTTGAAGATGGAAGATCTTGAAGTGGAAGAGGAAGAGACGGAGGGAAAACTAGTAAAAAAGTTTTGGTTACTAATATATATTCGTTTGATAGTTGCTATTTTCAGAGAGGAATAACTAATTATGATATTATTGGAAAGAAAGTTCAATTTATGACAGATATCGAACATTTTTCTGTTTATTTTGAAAAACTCAAATTGTGTAGTGTATTGACAAAAGAAATAAAGTCAATAATGTTAACCATGGTAGCGGCAAAAATTTCTTGTTTTTATATATTTTGCATACAATTTGGCGTTTTTAAATTCATTTCACCGTCAGATGGAATGATGTGCTTTCGGAAAGCATTCATTTACTTGGAAAGCTCTGCGAGCTGTGTAGTCTGCATGCTCGTAAAGTGTATGTCGCCATTTTCTGCATTAGGTATACGTGTGTAGATTTTGCAGAATATGTTAAGTTTTATCATTGCTAATTTCTTATTTTTGCTTGGGAGACGAGACTTTTTTTGCAGTTCTATTTATAATCTATTTGTGTATAATTGTGAGCAACTATTATTTAATCATGGGACGTGTTAGCAAAATGAACTAAAGAGGAGAAAGCTGAATTTGCTAGGTATCAAAAGGCCGCTACACAGAAAATCGATCAATTTTGTGCAAATTTGTGAATGGACTATATTTCATTTTAATGGAATCTTACAGGATGTTCGGAAATATTGAAAATAGTAATATTTTGTTGCGATCCATTCATGACCAAGATACGGTCTTTTGAAATTTAAAAAATGTGGCAAATTTTGCTTAGCAGATGTAACTTTAAAAATTCATATCTTATGAAATAAACGTTATTTATTTTAGGAAGCTTTGAGGTTTGCGAGAAAAAATTAATCAAGGTAATTTTTCTGAAAATGTGGATATTTCGGTTATCCTTGAATATCTCAAAATGTGCTATACCAACACCATTCCAATTCCATATAAGATTTATAAATGAAGCGAACAGTAGAAAAAGTTCGCTTCAATCGACAGAACAATTTGTTCTCTCCAATATAGGGGAGTACTAAAAGCAAGTACACAAAAGAACACAGCTATTAACTGCGACTATGCTTATCTTGTTGAATTATCTTCCGTGAAAATGAAAAATTCGAACAAAATTGAGGAATTAGATAGAGATAAAATTTTATATAGTCTTACACTAAAATTGAGTTACAAATTCACCAGACATAGCTCAACCTGGAATTTCTGTTGGTCAATTCAGATTTATCTATTTATCTGTCGAATGTAGTTCTTTGGTTATCTAGTTAGTAAAATGGTAAAACTGACAAAGTCTGAACATTGCCAATTTTATATGGTATATTACAAGTCAGAATTCTCGGAAGAGTTTTGTTTCATGACCGGCTTCAGTAAAATAAAATTTGCCCAAGCAATAAATGGTGCCAAATTACAAGGAAAAGTGTCTGGCAAACAGCACAGAGCGCATATATTTCGTTCACAACTTGCCTGCACTTACGCAGAAATATTTTATAAGTTCCAAAAAAATTTGATGAAGTCTTTTACAAAACAAATCTAAAATCTCGCCATGCCTATGCGATCCTACTGCTGTACGGATGCCCGAAATGCTTTGGAGTACAATGCAGACGAATAGTACTGCTTCATATAGCTTTGCATTGATTTGTTTCAATTTTCAAATTGCATACTTCTATGCGTTTATGTCTGACTGTGCTTTTGAGAACAGAAATCGTGAGCTTTTTTTTGGTGGTAACGCCCCTTAATGGTTAATTTTTTTTTTTTTTTGATATCGGATCATATTATTTGACAATTTCGTGGTTCTTGCTTTTGTTTATGAGATAAGAGTTATCGATAAATTTTTAATCCTTGTCAATAAATAAAAGTTATTTTTTGATTTTATTTTATTGATTATTTATTCCCTAACAATTTGAATTTATTTTTTCGGTTGATCCACAAGAATTACACTGGTCGATACGGTTTCTGTCATATAAATTCTATTAGGCGATACCTATAAATTTTTTTATATTAAAAACAAGTCCGGTATTTAAATTCTGCTAACGCTGATTATTGAGAAGAAGGAAAATGGTTATCCGATACCCCCAATAACCACTAAAAATATATCGAAAAATATGTAACTCTTATTTATTGAGATTATTTAATAAAATATATTTATATAAAATATATAAAATATTGTTACGACCGTGACCTTAGGTTCGTTATTTAAAACACAATTTTTCAGATATAATTCAAAAGTTCTTCTTTTATTTAACTTCACTGTTTTCTTTTATAACACTCACAAATAATTTTCAAATCAACTC
Organism: Dioctria linearis; assembly: GCA_963930735.1. NCBI lineage: Eukaryota > Metazoa > Arthropoda > Insecta > Diptera > Asilidae > Dioctria > Dioctria linearis. The sequence goes on from OZ005741.1 coordinate 256,689,720, forward strand.
TTTAGTTATCGCTAGTAGTGTACTTATAATAATCACAATCCAAATAATTTACTTCGTTCAGCGCTGTGAGTAGCGCCGTATTTATACTCTACAAATTATCCTAGAACCTTCCTGAATATTCCGTTCTCCGAACCCAAACTTTACTAGGATATCACTAACCTAAAGTTGTTTCCATTTCCAATAGATGTCGCTTGTATGAAAATATAGTTAAATGTTAATAAAAAAAAAAAAAATAGACGAAAGATAACTATTAGAGGGCAATTTATATCATATATATACAATTCCGGTCCCTGATCCAAACGCTAACAGCTAAACTAACTTGTAATAGGTTGTTTTACTAGTTGAAAATGGATTATCGGTTGGTCTATTGTCGCAGAGGTTATGGTTCACCATGGATGGTGTGGCCCAGGCCTAGTGAACCCATACGTAAAGATGGCACTGTCTGTTACTCAATTTTAAATTTTATTATTCATGAAATATGAAAGAAAAATTTCTCTTACCTAACCAACGATGCATTTTTTCACCACCTTCCTTTCCTTACCCTATAAAATTTTTTATTCTCCTCGACGTCCCATATATCTCCATTAGAAAAATTTGCTTTTACAATAACAAAATCCATGTCGGGGGGGGGGGGGGGGGAATCATCGTCGGAGTCATCACATGTCGAACAAAACGCTAGGCAAATTTCTTTGAGTATCCGCACTGGGCGGCAGAGTCAGCACAATTCATTTGAGTGTTGAGTCGCTTATAAACTCAGCCAGTTTGCAATAAAATTATTATCTTTCCTCCAACTACACATTTTTATAACTACTTTTCCTTTTCTTAAATATAAAATCATTTATTTTCAGAAAATCAAATATCACTTCATTCATTTTGTCATGTTTTTATACCCTAGGCCTAAATGAAATCATGGGGTATACTAAGTTTCTCATTCCTTTTGTAACGTTTGAAATACAACCAGTAGAGCAAAAGGGATTGGACACCCACGCATAATATTAAAAGTACTTTTGATTTTTGCTTATCCCTCCGTCCATTCGTCTGTCCGTCTTCACGATAAGTCGAGAACGCGTTCACTTAGATTGCTGAAATTTTCTACACAAGTTCGAAAGTAGGACCAATCCTTCATACGGTTGCTACACAAACATTTCGTTTTCCAATACCTATACAGGGTGTTTCCCACTAGGAGGTCAATAGAGCGGGAGGTGATAGTTCTCACCTAGACGAACCAAAAATTGTATGGCAGGGGGGAGGGGGGCATATAAACCGTTTAGGAGTTACAGGGTGATTAAGAAAACAAGCTAGTTTTTCACAATACACCCTACATCACAGTTAAGAGCTCATTGTATGCAGAACTTCATGGCCTTTCAAACGACTGCTCAATCAGCACCACACCTCTCTCCCATCAAGAATTATGGTTGTCTAAACTAAAAATTTCGGATTTTCTTACCTTTTTTTTAATTTTACGTCTATTATTTTTGTAAAAAGGTCGTTAACATTAAGTTTTTTTTATAAAAACTGTAAACTGTAGACTATCCTCTTTAAGTTGACCTATGAGCTCTTAACTGTGACCGTATACCCTGTAGTTTTTAAGATACAGGGTGTTTTGTGAAAACTAGCTTTTTTTCTTAATCACCCTGTAACTCCTAAACGGTTGATATGCCCCCCCCCCCCCCCTCAGCCATACAATTTTTGGTTCGTCTAGGTGAGTACTATCACCCTCCCCGCTCTATTGACTTCCTAGTGGGAAACACCCTGTATATTTCGACACTTACTGAGGACGCGTCGATGTAGAAAAATGAAATTTGGTACAGGGTGTTTCCATAGCAATAGTAAATAAAAGGTTTTAAAAATGGACTGAATCGAGCAACTCTTTCATGGTGTTGCCATATAAACTTTTTTATTTTTTACGTATGCTGTGAAAACGAGCAGTCCGAGACGACGATTTTATTGTACTGAAAAGTTCTTCAGAATATGAAATTATATGAAATTTGTTATAATCGTTTTTACTATTCGTCGAACCGTTCTAGAAATATATGCGGAAAACCACTTCAAAGATCAAATTTGCACAGATGGATGATCATATACGAAATTACATGCGGGCATTCTTCTATGGTATCATAAGAATTGGCATTTTAGACCAACTCCAACTTTTTTACTTGTTTCATAATAGATTTAGATCTTCCATATTGGCAGCAATGGATCGCCAGCTTTAAAATTATGTTTAGATATGGGTCGATGACAACGCCGGCATGAGCAATGTAATGAAATTCATACATGCAGTACTATCTCTAAATATTGTTGACGAACTCATTAGAATAGTTTCCCAGCGGGAAATCTTTAAGGCCTTCCACGTGAAAGCTTGTGGAAGCAATAAAACTTAGTCCAAAAATATGAAAAAGCTGAACAATTTTTCATCTATATTTCAAATTTGTCCCAGAAGAAGCTTGTTAGAAGATTCAATGAATGTTTTCAAGCTCGTTCTTGTTTCGTTTGTGGAACCAACTGAGTTGTTGTAATTTTACTAATATTCAACATTACACAAGAAATAAATGAAAAAAAGGACTTTCTCAATAATTCATATATGCAAAAAATGGAACTTCTTTTACGTATGCGTGCGTGTCTAATCCATTTTGCTTCCATTTTCGTTCAAAAACTGAAGTTTTTAAGATACGGAGGTGTTTTGAGAAAACCTAGGTTAATTTCTTAATCACCCTGTAACTCCGAAATGGTTGATATGGCCCCCGCCCCTCTGCCATTCATTTTTTTGTTTTTCTAGGTGAGTACTATCAACTCCCGCTCTACGGACTACCATGGAGAAAACACCCTGTATAAATTCTATCTGCACTGATGGAGGAAGTTATATAGGAGTTCGAGAGGATGAAAAAAATTTATAGAAGAGAATAGTGTGGAATATGTGGCTTGGGAGGGAAGTAAAAAGTTTCCCTGCATATTCCTTCATATTTTATGAATCACCCTATAACTCTCCTCCGTTTTGATGCTGTGGTTAAAAAAAAAACAAAACAAAATAAAAGATCAATTCTTATGATACCGTAGAAGAATGCCCCCATGTAATTTCGGATGGTCACCCATCTGTGCAAATTTGATTTTTGAAGTGGTTTTTCGCATATATTTCTAGAACGGTTCATCGGATAGTAAAAATGATTATGACAAATTTCATTGGATTCATATTCCTAAGAACTTTTCAGTACAATAGGTATGTACTGATTGGCAACCAGGATCAAAAATATATACAGAAAAACATATGTTTTTCTGATTTCGTTTGCCTTAGTCCTTTTCCTTTTACATTCGACGTCTTGAGACTGTATACTTCAAATTTATTTATCGTTTCTATCTTTTTAGATACTTGGAGACTATTCCCGAAGTGCACTTCGGTATTTTACAAAATTTGTTTTTTCAACATATTTGAACAGGCACAATTTATTTTAGTCGAATAGTTTCGCTCTGTTTAAGCACTACGAACGGTAAATAAACACAATCATGGAAGTCTTGCAGAAAATATGTATAAGGTACTTTATTAAAAACGTTATAAAATGTAAAGAAAAAAAAATCTGAAGCCTTTTCTGGTAGTAAAAGAGACAAATCGTCAATCCCATTCACGTTCCCCGATGGTACTAAATAATTGAGAGCAGTTCACAGCTGACTTGCCTTTAAGCTCTTCATTGGTTGATCTATTTTGTCTTTTGATTTTTGAGAAATTTTTCTTACTGACTCATTTTTTTCCAAAAGCGGACTTATTCCACTTTCAGATAACACAGCTCAAGTAAAAGTTCCTTCTAGAGCATAAAATTTCTTCTTAAACTTTGCGTTTATTTACGTAACACCCGGAAAAAAAATTCAAACAATTACATGTATTAAAACGCTTACATTTACGCTGTACTGCCATTCTTTTTGCTCGTGTAATTCAAACTGCGAAGTAGGGAGCTCTTCAGGTTTCAGCGTACCTGCTTACCTGCATGCTGGAAAATCATAGCATCTCAGGTGATTTTAATTTGATGTTATACAGTTTTTAAGATGGCGAAAAAAAATACTCGAGAGCGGAGCATTTTAAATTAAGAAATTTATGCCCGGAGAATGAGTGTTTCTGGGTTCATTTACACGACATCATCTACCCATACCATCCTCTTCCTTTTTATACCCACTATAGATGAAGAAATCAAAGAGGGTAGGTATATTAACACATACAAATATTGCTTGTGGAGCATAATGGATTACCCACGGTCAGCGTTGCAATTTGAGCCGAGGATCGGATAATTTGGCCGGTTTTCAACTTCATTAGCCGAAACAATTTTTACCTCAGCCGACACCGACAGCCAATTTTTAACCATTTTGATATTTCGTCAACCGATTTTGGGATTGACGCAAGCTTCACTTGGTTTGGTGTAGTGCTTAGGCGATCGAATGTATTTTGAGCCAGTTTCTTGGATGAAAAGTGTTTTTTTTTCGTTCGTGATTGTGCGAAATTGGTGCGTCGTGGAAAACGATTTCCTATGAGAAAAATGTTCACAACAGAGCACTAATGTTCCTGAAAGAAAGAACGGAAAATATATGCGAAATGTAGTAACTAGGGTGTATTTGACCCGAGCGCATGAAAATGGGTTTTCCGGCAACAAATATGTCCCGAGGAAGTTTTCTGAAACAGGAAAAGAGTACACCACTCGATAGTACTCTCGGCGAGATCTATTATTAGATACATTCATTCGAGGAGTTTGCATTATTTTGTATAGAATGGAATTTGGAAATTGCCCATTTTTATCCGATTTTTAAAATCTGTTTAGCCGATTTTAGCCGCTTTTCTTGATACATTTAACCGATTTTAGAAAGAAATTATTGGCAGCACTGCCCACGGTCCATCCACCCATCCTCTCGATAACTCCACAACGCGATTACATATGAAACTTATATTTTGGACACGGGCTCTTTATATAAATTGTAGATATAAGCAGGGTGCGAAAGTCCTCACTTGCGAGGGCTTTAGAAATTATCATGTGGCTCGCGGCTTCTAAGAGCCATTTCTTTGCAAGTGGCTCTCGCTCCCGATCAAGTGCTGTGTAGCGGCTCGTGCTCGCAAACGATAGATGTGAGCTTCGTTACCTATTTGTTCTTTATTCATACATGAACAATTTTCTTGGATTGCTTACACAATCCATTCCTCATCATTCTTCAAGCCACGCATTGCGTTAGATTGTTTTCAGTAAAATTTCTGTAAGACCAGTAAAAAAACGCAAATATTAATATTATTTTTATAATGGTGAACCGGAGCGGTATAATGACCCGCTCGCAACCTTAATTGAATAAATGGTTCGGACTCGCGAGCGACGGCGTTTCAGTAAACATTTTTGGGGTCAAGCGGGAGCATTTTCATAATGAGCTTTTCTAGAACGCTCACGAGCGATCATTTTCGTACTCTGAATTTAAGTTCGAAAATAGAATAAATCGGGTAGCTCCTTCGTAGGGTTGCCATACAACATCGTTTTTCAGTATACATTTGAACACTGCCAGAGAACGCGTTAACGTAGAGAGCTGAAATTTTGTACATGGGTTTTCATAAGAATAGTAAATACAATTTCCTAAATGGATCAAAGTCGGGCAACGCCTTCTAGGTATTGTCATACTAAAATTTGGATTTTTTACGTAGACTCCTAGACGTTTTTATTGTACTGAAAAGTTTTTCAAAATATAAGATTCTATGAAATTGGTTATAATCATTTTTACTGTCTGACGAACCGTTCTAGAAAGAAATTCGAAAAACTACTTCAACAAATAATTTTGCACAAAAGGGTGACCATATGAAATTATGTATGGGCATTGATCTAGATTCTAAGGTATCATAAAAATGGGTCTTAGACTGATTCTAACTTTTTTACTTGTTCTAGATGAACTTGCATGCAAGATGACAAGACATCAAATGAAGCTTTTTTTGTGGTAAAATGTATAAAAGCCTTGTAACAAGGGAGTCTTTGATATAAGTTGAACTTGCTCGCGTAGTCCTCATGTTAGAGATATAACTCTTCTTATATTTGGCATGGCATAGACCACGGTCAATAAGCGTTGACAGTGCAACTGAGACGAATAAATGCATTAAAGAAAATATTTTTTTAATACCTACATCAAAACTTTCGAAACTTTTCAAAACTTTTCGCAGATGTAGGTATAAATTTAGGAATTTAAAAAAATCATTAAACGTAAAAGCCCTTCTGTAAGCAAGAACAAGCTTTTATAGGTGGCGTTGAATTTCGCCGAAGGCTTTGATGCTATTTTAGGAAATTTAAAAATTTTTCCACATACACTCTCACATTATTTTGTAGAAGTAATTAAAAAAAATAGTAACCTAAAAGGTGGACTCGATGACAAAAAGCTTTATCATGTTTAAGGGTTGAGGTACAAACATTTTTTAACCACCGTAGGAAATAATTGTTTTTGTTTACTGCGTTGAGCTTGGGAATTTCCATTCACGTTCAATGGTATTTTGTTCCGATTCGTAAAAGAGGATAATCACTATAGAAATCGATTTCGAAATTTTATGTGATTCGAGTTTCTCATGTTTTTCAAGTTGTAGTGGTATTATTTTATGATCCTTTAATCTTCGTTCATTTTGATGGGAATGGGGTTCTTTTATTGCTTTGATTTGTACAAAAAAAATATCTGAACGATACGTTGGGATCCACCCTTTTACTTCTTTTCTTGTTTTGATTCACATTGAATTAAGAAGTTCATTCCCTAAATAATCTTTTATCGACATTTTTGAGAATTTTTTCTCTTTGATAAGATTTTATTTCCTAAATTTCAAATGGGAAAAATCCTATAGAAGACCCCATCCAATTTTTTATATTAATTATTATTCATATCGACGTTTAACAGTGAAAGTGTTACAATCGGCATTTTACAAAAATTAAGACTTCTTTTTTATTTACCTTTTTATGTCAATTACAAAATAAAAGTATGTAAATTGTATAACATTAATTATTTACTAAGTTAATTAACCAAAGTAGATTTTATATTCGCCAAATTATTTAAGTGAATTACAAGGGGAATTACATGTGAAATAATCTGTGACGTGCGTAACATTTTTCTTGGAGTTTGTTTGCAACAATTATTCACAATCTTCGCGTCATAATTTGGCATGCTTAAGTTGCCGGTCGATTTTTTTTTACTTTCGAAATAAGTGCTAATATCTAAAACTGTATGATTTCTTTTCGCTGTATTACGGAATTTGCTGGCAATTTTGGTGCAAGTATTATCATGAAAAGGGTGCCTTGATTGTTAATCGTTCATGTAATATTAATAATAATTCACATCTTCAATACAGTTCTAACAACTTCTAGGCCGATATGACTTAGGTGTGGGTGTGCCGCAAGGCTCTATTTTGGGTCCGTTATTGTTTTAGCCTGCACATAAATGGTCTACCTAATTTTGTACGTATTGTAAAAGTGCATCTGTGCGCGGATGATGTGCAATTTTTTCCTGAGTTGCCTAACTTCTATGTCGGCGGATGGTTTGTTTGTGTCGATTAAATATGGACCTTGACGTGAATGGTCAATGGCAAACAATATATTGTTAAATATGTAGGTACTGGTAAATCTAGTTATACAATCATCACAGAAATGTGTGGACCCTACTGACGTTCCTCCGGTTGTTATGAATTCATCTGATCTACCCCAGACTCTGACTATCGTGATATCTACTCTCCACTGCTAAACTTTAGATAGTAAAAACCTTGATTATACCGATTTTTATTTATGGAAGCCTTATTTTCCCAGAGTTAGACCATAATTGCGTTATCATTAATTGAATGTTTAACTGTTGTATTCCTTTCATTTATGGGTTACGACGATATGGTCATGTAAGGCCTGACCAAAACGTAATATTCCTTTTTGCTTCCTAAAAGCGTGTGTTTGCTTTAAGGCTTTAATATTTTTACATAAGTTCGTGTATACTTGTAAACCTGAATATTTATAGGAAATTGTAGAGCTTGCCCAATCTCCAAAATGAAATTATACCACGCTTTGTAGAAACGTTGACTTCTTGCGATCGTTCCTATTTTGTCCAATTGTTGTACCTAGAATATGGAATTCTCTCCCAGTTGTGATTCAGCTAACATGGGGATGGTTAGTCCATTCCGGAAGCAAACTCTTTAATTTTGACTACTTATGATAGATACTAGGGAACTATGGGATACTATGTTTACCGTTTCTTAAAACTTTAAATATTTCCAGTTTTCTAAATACAACAATACCATAAATATGTTTATCACAAACATGAGGTATCGATATCTAAATATTTAGATCAAAGTATTCCGAATAACAATAGGTATAATCCTTTCGGTACTTTTAGCGCATATATGCGCTCAGAAAAATAAGCTCATTGTGGTCTATGAAATACCAGGTCCTTCTTTGACATTCAAAACTCCCGTTTTTTTCAGTGAAAAAATGGTTTTATTTTAATCTCGTGCTTGCGTAGAATCTTTACGTTGGGAAAATTTGCTACCCCACTACAAGATATGTTTACAATAGACCCGCTAATGCATATGAAAGAAATAACGAGTAAAATATATGCAAAATGTAGAAACGTGCGTATATATGATCCAAGTGCCAAAAAAGGAATTTTTAACGGTAAAAACTTCCGTATGATGTTGATAGGATTAAAGAAATAGCCGCGTCAGTCAATTACACTCTCTTCCCCCTTGAATTATATACCCACGACGCCCCATTTTGGACAACCCCATAGGGGGATGTTACACCATCCCATTCCCCCCGCGATCCCACTAAGCATATTTTTTCACACATCATTTTCCCACAAACATCACAAATACAATTAAAAATAAGAAAAATGTTAAATTTGGTCTACGACCAATTCTTATGATACCCTTAGATGAATGCCCGTATAAAATTTCGTATGGTCACCGATCTATGCAAGTTTTTGATTTTTGAAGTGGTTTGACGCATATATTTCTAGAAGAGTTCGTCGGACAGAAAAAAAATATTATAACAAATTTTATAGGATTTCGTATTCTGAAGAAGTTTTTAGTGCAAAAAAAAATGTCTAGGACTGATCGTTTTCACAGTATATGTAAAAAACCTAAATTTTTATATAGCAACACCAAGAAAGGGTTGCCTGATTTAGCCCATTTTTTGAAATTTTATTTGATATTACTACAAAAACAAAATGTACCAAATTTTAGCTCTTTCTGTCGACGCGTTCTCAGGCAGTGTGCAAATATATAGTGGAAAATGGAAGTTTTATATGGCAATCCCACGAAGAAGTTGCCCGATTTGTCTCATTTTCGAGCTTAATTTTACGTTTTTTTTAAAGTACGTGTACAAAATTTCAGCTTTCTAAGTGAACGCGTTCTCGAGTTAACGTGCGAATGGACAGACGGACAGACGGACGAACGGACATGCAAAAAATAAAAATAACGTTTTGCTATAATATAATTATTTCTGTGCGTTACAAATGGAATAACAAACTTAGTATAACCTATAGATTTCATCTAGGGTTGCTTTACGGGCCCTCCCGTGAAAATTGCGAACAATAAATAATGGTAAAAAACCGTTATTTAGGACTTTGGGATCAAAAAACCAACCCCAACATTCGATCACACTCCCGACCCTCTTTAATTTGATACCCAATCATATTTTAGGAGAACCCCTATTGGGGTTGGTATAACCCTCTACCCCATCAAACCTCGCAACGCAAATTTTTTTCACCCCACTTTTTCTCTCCCACGACCACAAATACAACTGAAAAAACGCATTGATCTACGACCCTTTGACGCATAGTTATGCACTCGGCCAATATTGTGAGAAAAAAATTTACCGTTAAAACCCACCAAACCTGTAAATTACCGTTAATCGAAATAAAATAAAGCCCATTGAACCTACACATACCTAGTGGACAAAGTCATTTCTCAATTTTTCAATCGGACCTCTAGATCGTGTCTGAGATTACCCCTGTAGGGTTTGGCAGCTTCTGAAGAAGATGTTTTTCGTTTTCCGCCCCCCCCCCCAAGCCACACTCCCTACACGACCTTCCAAGTTTCCTTCCCTATCACAACCGCTTTTAATTCCCTTTTTTTTATACCACAGATTCCCCCTACCCTTTATTATATAAGAATACTAGGCTCTGAAATTCCACAATAAATGCACGAAAAATTTACCGTACATAGCGACATTGTAACTTCTACTTTTGCTTCGGTCATACAAAGCGTTTCTACATTGAGATTTTCCGTACCGAAAGGGTAAAGTACCCCTGACAGACATAAAAGCGGTAAGTATTTGGTGTGACAAGCCGTACTTTGACATTTCAATTCAGTTGACAGCTTTTTAAACTTAAACAAGTTGGAAATGAAAGTGGTAAATATATTAGCATTAATGTAGGCTCAACGACAACAAATAATCGTAAATATACGACAAATTCAAGATTTGGAGTGAAAATTTTTTTTTTGATTTTTCTTCTTCCTTTTTCACTTTCGTGGAAGAAGCGCAAACAAATTTATGCTTAATTCAGCGAATTATCATATTATTACTAACATCTAGATGGCGCTGCGCAAAGTAAAAAATACTGATGGTCGGGTTATACCAAGCATTTTTTGAGCGTAATTATATAATACCCACTAGTCTTTCGGGTATATTTGACGTATTTGAGGACACACATGGTGTTTAAAGGGGGTTTTACGAATATAGGTACCTCATTTCAATCATAAGCAGAAGTGCTCATCTGATAATACATGCAAAGAAAATATGCGCGATAAAAAGAAAAGTGGAAATGCCGCACCAGATGAAATAAAAATAAACTAATAGAATCAGTTTATTGAATCTGACTCTGTTGTACAACCTCGCTATTGCCGATCGAGCACTAAAAAAAAGGTACTTACCTTCCTGTTCAAAAAAAGACTAGAAGAGAATGAATTAGTTTCGGAGCTTATTTTTCGTTAATATTTTTAAAAGAGTTTATACTCGTAATATTGGCATTCATGTCCATAGAAAAACCAAATGGGGCGATTTGTGAAAGAAAAAAAGTATCTTGGGTAAACCTGAGCTTAATGCCCACATTCCTGAAGAGGAGGACAGAAAAAAAATATTTTTAAATTATCACGAAAAATCAAAAACTCGTTACTTCCTTTTAAAGTGCAAGTTTTTATATGCAGAAATTTTTAAATACCACACACACCTAGGGTTCCGTACCCAAAGGGTGCCAACGGGATCCTATTACTAAGCCTCCGTTGTGCTGTACCTCATGAACCGTAACAGGTAGATAGTTGAAATTTTTACAGAGTGTGTATTTCTATTGTCTCTATAACAACAAATAATAAAAATTAAATAATATTAAAAATTAAAGGAGGCCCCCAAACAAGAAACCTGATTCTTTCGGCGTTTTTTGCTCGACCTTAACAATCACTGTGTCTCTTGAACCGTAATAGGTAGACACATGAAATTTTCAAAGAGTATGTAATTCTATAGCTGCTATAACAACAAATAATGAAAATAAAAAAAATAAAGGTGAAAATTAAAAAAATTAAATTACAATAAACATGTACGACTGTACGGAGCCTTCGTGTGCGAGTCTGACTCGCGCTTGGTCGGTTTTTTTTTATTTACGCCCCACAAATACTCCTATTAACCTATAGCGATAATTGCTAGGGCAGAACAGGAAATCGACAAACTTCTTATAAAATAAAACTTCCAATATTAAGAGATTTCGTTACTTACATTCCGCTGGATTTCGCTCACGCTACAATAGAGAAATGTAAAAAACCAAAATTGTTTGAACTCCATCGCAATGGCCTACCCTTATTGCAAACTCTTGAATAAAACTCACGGCCATATCACGTTATTTCTTTTACTCATAAAAATTTTAGGAACTGGAATCTGACATCAATTAAATATACTCCCAAGGACAATTACAATAAATGGAAGGAATGAAAAATTCAAAAATATCGAATTCAAAACGTTTTATTTTCAAGAGACCCTCTATAAATGGGTTAGTATAAGGTGCGCTTTGAGATCGCTATCAGTCAAACTTGCTGCTCTTGTTGCCTTCAGTCGGTGGAACAATTTTTCTTTTATATTATTAAGACAAGCTCAGGGTATACCCAATGGTCAATGATGAGAAGCACAGCATAGCAGGAAGGAGATAGGAAAAGGATTAGGGTGTGATGTAACTATGCACAAAACAAGAAATAATTAGCAAATCAATTAAAAACGCAAGAATGCACATTTATCATAAATACATTTTCAATCAATCGAACTGAAATCGCGTTTCCCAACAAATCAATCACAATAAATGTGATATAATTACAATAATGCATTCTAAGCAAAACAAGCGTTTAATTAAATGCAGGTGACACATAAGAAGTGACTGCATTTGTTAACATGTTTTGCGACATGCTTAAAGCACGCTAAGCTAGTTGCATCACATCCAAACAAAGTTAAGCACATAAGTGCAAATAAGTAATTTAATTTAATATGCTCTAAATTACGGGCATACATATGTACACATAGCAATTATCATTACTCTAGCTTAATACCGTTTAATATAAATAAGCTAAGAGACTTGGATTAAAGACATTCATTATCAGTAATAGCATAACACAAGTTGGATGTATGCTAGATTCTAGCCGCATCTACTACCTACTAAGGAGATCTGCTTTTATAAGTTTCTCCAGAGGAGATCTGCCTTGTAGCTGCCGCCACTCCACTTAATCGCAATGCAATTCAATCCGTTCGTTCATTAGATACTAATAGATCAATATTCATCGTATTTTCTTTTGTTACCACATGGCTATTGTCATTGATTTTATACATATAGATATGCCACCGCCGAGCACAAGATGTTGTTACATCTTCCCACTGAGTCGCCACTGTAGTACTTTATCATCTGCTCACCAAAAGGTCCGCCATCTGTTAGCAAAACTTGACGAATATTAGGAAATAAGTTGTCTTCGGTTATAAATAGCGCCATATCACAGCAAAGAATCTAATCTAATTTTGTTTTTTTCCGTCGTTCTTTATCTAATGATGTGTAGAAATGTGCAAAAAATCTGTAATAAAGAAATTTAAAGGCATATCTTAAGACGATTAAAACGATCTGGCAGATGTGTATCATACGGGATTTAAGTGAAAAGAATCTCATACTTTCTCAGCAGAAAGTTGCAGAACATACAAAGTTGTTATCTAGGCACTGGATGCTTCCAAGAAAATTTTCGATCGGATTTTCGATAGAATTTCTGCGATCTGCCTTTTCACATCTGGTTGATTTTTCGTGAATAGTTTGAAATATTTTCCGTCAAGCAATTTGTCTCATTTGATGAAATTTCTTAGAATTTTTGGTTCGGATCGGGGCATACAGGAAAGGAATATCTTATGAGCGCGCTCATTATTTTTTTTTATACCCTAGATGAAATCTAAAGGGTATACTGAATGGAGATATTTTAAAACAATTTTATGACGGCTGAAAAGACAATGATTTACCAGTTTTTGGAAAAATTTATTCGAGTATCAAATCGTTGAAGTACTGCAACGGTTTTCTGAAATTCAAATTATGTTTTAAACAGCGCTTTTTACCTGTATTCCAACTTGATCCCCGATAACATGAATTTTCCTCGATTTTTCATGCAAGTTTTCATGATTGTTGAAGAGAAAGTATTAATGCCAGTAGGACGGGAAAAAAATGATTCCGCATAGCTTATAAAACTTTTTTGTCGGATAATTCCGGAAAGTTTCGAAAAATTTTCCAGAAAAATTTGAAAATTCTGAATTTTTCCTGAAACAGATTTATCACTAATCATATCGAAAATTTTACCGATGATTTTCCCCGCTTTTCCGGGTTTTCCAAGGAGTTTTCCACAAAAGCAACTTTATGCAACTCATTTCGCTCTACAACTTTGTCTTAGGTTGCAAAACGCTCATACGCTTCCTTGGTCGGAAAAACTCCGAAAAGCGCTTTACATGAATTTTCCTTCGAGAAAGTAATGATGCCAAAACCGTAAAATTTTCCGGAGAAGTAGGAAAATTCCGGAATTTTTTTCGGAAAAATCGGAAAACTCTGCATTTTTCCTGAAACGGATTCACTAATAGGTACCAAATTTTCAAATGATTTTTCCCGATTTTCCGGGTTTTCCATGGAAATTTCCTGTTCAAATTTTGATATATTCAATTGTCACGCGACATGAACCTGTGTGCCAAATTTCAGCTCGCTGTGATGACGAAAAGTGGGTCTACAAGAGTGTCGAAAATAGGAAAAAAGAAATATAGAGACAGACAAATTCGTGTACGAGTTAAAGGGACGGGCTGGCCTCAAAAATAAAGCGTATAAATATATTGAAAGGATTGAAATAAAGTGTTTGATTCCCATAGAGCAGGTAAGTGCTCTAAATGCAACTTCTCCAGGATTTCTCTCCGCGTTGTATTGCCTCCTTATTATATGCCCGTATATTATTTTGAGCTGCTTATCCTGCGGGCTCTTTCTGTTTCAGGAACCACATAAAAATAGTATCAACTCGATAAAAAGTGTTTACTATTCCTAGCAATGCTATTGTTCAATTTTTACTACATAGGGGGGTTATCAACAAATTATGCAAAGTAACAACTACACACTGTGCTGCATGCATTTCAAAAATAATGTACGATTCCCTATATCCAGTGCAAGGAATTTCCGTAAAGTAAGTCTAGTGTTCCCTTAAAAATTGGGAATATCACTTTCGGCTACCTAAAGTTAATTAAATAATATGTACATAAAAAAGAACATATTTTGGGTAAATTTATTTTCAAATGGTGTATAGGACGCTTTATAAAAGGAATTTTGAGATACCTGAGCTGTGTTATTACATTTTATTATTTTGTGACTAATAAGCTATGAAATCTTATAACTAAATCGAATTGAAATATGGGAAAATAATATCAATTACATAATTTTGTGGAAAAACGAAATTAGTTTTTTTTTTGCAAATAACGCACATATAGTGTGGTGCATTTACATTCGTGTCCACTTCATTTTATAACATGCCATAAAATGTTGAAATTTCTAGATGCTCATGTTGGCGTATATGTTTGCTACCCCTAAAGTGAGCAATGGAATGTCTAAGTTAAAACCAGAGGTGTAAAATTCAAGTACCATTACCATTACCAGTACCGAGTATTTAAGAATTGTCAATTCCCAGTACTAAGCCTCCTGTACTGGAATTAAAATTTTACAGTCCCAATCCCGGAATGGCAAGTAATACTTTAAAATACCGGAAAGTAATTGAATTTGCGATTCCATTACAAAAGTATTTAAAAAGTATTTGGCATTACTATATAATTCCTTTCAATTCTTTTCAAATACTTTCAATTACTTTTAATTACTTTGACAACTTTAGTATTAAACATGAATTATAAAATTAACTACATCAATTGTCTTTTTATTTTATTGTAACTTTTCCCTGATTTCGATGTTCTCAAGGTGCAATAAAATTAAGATGTTTGGAGAAGTACGTTTGCTTTAAAAAACTTGTAGACCAAGAGGTTAAAAAATACAAAGTCACACTCTAGGAAAATATTAACTGTTTGCTATTCCTTCATATTTAAATTTCTAATTATATAAAAAACAATAGTTAAACTTAGATAAATGCACTTTATTTAAGCAGAAATGGCTCATGAAATAAATATTTTCAGTTTTTAAACCTAATTTTTTTGGCAGTGATTTCTACTTTTACAAGTAACATTTACAATTCCAGTTTACCCTTTCAATTAATTTTTATTTCCCCAAAATTCCAGTTTGCCTTAGTTACGGCCAATTTTTCAAAAGATAAATCACTAAGAGCCTGTCTTTTCGGATGGTTGATTAAGCCTGATAAGGAAAATATCCGGTCTACTGCGCCTGATGAAGGCAAGGGTGTATTATACTTCAGTGCGCCTTGTTGAAGTTGCGGATACTTGTTCCAAATACCCACTTCAGTGTCAGAATCGTTTATGTATTGGTAGAAATCCGCAGCGATCGTTCTGGAATTAAAATTTGTACATGACGGTGTTGTGGGTGGGTGTGTTTCAACTACAGTAGATTGACTGCAGTCTCCGCATAAATCACCTAAAGTTTGGATTAAATTAGGTATTAAAATAAAAATTTAGAATTGGCAACATTTAACATTACCAATATCGTCAAACTCGAAAAATCCGTATTCATTGCTGGAATTGCATGTTTCGTCAAAGGTTTCACCTGCAGCGGTTGCCATTTCTGTTACGGTCATTTTGATTTTCGGGCACAGGACGGATGCCATTATTGCATCGTCTGCTTCTGAAGACAACGTGAAATAAGGGGAGAATCTTTTGGCCAACTTATCTCTTATTGCAATTGTCACTGTCTTTAAATATTTAAAGTTGTTGTACACGCCGACTTTTGCAATTTTTACATTCAGTGTCACCAAATACGGAATGAGACACCCGAAAAGCAAATTTTCTTCGCCTTGAAGAAAATCAAGTGCCGCGGCAATTGGACCCATCAATACACAATATTCTTCTAAATACTGTATATCTGTGGGAGAGAATTTGGAAATCCCCAGTCTCTCGCACAGATCGCACAGCTTTTCCTTATGCGTCAGAAGTCGGAAAACTGCGTCAAACCTCATGGCCTACAATTTTTTTAAAGCAACTTGAGAACATCGAAAACAGGGAAAAGCTTTTATTACAATAAAATTAAAAAGACAATTGATCCAGTTCATTTCATAACTAATTTTTAATACTGAAGTTGTCAAAGTTTTTAAAAGTAATTGAAAGTATTTGAAAAGAGTTGAAATTATATAATAATGCCAAAAACTTTTTAAATACTTCTGGGAATTTGTAGGTATTTTTGTAATGGAATCGCAAATTCAATTACTTTCCGGTATTTTAAAGTATTAGTTGTCATTCCGGGAATGGGACTGTAAAATTTTAAATCCAGTACAGGAGGCTTAGTACTGGGAATTGACAATTCTTAAATACTCGGTATTGGTAATTAAGAGGTATTAAATCCATTAAGTAATGAGTATTTTACAGCTCTGGTTAAAACTGAGTCGTCAGAGCTCAGTTCATTAGAAGTAAATAATGCGAAAATATATTTTTTTTGGCGTAATGCTATGAGTTTAAAATGTAAGAGACTGCATTTTTCATAAACTTTTTTAAGTTATATTTCAAATAAATATAATATTGTTTAAAGTTTAAGTTGATTTTCATTAATTTTTAATTCTTGTGTGTTTTGTTGATTTGTTGATTTTGAATATTATTATTTATTGGTTTAAATTATTTTCTAGATTTAACTTGTATATTGATTTAAAGATTAAAAAAAATGATCTCTAACAAAGTTTTTCCTTTTTTGTGTGCATATTTGCATGCATATTTTAGCAGTGTGTTAGTGCATATAATGTCTAGTTATATGTATATCACTAATGTCCGGTTAAACTATGCCCATATTACCCACCAATGATAGGTTAAGTTAAACAAACTCTCCACCACACTTCTGTACATTCCAAAATATATATATTTTGTCATAACAAAGTAAAATTACATAAATGTAAAGAAAAAATAGGCATAATTTGGCCCCGAAGAAGGAGTGTTATAAGGTCTAAGAAAAAAAATCCCATGAATTAAATAAACACATATATCATAGTTATAATGACATTTTCATTGAACTAAATTCACCGTGTATCGAATAAATGAAATGAAATAATTTTCTTCAAAGGTCAAAGGAAAAACTTACATAGGATCTTCGTCCTTTGTCATTTAATTTATGAAAGTTTATTTTTAGTTTAATGAGAAAAACTTTTTATAGTCGAATAAGACTTTTCTTAAAATTTAAAATATGCTTTCATCAATATTTGTTACCTGCAGTACCTCCTTTCGCATATTATGCAATATGAATACTACTATTTTCCCAATTAATGATTAATAATCTTGAGTTATTAAATCATATCAGTTGAAAGTTGTTATCTATATTATTTTCAAATGAAACGATAATATTTTTTCGAGTCGATTAATTTCACTAACAAAAACTGCTCCTTGAAAAAATTTTGGTTCAAGGGCTGATTATTTAAAAAGGGATCCTAAATATACTATAGCATATTACAAACCGTAGTAATTACATAAATAAATAAAAGCATAATTTTTTAAATAATTTTATTAGATACCATAAGTATTAGTTACAAAAAGAATAAAAATTAAACGTGTTCTTATTTGTTTTAAAAAGAATTCTTTATCCTGATTGCTTGCTCTCCAGTAGATAAGTTACATATATGGATAGGAGGTTTCCGTATATCTTCTAAATTTTTAATCAAAAAATTATTCTCTTCGCTTAAAATAACATATCCTAATATATGACTTTTAAAACAAATTTTAAATTCTTGTCCAAGCGCAAGTATAGAATTCTGTGAAAATATCTATTGAAACACAATTACAGTCAAGATCGATTTCTGATATATTTAAAGCTTTGATCAAAGAAAAATATGGGCTTTCAGAAAGCGGTCTTGATGCAGATAAAACCTGGTAGATTTCATTTTTAAAATCCAATATATTAAACACGAATTCATATAAATATTTAAAAGAAAGTGAAATGGGAATATTGATTCTTGAAGACATATTACGAAGGTATTTTTTGAAATTCTGATGTTTCGATTCAAAGCGGAAACACCAGAGATTTTTTACTGGACCAGAATTACGAATGGCTGTAATGCAATGAGTTAAGAAGTGATGTTTTGGCTTCAATGTATCGTTAAACAGTAATTACAGTAATTCATTTTTAAATTATTTATGAAAAATTACTCATTAGCCTAATATCATTTAAAATAGCTAAGAGTTTTGAATTTTGATGATCGGGAGCACCATATCGTAGAAAAATCTTTGCACAAATGTCCAAACATGTATTGAATCTTTAGGATATTCTTAATTAAATATGTGCATAATCTTGTAACAAATATCTAATGCTTTCAAGAATGAAGGCAGCTTATAAATATTATTATTAAAAAAAATATTATACTCGCTTAAGGGGGTATTCTAGTCTAGAAATTCGAAAAAATCGATTTTTTTTTGTTTTCATATTTTCAAAGTTTAATTATTCACGAATATGCCTACAAGAGGATTTTTCAAATTTCTATCTTTATATATAGTGTTCACTTGCATCCAGCTGCTAACAGTTGAATTCTAACTTCCAAACCACGTGGACGTATGGACTTTAAGGGGTAACGCCTCTGTAACGGCTAAAAAAAAAAGGTTTTTTCACGAATTTTTTTCTCGCAAAATTAAAGGTGTTTGAAAAAAACCTTTTAAGGGTATTATCGGGCATACATTGAACTTTATTGATAAATTTTTGACAGCGAAAAAAAAACAAAATGGCGGCCATCTTCCCTGGACATGTTTCGGAGCAAGTTTGACGCGCTTGGTGGCGACCTCCATTTTCAAAGGAAAAAAAAATTTCTCGCTCAGGACCTTTTTTTTTCTCTTATTCTAGAGGGTTTAAACTATTTTTTAAGCCAATAAAAGAAAAACGATTTTTCAAAAAATTTACAGTGGTGTTACACCTTAAACGCGTTTTTCTCGAAACTGCCTTTTTCAAGACGATGCCCACGATTTCTCAAGTTCTACTTGACCGATTTACTTGAAATATTTTTGAGAGTCTTCTTTATAGACTTGTCTATATCCGGAACTAGCCGCATCCCAAAATGTCAATTTTTACTATTTTTAAAAAATTCGAAAAGGTCAAAAAAGTGGTACAAAAATTGCTCTTTTTTAGGCAGCGGCCATTTTGTGAAACAATTTTTTTTCAACTTCTCCCTAGTTCCGGACATAGCGACATTACTCTAGACTAATAATCTTTTTTATTTTTTTTTTCGGATTGCTAGGCGGGTTGGAATCGTGGGCATGATCACGCGCCAATTTTTTGAGGCCCCCCACTTCATCAGCTGCTATTTTTTTTTAATTTTTAACTTTTTTAATTTTTTAATTTTTTTCTGTATTCTTGCAATGTTAATAAATAACTCATAAAAAAATGGATAGAAAAATATTGATTGCCTTTTTTTTACGGCACTTCAAAAATCACCTAAAATTCGGGCTAGAACTAGAATACCCCGTTAAAGAAAACTGATCAGTTCCTACTACAAAAATGAAAGGTTGAATGGTTTTCTTCTGTGAATAACTAAAATCAACAATTTTCCGAATTTCCACTTCAACATCATTACTTGAGTGAATCTAGTACATAGATGATTTCTGGGAGCTTTTTATTGAGC
This sequence comes from Dioctria linearis, assembly GCA_963930735.1. Taxonomy (NCBI): domain Eukaryota; kingdom Metazoa; phylum Arthropoda; class Insecta; order Diptera; family Asilidae; genus Dioctria; species Dioctria linearis. The sequence continues at coordinate 256,709,962 of OZ005741.1, forward strand.
TTTTAATAACTTTTCGTTTTCTTGTTTTATTATCAATTATAAATTGACGTGATGTTGGTGGTATTAAGGCATGAAGCAGCAGGAAAACAATTGCATTGCGTGAACCTAAAAAAATAGTAAAGAAATTTAGAAATATTTTAGTAAAATCATATATCATGTAAAGTGAAACCTACTTTCATCTATTTTGATAATATGATCATATTGGTTTAGGTATTGCTCTATGCTTTCGAGATCATTGATATTACTTTTAAAATAATCCCATATAATTGAATAAAACTTTTTCCAGCGAATTATTAGCAAATCTTCTTTTCCGGGATACCAAATTTTAAAGTCTATGTCAATCTGTTAAAGTATTATTATCAGTAAAAAAAACACAAAAAGTATTTATTTGTTATTACCAATTTATAACCAAAAGATTTTGTGTAGAGAGGCCATTTATTAAGTATCTCCGAAGACGGAATTTTCTTGTCTGATATAAGTTCTTTCCTGTAATATGGCGTAAGCTCCCATTTTTGAAAAATGACGTTTTCTGGATAAATATTATTTTTCAACAATATTTCTTCATTGCTCATTTCAGGATTGCGGTTAGACCTTTGACCTGTAGGAATTTATATACTTTAATTTAGAATCAACATAAATACTAAAAAACGTGTTTTTTTCTGGTGAAGTTATTATTCCATGATTTGTGTATCATAAGCACTGTCACTGTCCAGGATGAAACTTTCTTCTGAATTTTTAATTAATTCACTTTGATTCAGGTTTATTATACTCGAATCAATTGTTTTATTCCTTTTGCTACGTAAAATATCAAAAAGCACAAAATCAAACTTATTTTCACAACACTTTGTACAAAACGCACTTTCAAACTGCACGCAGTTCCCGAAAATCTGTGGAGAAACTAAATACGCGTCCATTCATGTTTGCTGAAGCTTCACATCGAAACTACGATGCGAGTGTTGCCAAATATTAATGAAAATTTCTTAGATCTGAAAAAAATTGTTCATTCATTTAAGTAACTTTCGTAGATTTTATTAAATTTATTTCCTGCATTTCTTAATTTCTAAGTAAAGTAAGCATTAATCATAATACATTTAATGCTTGTAATTAAATATCTTTCTTACATTTAATGAAATAATTTCATTACTTTGAAGTACTATAGATATTTCTTACGAAAGAAGAACAAATACATTTGAGCTATGAATTTTTGATTTAAAATAAAGAATAATAAGCTTAAATATTCGAAGATTCATTTTATAAACGCTTGCATTGACTCATGAATAAGTTGAGATTTGAATCTTATGAAATTTTATTTAAGCAAATGTAATATTTCATAATTTAAACAAATAGTTTTTTAGAATAAGTAAAGAATTGAAGAAGTATTTTCTTTAATTATAAAACTTTTATTTTTCTGAGTGTATATACATATTTTTATCATATACCTATGCATCAACTAAAAGTTATTATTTAATAAAATCTTACTAATAACATGTACGCATTAAAATAGTACGCCTTCTATATATACGAGCACAACAGTAGCTTTCATACACACGAGGTACTTCTAATTTTAGGTTTATCTACATTCGGCAGATATAACATACTTCCATCGAACGGAAAACTTCCATTATATCCATACATAGAGTAGAAACTATCCTTATAGCTAAGTGTATTAAGTCCTTGAGTGTAGTGAAAATTATCTACCTACAGGTCATATTTATGCAAGCGGAATGGAATAACATATACCGCATGTATCCAATCCAGGTTTATATACATTCAATGCAGGATATACCTCTATCGAGTGGAAAATTTCCTTCCATTCACGCATACAAGAGATAATTTCATTAGCTAAGTTAATTGGACCCTTCACTTTAGTAAAAAATACCCCAAATACGAAGCAAATTATTTTATTAAATCGCGATGAAATACGCATGTGTGCACACACTGTACAGTCAAAGTTAACTTAATAATACTCGTAAATTAAGAAGCAGGCGAAATTTCCGAGTGTTTTACATTTAAAATGCACACGGCAATTAAAGGAAGAAAGAAGAAAAAAAATTTAAAAAAAAATCAAACTCTCTTTAAAACTTTTATGCACAAAGATAAAAAATGTGAAAGCGCAGATTGTATGCAACGAAACGGAATGGCAAATGATTCATTCTCGTAAATAAACGAGAAGGGGCGGAGTTTTCACGTTTTACTCTCATAAAATGCTCCCGCGGTTTTGTGAAAACAGGTTTTTTGAAATATTGACAAAGTTTGGTCGTATGTTGTTGCTGTAATTCTATGATATTTGCACAGCACGTGCTTTTGTTTACATTTCTGTTTTGCTCTGAAGAGATTAATTGGGAAAAACTCATGCTGGATTCTCTGATATTTTTAGGAAAAATGAGAAAGGAATTTTATATCTCCTTTCAGCACCTTGACCAAAGCGAATTTTATCTTTTACTTAAAAAATAAAAGTAATGTGACTGACCGGATGTACATTATTATGAATAGTTTGAAAGGATTTTGAAGGTATTCAGAAAGCTGTCATGGTTTTACGTGAGCACCTGCCATTATGGCTTAATCTCACGGCACTCTTAATGCACGGATTGAAGACAAGCGACAATCAACGCCCTTGAGAGGCAGAATGTAATTTATATTCTGTCTCATCGAGTACCAGTTTATGTCAGTGCATGCTTGACATTGGACTCACTGGTCGAAACGAGACCTACCTAAAATCTCTTCCGATCTGTGGGTCACGGCACCCAGTTGATTTAGCGCAACTCCACGCCGAGAGCCAATCCTCTAAGCATACATTAATAAGAGACCATCCTTCAAATTCACGGACGCAGTATGCAATTTTGTCAAAAGAACAAACTACTCTGTTTAGAGAAGAATGTTTGCCCAAGTCATGCAGTCTCAGATAATCTCACTCTGCCCGCGATATCGGCTACCACAACCACTACGATGCTCCCACAAGGGGGCCTTCCCATGTCGAGGCGAATATTGCTCAAAGAGCTCTATTCGGGGCTTCTCAACCCCGTAATAATAAGTTAGCAATGTCGGCTACCCAATTGGTATGGCTTCGTATCATATGATCATACGATCATGAGTGAATCTTACATGCAGACTCTTAACGTTACTGGTACCTCCGTTCGGGCTTAATCATATTAGCACTTATAAAGTGACAGTAGTGGACCACGAGAAGGTTATGATCCGCCCTTTCGGCTAGGAGAGACTTGAGACTTACGCCAGTAGTCTTATAGCATACCAAAGTACAAATACCGAGCTGCATACTAGATCATATACGCGCTGGGCTTCACTAGGTATACGCACAATCATCAGAAATCAGAAAGCTATGTCCTCAGCACATCGAAGTACGGTGCACATATATGGCTTTTCGCATTCAGTTATTCTCTCCTGGAAGCTCTGCGCTTCACTTGCCCTTTGCACCACCTTTTTTTGAAGGTATTCAATAAGATTTTGTCGTTCGGGTAATCCTACATTCTCTCGATTTTTGTTTTTAACTCGTTGCCTTAGTTGCACTACAATAAGGCATAGCCAAGTTCTTTTCCCTCATTCATGCAAAAGACGAAAATATATGACATTGGGCTCTATTCTGTAATTTTTCATAAAATAATATTTTATGTTATTTTATGGCGAAAAAATCCCTTCTTCATAAAATGAAAATAAATTATTTTAAAAATTCGTATTCTGTCGTGGTTCCATAAAATTATTTTATGAATTCTTTTATGAACACGTAACATAAAATATTTAGTACATTCCGCTATGATTTCTATTAATTTTGAACAGCTGGTCAATTGACATTTGCGTTATACTCTATCAAATCACCCACTAAATAATTATTTATGAAAGCAGCTGCTTTCTTAGAAGCTCTTGAGATATTTTGTGTGTAAAAGTGCTAATATATGACAACTCCTGACTGGAGTTTGATACGAACCATGTCCGTAGAAATGCAAAGCAGCAGAAAGACATCCATTCCGTTCAATTTTAGATTCCTAACTCAAAGTGAACGGAATAGATGTTACTCTATAAGTATTTGAATTTGTTTTCTTAAAACGAATTATTCATAAGTTTGCAAAATAAGTTTACAAATCACAATATAAGAAATTTTATTAATTATCCAGCCGGAAGAACTTTTGAAGCATAAGGCTGGGCAGCTCACATGGATCGTAGGAATCGCGAAGATATCGTATCCTATGATCTCTTCTGCATAAAATTAAAACCTAGGCAAATATGTATAATTAACTTTTTATATTTTACCATACCGCTCCAGTGCAAATTTTTACAATTTCTAAAAAAATTGTAATTTTTATGTATGGCGGTGGACATTATAGATTTTAATTAAAACAATTTTCGCACAACAAATGTTAATTGACGCATGTCATTTTCATAAAATGTGTCAAAATATCTTTAAAATGTGCTGCTTAGGATCTTTTATGTTATGCTCCATAACAGGAAATATTTTATGTTACGATGCATAAAATAAAATAAAATTTCTGGTACAGAATAGGATTTTAGGGAAATATTTTATTTTAAGACATAACATAACATAAAATGATAAAATTTTACCGACAGAATAGGGTCCATTACCTGTTTTGGTCTAAAAAAAAAAAAAAACACGAAAAATTTCCAATTTTATTCGACTGTGTCCTATCTTCTTATTAGGTTATCTTTGGTAAAGTTTTATTCTGATTTTTGTGCGGTTAAGACGTGCGCGAATTAATAGTTTTTCTTAAAATTTTTTAAAAAACGATAAAAAGTTACAAAAATCTAATAGCATCAATAATATGAAATGGCTTGTAAATTATATAACATCGTATGTATGAAAAAGTTTATTGAAGTTAATTTTTGTTTCGAAAATAATATATTCATTTTGATTTAGTAGATACAACCATAGATGGCATAAGAGCTAGATGTCGCATAGCATACCGTAGAAAAGCATACAGATTTTAAATGACTGGTCCATTCCGGAATAGACCACAACATGTGTCTGAGGCATCGAGAACAAATGTTGCTTTGACAGCAGTTTTGCATACACATTTGGTCGACTGCCTCAACATGGTAGATGCGGGAAAATATGAATCACTCGACGAAACTCTCATCATTTTTCTTTTCATGTCGCTGTAATGATTAAAGCAATGGAATGATGCACAGCACAACATATTCGGTGTGGTGGGAGGGACGTAAACGTTACTTCTTTCTTCCCTCGTTTTTGGAAATACTTTTTATTTTGCTGTAATTATTAGGATTTGATTTGATTTAAAAGGAACAATTTTATTAAATTCATTTGCCCCTGAGAGTAGTTTTTTGTAATGATATTGCATGACGGCTTTACACCAACTAAATATTCTCCTATCGAACTTAACAATTTTCATAGAAATTTACAATTCGATCTGTCTTTGACAAACTAACAACATACAAAGTCTAGACACGTAGAACAAAAATATGCAACGCATTTCTAGAATATAAGGCCTGAATTACAATTACGACTGATCAGTCGACTTTGCCCAAATAGGAAATGCATGTGGTAAGATTCAATTGCAACTTCGACTTCGACTGCGACTGCGACTGAAACGAAACTTTGCTTAAAGTGCAAGGGTGGTGTTGACTGCGGCCAACTTCAGTTCAATCACAGAACTCGGGACTTTTGGCACAGTATATTTATACAGTAGACTCAGCTTAGAACAAACTACTGAAAAGTGAATTTTAGAATTTTAATTACAAAAAAAACCTCAAAATTTCTCCCATGAGAGGGAACTATTAAGTATGATACGGAAGTAAATGAACGGACAGTAGCTAGTTGCACAATGGTTGGCAGAAGTACTAGTTTTATGTAAGTACACATCTAAAACCCTCGAGAATACTTCACAAGCCATGAAATAGTCTCCCTCCCTACCACATGCGAGGCCCAATGGAGTCCTTACATTCTAAAATATTTGCAGTGTTCTTATGTAAAACTGACAAAAGTTTGATTTGAATACCTCCATCGCCTTAAACCACTATTCATACAGAAAAATGGTGTTCTGATAATCTTAAGATTGCTTTCTTATCTTCCGAACCGTAGTAAAATTTTCATAACTTTCCTAACAAAATTATTTAAAAAAATTTATATTAATCAAATGACTACGATTTCTCAAACAAAAACGCTCAGCGAAGTAATCAGTGGGCTGATGATATCGAATGTAGCTGCCTACAGATTCAGACTCCGGCTGCACATACACACATGCAATTATCACTCAGATGTATTGAGCGTAAAATTGTAAGGTTACTTTGTAATCAAAACTATTTAATTATTTTGTTAAGTAAGGTATATAGTAAGTGTAGCCTTTGGTAAGGTAAGGAACCAAGCTTTAAATTACTAGATGACTATTTTCCTGTATGGATAGTAGTTTAGGCTCTATGGCATATATAAAGTCAATGTTTGGCACTTTTCCATAAGCATCAATATAGAGCATTTTAGAGTACGGACTCCGAACGCACACATATAGATTTCTGTTTCATGGCTTGGGAAGTATTCTCGAGGGTTTTGACACATCTCAGCACCAGTCTGCAAATGTATTGTTCCATTACCAAACAGCTGTTTGATTGCAAAGTGGTGTTCGTTCCATGGGCAGTGTAACAGGCAAAATGGCTGTAATAATGCTTTTGACAGTTTGATAGTTCTACCAAGCCGAATGGCATGGGAAGTGGAACAAATTGTTTTTAGCTTTTTTTTCTTGCAGAAATAGGTTTGATTGTCATTTTGTCCCTCTACCTCTAGTAGACTTAGCACTTGATGACGTGCACAAAGGGTAATCCAGCAATGCCTCGCTCCATACAAAATCACCATTACCACGACCCGATGAAGGGGAGGCTACAATTTTTCTTAGAAATTTACTGGAAATTTCTTGCTTCGAATTTTCATGCATTCGCCGAGGCCGACAGCTCTAATATAAAATCAATGATGCCTCGAGCTGAGGGAATGAAGGCCGGAATTTTTTCTTAAAGATTTAACGGAAAATTTTTCCCTAGAATTTATACGCACTTTTGGAGGGCAATTGCTATGACCGTAGACGCGTAACCAAGCAATAAGCAAAAATTTCTAGTAAATTTCTAAGAAAAAATTGCGGCCTTCTCTACATCAGGTCGAGCCGTCGAGGCATTGTTAATTTTATATTGGAGCGAGGCACTGCTCTGTTAAAGGAACATTTGTTCTCAGCACCTCTGAAACATGTTGTGGTCTATTGCGGAATGGACCAGCGATTTACAATCTGTATAGGTACTTTTCTCTGTTACTCTATGCGACATCTAGTTCTTATGCCATCTATGGTACAATCTAATTGGTAGAATTCTATGTATACATATATTTTGTTTTTTGTTTCAAATCAACTTATTTAAAGATTTTTGTTTCGTTCAATCACTTTTTTCTTACACCTATTTCCTTTAAAAATATGAATTATTTTAGGAAAACTTAATTTAAGGGAAAAGTACCACTAGTGGAGGTATTTGTGTCTATATTAAAGAGATATTTTTAGACACCAATTGTGCAAAGATTATTCATTATAATTCACTATACTTTATGGTTTATTTCCATCTAGTATTTACATTTGTTTAATGGTTTATCAAGCACAGTGCATTGAATGTTCCCTTGCTCCCTTTGGAAAGAGTTCCAACTTTCGGTAGAAAATTACTCAATACGCCTACTTATGCCTCTTTATCAAAGGTAATTATTTTTTACTAACTATTTAATTGTCTCCGTACTCAAGGTAAAATTTCACTTATTTTGCACTTTTTCATAATACCTATGGAAATATATATAGTTCATAGTCAAACACTTGTTTACCCTTAATTTATTAAAAAATTAGGGCCAATTTAATGCTACTTCCACGAATTTATTGCTCTAGTATTTTTTACAACAATACATGGATAATTCAACTTTATTAAAAGTTAAGACCACTACTACTGAAAATAGGTTAACTAATATTGTCACAATAGCGTGTCCTGCATTTTAGGGCTCAATTAAGTCTAATTTATTGCCTCAGTTACAATAGCCGCGCCGATGTCTGAAGTCAACCCAACCATTATTCTGTATGTTGTCTTCGGATCTTCCATGATTTTTCCATTGATTTTTTGAAAAGTACTAGAGCTTTAAAGTCGGGAAAGTGGCATTAAATTAGCCCTAATCGAGCCCTAAAATATTATGCACTGCACACTATTGTAACAATGCTATTTAACGTATTCTCAGTATAATAAAGTTGGATTATCCATGGATTTTTTTGAAAAATACAGGAGCATTAGATTCGTGGAAGTGGCATTAAATTAGCCCTAATTGAGCCCTAAATTTTGACGTATTCAAAACTTTTCTGCCATGAAATGGCGGTCCCAACTTAATTGAAGTTGTTTGTTATATGGTTACAGCAGGTAAACTTGGAGTTCATTACAACCCCTAGGTTTTTCATGGAGCTGAGGTAGGGTAAAATTGTGTTGTTAAGAGAGATAGCAGGCAATTCATTTGTTTCAATACTGGTTTCGTAAATAAGCATACAGACTGACTCTTAATATTTAGCATGAGCTTATTTTCCAAGGACCAATCTTGTATTTTTCTGCAGATCTTCATTGATCCGAAATATACAGTCTTGTTGTAATCCTTTAGGCCTGCTCAGGTATAAATCTGTACATCATCTAAATAAAGATGAATGGATGAATTCTTAACAATAGTGGGGAGATCATTAATGTAGAGACTGAACAAAAAAGGTCCGAGAATCGAGCCTTGGGTACACCACAATTCGTATATAAAAATTTGAATAGTAAATTCGGCACCTTAACCACTTGCTATCTCCTAGAAAGCAAGCTTTTGAACAAATTAATAGCTGAAGAGGAAAAATTGAAGCTTGCTTGGAGCTTTATTAATAGACGACTGTGCGGTTAACATAATAAAAGGCTTTACTGAAAACAAGCAAAACGAGGACAGACAATTCATTGTTAGAGTGGTCAGTTGCCTCCAAATAGATGTGTCTGGTCGACATCTCTCGTCCAGTCCTATCTGCAAGGCGTGTCGACTAATTCAAAAGCAAGCGCACGTTAATCGTGCTGGCTCGAGATTTGGTAAGCGCACGCATACCGTCCCGTATTCCCGTGTTGGCTACTACATATGACGACAAGCGCACGTTAATCGTGTTGGTCAAAAGAGTAGTAAGCGCACACATATATTCCATCCCCGTACCATATTGGCTACTCTGACAACGAAAAGGACGTTAATCGTGGTGATCAGCAGAATAGTGAGCGCACGCTCCATCTCGTATTCCCCGGTTTGGCTACTCTAACGATAAGCGCACGTTAATCGTGTTGGTCTGAAGACCACCCGAACCGCAGAGCTAGAACAGCGCTCTGAACCTAGCAACGTCGGGAAAACGGCCCTGGACAATCTCCTGACTGCCCGCACAGCAACACCCGACGTAACAAATGTACACAAAAGACCAGTAACGCACCCAAGATTTGGCTTTGAGGGGGGGGGGGGGGCATGTGTGTACCAAGTCCAAAGCAGTCGGAAAAATAGGACACAAAAGTCGCGTCCTGCGCCCATCTGAGCACTTAAGTACTGCTATTGTATATTTAAACGTTTTATTTTATTTTATGGGACTTTGTAATTACATTTTATACATAATTTGTAAGTTATGTTCAAAAAACTGACTTTCTGGGAGGGGACCGGTCCCGTTCGTCACCCTCCTCGGTGAACCACTGCAAAAGACAACAATCGTGAAGCTAAGCAAGCTACAAAGAATGGCCGGTGTAAGTGTAACTGGTGTCATGCGCACAACATCTATCTAGAAACGTTCTTGAACCTGCCGGCACTCGGCAAAGTACATATATGTATTTATACAGACAGCAAAGCGGCATTGAAAGCCATATCATTAACTGAAGTCAAAATAAAGTTAATGTGGGAATGCATTCAAACACTAACAAACCTTGGCTCAAAGAACCACCTAAAACTTCAATAGGTGCCAGGATACTCGGGAATTGATGGGAATTCTAAGGCAGACTTACTGACCAAAAAAGGACCATCCATGCCCCTCATAGGACTGGAAGAATTTCGTAAGAAATACCGTGAAGCTTACCACAAAACGGGTTGACATTGGCAGATTTTTAGGATTTTATCTATATTTTTCGCATAGACTTTCGAAAAATTTAATATATTTTGATGTTATCATAGAAATTGACATCTTGTTTATGTAAGCTAGTAAATAAAAAAATCAGGTCGCTTAAAATTTTAGAGAAAAATGTGCTTTAAGGGCCAGCCAAAGTCACCCCGGGCTTGGGGTAACTTTGGCAGGTGTATAACTTAAGATGTTTCCATAATTATTAAATATAAAGGCACGCGAAAATAGTATAAATCAAAGTAGTTAAGTAATTTGAGTAGATTTATTAGAAAAACAAATTAGCAAAAAATCAGACCTAGCTTATGAACCAAAAAACAAATTAACCCTCATCTTCACATTTTGCACATTCTTAAAACGAATCCTATGAGTCTATGTCCCTATAAGACCTTTATTTTGTTATACACAATGAGTACAGGTCATCATTATCATCATTTTCTACCACATTGCCACCTGATGCAAAATATCCGCAATCGATGTCTTTTCCTCAGGATTTAAAGGAAGCGAACCACCAATTTTCTCCTTGTGTACACCACTTAGTCTACTCTGTCTGAATCGTTTCACGAGACACTTTCCACTTTTTACTCTCACCGATTTGTAACATGCCCTTCTTAATATCTTCTGTGACGCACCATCATCCGTATAGTATTGATATCTACGTGTTCTTAGTGGACTAATATAATCTTGAATCATTTTAAAGTGACACACGTGCACCCGCTACCGAATCGTATAAAATTTAGAACTATTTAGTACTCCGCGCCTCTTTGCCATCACGTCAACCGATCACCGGCACTAGGTGCCAAAGTCACCCCGTTTTACGGTACTATTCAAAACTCAATCCAGAACCAAATGGACTAGAGATGGACTTCAATGAGAGGCTCCGGACAAACTATATGATCCATCAAAGGGCAAAGAAGAGCCTGAAATTTTTAAGGAGGAATAAACTCAAAATCATTGCAGGAGTCCTAATCGAACACTGCAAACTAAACGAACACATGCATCAGATAGGCATATCACACACTGATGTATGTCGATTATGTCTTGAACAGGATGAAACATTAGAGCATGTCTTATGCGAACGCTAGGCCATTGTATAATGTACGAGTAGATAAATTCTAGGCCTCTGCCTCATAGATCTTAAAGTCTATTGACTTTTGAGACACTTCATCAAAATAAAATAAGTAAAAAACGAGTTTTCAAACAAAACTGAGGCCAAGCCGCATGAAAAAGTAGAAAATAAACTTTTCTAAACACACAGAGGTGCACTCAGATTTTTTGATTGGGACATTTCTCTTGAATATTTTTTCTCTTCATGAATCAAAGCACTTATTACCTCTGATTGATCATACTGAAATATATCGGTGATTGTCAGCGAATAAAATCTGAGTTCAAATCTGTGTGTGAATAAAAGTTTATTTTTTACTTTTTCATGCGACTTGGCCTCAGTTTTGTTTGAAAACACGTTTTTTACTTATTTTATTTTCTGCCTTTCTCACGTTAACTAAATTGTTATTACGTGATGCATGGAGATATTTTAAAACAATTTTTAACCCATGTTTGGTGCCGATCCGAAAACAAAAATTTTTCGAGTATCAAATCGTTGAAGTACTGAAACGGTTTTCTGAAATTCAAATTATGTTTTAAACAGCGCTTTTTAGCTGTATTCCAACTTGATCCCATATAATTTACCCGATTTTCCATGTTTTCCACAGACTTTTCCTATTACTATGAAATTTTTTTAAAAATTTACATGAATTTTCCTCGATTTTTCATGCAAGTTCTCATGATTGTTGAAGAGAAAGTATTGATGCTAGTAGGACGGGAAAAAAATGATTCCGCATAGCTTATAAAACTTTTTGTCGGAAAATTTTCCGGAAAAGTCGAAAAATTCCGGAAATTTTCGGAAAATTTTCCAGAAAAATTGGAAAGTTCTGCATTTTTCCTGAAACAGATTTATCACTAATCATATCGATGAAAATTTGTCCGATGATTTTCCCGCTTTTCCGCTCTACAACTTTGTCTTAGGTTGCAAAACGTTCAAACGCATCCTTGGTCTGAAAAACTCCGGAAAAGCGCTTTACATGAATTTTCCTCGATTTTTTCTGGAAGTTTTCATCATTATCGGAGAGAAAGTAATGATGCCCGTTGATAGGGAACTTGATCCTGCATAATTTAGAAAACTTTTTTACCGGAAAATTTTCCGGAAAAGTCGGAAAATTCCGCAAAATTTTTTCGGAAAAATCGGAAAACTCTGCATTCTTCCTGAAACGGATTTATCACTAATCAAATTCGTACCAAATTTTCAAATGATTTTTCCCGATTTTCTGGGTTTTCCATGGAAATTTCCAGTTCAAATTTTGATAGATTCAATTGTCACGCGACATGCCAAATTTCAGCTCGCTGTCATGACGAAAAGTGGGTCTACGAGAGTGTCGAAAATAGTAAAAAAGAAATATATAAATAAATAGACAGACAAATTCGTGTACGAGTTAAAGGGAATGGCCTCAAAAATACTACTCTTCCTAAGATGAGTGGGATTGTTGGATGAACTGTAAAGCAAAAGCGATGTACAATAATCCAATAAATGGCTGCACTACAAACGCCACTCGCTTCACGTAATCTAAATATTAATCTAATCTAATCTAGGCCTAAATAATTAATTCGAAGTATTACGAAATTCTAGAGTTAGTTTCTTCAAAAATGGCGAATCTTATGGCTCAAATGTTATATTCCTCAATCTTAATCGGATTTCGCTTTAAAATCTTATTTTTGTGACCAATTTTTTATTATGGCAAGGCCAAGTAACCATTTTTTTTTTTGCGGACAAAAATTTTTATTTAGATAGTTTACTACCTTTCAAAAGTTAACGAAAAATATATATGTATATAAATATGGGTGAGCTACTTTTGTATTCCATATAAATTCTGAAAGTTTCATCCAAATCAGAAATGGTCGGACCAAAAATTATCTCAAATGGATCATATTCGTGTGGAATTGTTGGAGAAATAGTTTAATTCATTTCAGTATAAAATGTGAAAAATTCCGTTTAAATGAAAGCAAGATGAGAAATTGCAATTTGAATCTAGTCGAACCTCAAAAGCGGTGAAATAAAAATACAAAATAAATCTCTGAAACGTTAAGAAACATTGAGGAAATTTCAATGACCAAGATGCAATAAGCAGTAGGACTACACCGAGCTTTTATTTTCACACCGAACTTTACACATGGCTTGAGACTATACATAATTTTATATCACAAAGAATAAAATTTTTATAAATTATTAACACAACAACGAAAAAGTAAAAAATGAAAAAAACAATTTTCTTGCAACTAGACTCGATTCTCTCAGTATCTTTCCAATGGAACTGCATATCTCTGTCAAAATTTAAAATTTTTCCGACACGATCGATCGAAAATATGAAACATCACAATTAATACCCAATTTCCCAGTTCATAACTCTTGCATAAAGCAACACAAATTCTGTATATTTATGTACTCATTCCGAAACGTTTTCTAAACCCATAAATAGCATTCTCAAAGCAATGAGACTCATAGTATTTTCTATTTGGGTCTTATGTCCTTCATTATTCATAACGAGACGAGATCGTTTGTTCATAATTATTCACGTGAAGATTGAACATTTCTCTTTCTTCTTAGCTTTGAAAAAATAATAATTTCCTCTACAGAGCACAAAAATGAAAAGCATCATTTTCACTTCATCTTCCTTGAAAGAAAATCTTTACTTTGCTGCTCTCAGAGGACTCATTATGAATTCCCTTTTTGAACGTAATTTTTACGAAATGAAAATTCATCACACCTTTATGGCCGATCACTTCAAAGCTTTTCCACATTTTACCCACAGTTTGCTTACTTTTTTCTCTTTTTTTTTCTTTTTTCTTTATCCCTTTTTTGTGTGGTGACTAAAAAGCGCTTAGTGCTGATAGTGCGAAGTTTTTCATTCTGAAATTGAAAAATTTATGTCAAAGGATTTACCACAAACTGACCGAATACATACATCCGGTTCGAGGATGATAAAAATGTCAAATAAACCCAGAAGTTGGTAGGTAGTGCATGAAGTCATAAAACTTGTTTTGGAAGAGTGCTCGTAACTTTAATTTTATTGCCCTATCTCTTCTGAAAAGTTTGTGTTATCAGTTGAAAACATAATTGTTTCAGAACAGTGTTTTTATTGTTAATTATCGCCGGCACTCTATTGCAACATGTAACTTTTGTAGAGGTTGGTATGTAGATAGATAGATATAAGTACATAGATATGTGCATTTGTACTCTTGCCATTCGTTAGACGCACTCACGATAATATGGGATATTGTTCAAATTCGATTTCTATAGAGGGAGGAAGGCGGAGGAAGAATCCCACCGGAATCTCCTTAAATTACATTCTTCTAGAAAATAACAACAACAAAAATCCATTTGAAATCAAGCAAAAGTTTCCATTGTGCACAGCTTTTATCCGTCGATGATGTTCGTTGTTCAAAACTGGTTGTAAAACGTTGAAAGTTATTGGGAAATTGCAAGGATAGCATTAAGTCGATGAAATGTGCTCAGCATATTTGTGCAATTTATTTTTCGTATGACAGAAGCTCTTATTCCCACAGTTCTTCTTATTGATTAGAAAATTATACGACTAGACTTGATTGGTCTTGATTTCCCCAAGTATATATTGAGGATATATATGAAATGGTTCTCCGCTCTACAGGTGTACTTTGGAAAATTGGGTTTTCTTGAAATCAAATTAAAAAATTATGGCACAATAAGTCATCATGTTTTTATAAATTCTTTATTCATATACGTATATTCCAGTTTACTTTTAGGCTTATGAAAAACTTAGGTACACTTTTCAAATAGTTAATTGCCTTCAGTCAGAAAATAAAATAATTGTTGACCTTGGAATAAACAACAACAGAATAGCTGTTCGGAGTAAAAATTTAGCATCATCTGTATAGAGTGAAACCTGTCTAATCCAGAACCTTCACAAGTCGGAAACCTGGTTATCCCGGAAAAACCTCTCAGTACCAGTTTTAGCCCTCTAGCCCTCTACAAAAGAATATGATTAACCTGTGTAATCCGGAAACTGTATAACTCGGAGCCGGAGACAAAAAAGGCTTTACTGTCTGCTAAACTCGGAAAATTCTTTATAATCTTTTAAGCGGAACAGGAATATTTAGTAGGAATTGATGTTTTCCGAGCTATGGCCGCGTACGTAGTTTTCGTGGAAGTACGTTGGAGTGATGCCGCCGGTTTTAGATTTAGGTTTTGGGTTTCTTTTCGAATCGTCAAGTCGTTACTTTTCTCGGAGTGCAGAACGAGTGAGAAAAATTTCGGTGGAAGAATGATCTTGCAACAAAATGCAGTCATATAAGAACACTCCTTCATGTAGTATTTGTCTATGCTGGAATTGTAAAAGACCTGGACACCTTCAAATGGACTGCAGAAAACGCCGAAGATTGGAATCGCCAGAAGAAGAGAGGAGAATGAAATGCCAAAGATTGCCAAAGAGCTGGGCAGCAGATTTGCAACAGAATGCAGTCATCACTGAGCACCCTTTCACGTGGTGTTCTTCCATGCTGGAATCGTAATAAATTCGGACAAAGCGTCTGAAGAAGGCGCCGACGAAGGGAATCAACAGAAGAGGAAAGAAGAGAAGAATGCCAGAGGTGGTGTAGTGTATGCATCTCAGAACTGGTTATGTAAAAGACACAGAAAGGATGCAGAATAAACAGGTTAAGAATTAGTTAGAGAGATGAATCAGGTTTCAGGCAGTCAGTAATGTACAACCACAGATAGAACATCGGAGAGAAAAAGTAATTAAAGAAAAAATAAATTAAAATAAATAAAAGCGAGTTTCATTTAAGAGAATACAGGTGGCTAGCTAAGGAGCAAGTTATGCGTGGAGATACTGGACTCCAACTGTACGGCTTTGAGATCCAACACCAGATAGGGCGTATCCACGTAAATACAGAATCTCTTTCACGAGGTCCATGCAAACTTATTGCGTCCGCATGGATGAAAACGAAACAATAGCTACTATACAGTTGGGCACCGTGGAACCATCTAAACGTTGGGACACGAAGACATGCAAAAAGCGCAACGAGAAGACCCGAACAGCCTATTCTTGCTTGGAAAGAACACATGAAAAGATCGGAATGGAAGGATATTTCGGAAAGACGTGAGAGACTGTAGAGCTTACTGGACTCAATGTAATTCTCTTCACATTTTAAGCAGTATATTAAAGCACAAGTGGCAGCTAACGAATGGCGAATCAGCGAATCATACCGAATGCAAATAGTTACGCCGGCATCAAAGATCAACGAAGAAATGCATAGTTGAACCTCTGGAGGACATTTCGGAGTGAATAAAACAATTTCTAAAATACAAGAAAATTTGATTGGCTACATGAAGACGTGCTATAACTAGGGCTGCCATCTCTAAAGTTATGAAACTAGAACAACGAGTTCGAAAACCCTGGACTTTTTAGCTTAAAACCCGGACATTCTTGTCAGATAATGTTTCTTATTTTACTTACCAATGAAATAGTTTCAAATTGATATACAGTGCCTTTCTTAATTTACTTATTATAAAATCAGGCCGTTTACAATAGCTGTAGCTTTCGTGCGATTGCATGTCATTTTTTTTACTGTATCTGACATCGAAAACAACTCTCGGTTAAGGGCCTTAGTACAATCCAAAGAATTGAAAGACATATGATGACATATTATATGAGAAGCCATTGCGCATTCAGCTGCTCGTATAATGTGCTCCTGAGAACTGGAATAACAAAAAATGTGGGAATCTGTAAAGTACTAGCTTGTGTTTTGATATTTGTTTTGTGTTTTTCTGTATTTAAGTGCTCTTTGATATCAGAAACGCCGTTATTTGCTATCGAAATATTCTGCGAACAAATGATATAGAAAGCCGTCCAGTCATATTTTCCTTTTTTCAACATTGGAAATTTATTTTGCAAATCACTATTAAATATACATTTACGCTTAGGCATTTTAAGATATGAACACAAGAAAGAAATTTCATGCATGTTATAACAATAATCCAATTCTCTAAAATGATTTATATTGATTCTTATGGAAAAGTGACTTGACATTGATTTTCTATATGCTACAAAGCCCAAATTACTATCCACAGAGGAAAGTAGCCTTCCACTAATTTTAAGCATGAATCGCTTTACATTTTCAATTTCGTACAAGACAAATTAAAGACTACAGATTAGAATAGCATAAAAAAATTAAGATCGCTATGAAGAATGAAGACATTAACATTAAAGGAGAAAATAGGCGTAATTGAGGACACTGAATAGAACAAGTTATCAAATTTACGACATTTTGAAAAAGAAATTCCAGTTCAAAGAAGAATGGCTAACAAACCAAAGTTCGAAACTACGACGACGTTTAAAAAGGATAGAAAACATCGAGGAAGTGAACACACGAACATATCAATAGTTTGTGGCAGCACGCTCCAAAAATTTTCCGGTCTCCCGTCCAATCCTGCAGGAAAATGCCAGACATATTGCGGTAAGTTTAAATATTCCTGGTTTTAAAGCATCAAATGGTTGGCTGGAGAGTTTTCGCAAAAGGCTAAAGTTTGCGGAGAGGCTAATGATGTCTCACAAACTACGGTTGAGGAGTGGAAAGATAAACTAAATGAGCTAACAAAAGATTACGATCTAAAAAATATTCCCAATAGAGATGAAACAGCATTAGTTTTTCGTGCTTTACCTGACAAAATTTTAAAGCTTAAAGGTGAAAAATGTGTAGGTGACAAGCAAGCAATCCAAGGAACGACTAACTGTTTTTTTTTACATTCTTTTGCTGACCGCTCTTTTGAAAATCCATTAGTGATTGGCAGGGCCAGATAGAGGGGGGGCCATGAGGGCCATAAGGCATGGGCCCCAAGCCCACGGGGGGCCCCCTAAATCCATGGTAAATGCAACTGAAATAAAAATATATTTGGTCATAATTTTTAAAATAACTAAATTTTTGCAGAAAAATTTTGCACAGCAAAGTACCATAAAAATTTTGTATCGCATTGCACCATTTTTCGTTTCAGCTTCTAATTTATAGTTATGTACATTGTTTCAATTTCAAACCATCCCTGATTATATTTAGTCGGGCTATGTAGGTATATGATATAGATACTAATATTAATACTAATAATCATATCGAATAAGTTTATGCGTGTTGGTGCAGTTTTCGGTCGCGTATATGATAGGATTTGATAGATTTTTCATTCGATTTCTTTCATTCTTATAGTTCCCATTTTTCTGTGCTTCGTTATACAGTGAAGTTATATAGTGAAGCTTCTTCAATGTTTGTGTTAAGCTCAAGTTTTATAGTGTAAGAGCACAGTGCAGGAATAAACGCCTAGCAAAATTCATGAAGGAGCAGTCAAGTTATTCTAATAAGAGTGGAAAATGGACGACATCCATATGGCAGGAAAATATAATGGTGCCATTTTGCTTAAAAAAAAAGTTAATTGCATTTCTCTAGCTGAGGAAACCATATTTTGAATCTTGTTGGAGTTGACAGTGTCGAAACATCTGAGGAAGCGATATTCTACTTTGGAATAATTCAGCAAATGTAAAATTCCTTTAGCAGCAGTCCACAGAGATGGGACATCTTAAAGAAAAATTTAACTGCTTCACTTCATGCTACATCAAACACAAAATGGTCTGCAAGACTCGATGCAGTTAAACTCGTTGCAAAATATTTGACGAAAATACGATCTGCTGTAGATGCGGCAGAATTGTTAAAACTTCGACCAGATGCGCGTACTGAATTGGAGTCCATTAGTCAATATTTGGGTACATTCGAATGAGTCATTTTTTCAACAATATGGCTTCAAATTTTAATATTATTGCACCAAATAAACTTATTAATTGAATTTTGTAACTGGACTCTGGACGTCGAGTTGAAGAGTATAGATAATCTTATTTTAAAAATACAGGTAGTACGTGAAGAATGGAACAAAATACTTTCAAAGTCAAGTGAGATTTCAGAAAATTCAAAAATTCTGCCAGAGTTTCAAATAACACGCAATATTCAAACACAATTCGACGCCGAAAGCATTATAGAACAAACGTTTTCTTCTATATTATTGATTCGATTATATCTGGATTAACAAAGTGTTTTGAATCCTTGCCTGAAATCTGTAATTTAAATGACCAGGAAATAAAACCTCAACGCATATATTACAACAGAAATATTCAAAAGAAATTTCATATAAAATATGCGACGAATTGATTTCTATGAAGCAGATTTACACAACCAACTTCAATTCAGAATTAACTCCATTAAATTTGATACAGAACATACTAGAAACAAATTTAATTGAATTGTTTCCCAATTTCTTTGTAGCACTTAGAATATTCTGAGCCTACCAGCTCCCGTTAGCGTTTTAAAAAGAGTGAAGAGTTTTAACGGATCAACAATGTCTCAAGAAAGGTTAAACGGATTATCAATGCTTCATATAAATTCTGACATTGCGCGGACAATGGACTTTTAAAAAAAAAAAGTTCAAAAGGCTTTTTTAAAGTAACTTATTTTCTTTCACTCCTCAGTCCAGTTATTAAGGTAGTTACAGTACCTACTTACATTTTCAAATTTAGCACTAATATATTTTTTAAAATTTTACTTCAAATAAGGTTTAAATATTTATTTAAATAAAATTCTTAATTTTTTATGTTTTATTTGTGTGGTTGACATATTTTTATGATTTTCAAATGGAGGGGGGCCCCATTTTTCTGGTTGGCCGGGGCCCCCTATATCCTCTCTCAGGCACTGGTGATTGGTAAGGCTTTAAAACCACCGCGCTGTTTTAAGAATTGAGACAGTAATAATCTTCCTGTATTGTGGAAAGCAAAGAAGAAAGCGTGGATGACATCTTCGATAATGGAAGAGTGGCTTTTGTATTTGAACAGCAGAATGCAGAAAAAAATCGCTATATTTGTATATTTCTGGACAACGTAACATCTCATCCGAAAATTAAACTAAGTCACGTACACTTGGTTTTTTTCCCACCAAACACAACCAGTGTGTGTCAGCAGCCTTTGGATGCAGGAGTTATTAAATGCTTCAAAAGCTACTACAGAAAGCAGATTTTATGGCATTTAATTTCTTCTATGGAAATCTGTGGCAGCGTTCATGAGCTATCAAAAGCAATATCTTGCCTTGATACGATTCACTGGATACATGACGTGATATCTAGTATCCCTGCAAACTATGTTTCGAACTGCTTCAAAAAATGTGGGTTACAAGTGAATACTGTTGAAACTGGAGATAGCGGAAATGCTACACAACTTTTCCAATTAATGGTTAGGGCAGGTATTGAAGCTGTCAAAGTTATCGATTATGTAAATGTTGATGCAACAACTTCAACTGAGACCGAGTTACATGAACGCATGGATATTGCATCGGAAGAAGAGGAAAATATCGATCGGTGACATAACGTCAACAAACCTATCTGTATCCGCTTCTGAAGCATTACGTGCTCTGGAAACTGTCCGCAATTTTGCAATTAACGTCGGGAATTAGATACTTCTGTCGAATACTTATTTATCTATAGGTAATGAAGTTCACAGTAGAATCTTTCATAAAAGTTCGAAACAAACTAGTATTCGCGATTTAAGTTTAAATTATTTTCTATGTGACCATAATGTATTTTTGTATTTTCATTATGTTACAAGCCGGAAACCTGTCTAAATTCCCTGCATTTTTTGTATAAACACTTATTTATAATTATTTATAATTTGTAGCTATTCATTACATGATGATGGTAGTTTTTCAAATTCAAAGTGAATTCATTTCCACACCACCACAAGGTAGAGTACATGGCGGGTGTTTTATTTTTTAGTTGTGGTATCCCCAGTAGGCCTAATCTACCCATTTTTTTACAATTAGTACGGCTCGTATTCCGTAATTTATATTCCCGAGTATGTTTCCATTATTTCTGTCTTTTTGAAGATGGTCCGGGTCGGTTGATGTTGATACCTCTATAATCATCTTAGTTAGTATTATCCTGTAACCCATTTTCCGCACTGAGAATCTGGGTTTCCATCCATGTCATTGCCTCAATTTTTTCGACATTGCTCTAGATGATGATCTCTGGTCCATTCTCGCATAATTTAGCATTGCAGAGTCCGCATACAGCATAGCACTTTATTTTTACGATTCAAATAAAATTATTAAATACAAGAGAAAAAACAACCGCATCGTCCGATTTTTGAAGGCGGTACCTGCCGCTTTCCGGGCGACTGTTCTTACCTCTGAGCTAACGAGACAGATGTCTTTACCTTTTGCATTTAGTAATTTGTAACTAGCCTATTAAGCCACATTTTGCTTCCAGCTAACATTAAACAGTAACGTTGGAAGCGAACAAATAAATTTTTAATTTTTATTTATTTTTGATCATGTCCAGTGGTAGACTCGAACTTGAAATTTTGAGAATTGGTCAGATGGAATAGAAGAATTTTTAGAAACAATTTTTATTTTTACGATTCAAATCACGACGAGGCGGTTGTTTTTTCTCTTGCATTTAATAATTTGATTTGAATCGTAAAAATAAAAATTTTTTCTAAAAATTCTTCTATTCCATCTGACCGAGTCCACCACTGAACAAGATCAAAACTAAATATAACATTTCAACCCATCTTTCCTGCAGCCACATCCTCCACCGCATTCCTTTCTTGCAATTGCAAGAAATGACATTTAATGAGGTACCTGGAGCAGGTTTCTCGAAAGACGACGAAATATTCCAAGCACGAAGGCAAACGAGGGCCATTGTTGTAACCTCTTAAAGAGAAAAGACCTATCAGCGAAACCTTCCTTTCCTCTTAATGAATGAAGTGAACTTGGTCTAGGTGAGGTAATTTTTCAGCTTATCCGCTGATAGGGGCCCGACTACCCAAGAGTATCGACTCTGCGGCGGGCTAAGGCCGGACAACTGCACAAAGTATTCTCAAGCTCTGCTTCCATGCAGGCCAGATATTAAGGGCTATCAATTACTCCCATCTTTTTGAAATGAGTATTGAACGCACGTGGGCAGTGATGGTACCAACGACAGTTCTGAATTGTTTTCTTCATAAAGAGAAATTCCGTGAACTTCCTATTTGACAAGAAACAGCTTTATACAGCAAGTGCTTAGATTCGCTCATCGCTACTAATGGTGTAGGCACAATTGCGACGGCGAATGCTTCATACGAAGATCTACTTTGATATGAGACCAGATCATTGGGGTGACAATGTCAACAGCTGTTCTTTTCCTATAAAAGAAGTATTAGAACTGGACCTATATAGCGAGTCGGCCCAGCTACTCTCTGTAGAGGCACCGTGTTATGAATACACATTACCCATGCCAAGGGCATTTTTCTTGTTATACTAAATTTCTCTATCCGTTTGTAACGTTAGAAATAATGCTCGTAGAAGAAAATGGATTGGACACCCACGCATAATATTAAGTTATGGCGATAACTCGAGAGCACGTTTATCTAGAGAGCTGAAAGGGCAATGCCCATTTTAGGCCTTATGATGCTCTTAAATTTTTTTATTAGCAATATTTATTTCTATCTTATTGGGGCGGGGGGGGGGGGGTGGTCAAAGTTTGATCTAGTTTAGTACAGAACCGAGTTCCCTAGGTCCTCTTTGTTATTCGATCTGAGGTACTAGATTTTTCACACCTTAGATCGGCTCTGACTCGGCAGGGCTATTTCCGACCGGTAAACGAGTTTTACTGCTCGCCTCAGCTCAGCTACAATTCGTAGAAGAAAATATTTCTTTCCAGTCTTTTATGGTAGGGGTTACTAGGCTCCGGCGGGGGGGGGGGGGGGGGGGGGTTCAAATACCGCATGTTGCATATCGAATTAAAGGTTTCACGGAGTACTATTGGGTGGTGTATATTCATCCCGATTCAGAAAACTTTCTCAGGATGTGCACTTGGGTCACATACACCTCAGCTACCTACTACATTTCGTATATATTTGTGAAGTTGTTTATTCCTCGGACATTAATGCTCTGTTGTGAAAATTTTTCTCATTGGAAGTCATATTCCAGAACGCAACAATTCCGCACAATCATGAGAAGTAAAACAGTTCACTTTTTTACCCAAGAAAGTCACTCAAACTACATCCGATCGCCAAAGCTTTCCGCCCCACTAGATAGAAATAAATATTGTTAATAATAATTTATGTTTAGAGTATCAAAATGCATCGTTTCAGACATCTCTCATATTTGGAGGTGTCGGTCCTAAAGTTGTATGAAAAGTGAGCATTCCCCTTTTGCACACGGCTTTTAAAAAAAAATCTTTTTTCACTTATATATTTGGACACTGCCTAAAAAATATTGTACACAGCGTTTTCACAGAAATAGTAGGTAAATATAATTTCAAAAATGGATTAAAACTTGGTGTTGCCATATAAAAATTTAAGCTTTTTAGTTATGCTGTAAAAACGATCAGTCCTCGACATTTTTATTGTACTGAAAAGTTCTTCAGAATAATAAATCCTATGAAATTGGTTATAATCATTTTAACTGTTCGACGAATCGTTCTAGAAATATATCCGAAAAACCACTTTAACAATAAATCTTTCATAAAGGGGTGACCATACGAAATTACATACGGGCATTCATGTATGTAGCGTATCGTAAGAATTGATGTTGGACCAACTCCAGGAACGTTTAAGAGAATTGAGAATTTTTGATTATGTCAGTTACAAATTAGGAGATAACACACATAATAAACATTTCCCAAATGTTTGACAAACATTTGACAAACATTTGCTAAACATTTTTCAAACATTTGTGGAATATTTTATGGGAGTGGACGAACATTTTATATTTATGGATGTTTTTAAAAAAGTTCCAATTTAATTCAAATGGAATTGAAAACATTATATGGTTGTCAAAGTTTGTACAGTACTTTCAGTCAGTTTTTGATAGCTGTGAATAGGCAAAGTTCATTTTGGAATTTTTTAATTATAAGGCCTAAATCTTGAATAAGAAATGGGACTAGATTATATAAGTATAATAAAATTAATAGAATTATTAGATTCTTTCGAACACCGGAAAGATCAGCAATTTATCATTCAATAAATCACGACCATTGTACTGTAGTCTTCTGTCTACAAATTTTCTGTTCCACCATCTCCTTTTTCGAAAATTTTCCTCCAACGTTGAGGCAACTATGACGAAAAATGATGCAGTGCACGTTACTTCACTCGGAGTAGACATGATTAAAAAATATTTTTCACACAAACTTCCTAGCAGATGTTTGACAAATGTTTCAGAAACATTTGACAAAAATATAACAAATATTTATCAAACATTTTTCAACTGCCTATAAATTATTTGTCAAATGTATTGAGAAATGGTTTTGTACCAATATTTGTTATGTGTGGATACACCTTTAGAGTATTAAAAAATGTTTTTGATGAAAACTCTATATAAAATCATCCAACTTTAATCAAATCAGGGATGATAAAAAACTTTATTTCATCATTATCATTAAATTCCTTTGGTTACCCTAATCCTTTATGTACATACTATTTGCCATTTTACTGCTGTAAATTGTTTTTCATTTGCGCATAACTTTGGTATGCATTTGTATTGTAAGCATGTTCTACATTAAAGAGTTTTCTATACCTTTCACTGGTTAATCAAAGCCTTGGTTTCATTTTAATTGAATTCACCGTAACAAGGCAACTTACCGGGCCGTGATGATCAAATACAGAGGGAGGAGGGAAATTGATTACAGTTCAATGATGTATAAACACAAAATAAGGGCAACAATCAATGGAAAAGAAGCAGGGCATTAGGCATTGCTGTAACTTCGAAAGGTATGGAAACTGTAATCAGGAAAAGATTTTTTTTTTGCTCTCGTCCGCCTCCTTCCCAAACAAAACTCACTTTTATCCAGAACACATACATATTTACCTACATAGTATACACAAACACATATCTATATAAAAAGTAAAGTTTTTGCTTATTCTTCTCAACCTCATTCAACTTGGTCCAAAATCTTCATAGGTACCTATTTAACATGAATAAATATGTACGTGCAGAACAAACTGGAATGATTAGGCGCCTTTCAATGGCCTTAACTTTTTTCATTTTCTTGTGTTTTCCATTGGACACAGCCCGCATGTTGATTGTAACTGTAGAAATAACATTCAGGGTTCAACAGGACTTTCTGTGGTGGTTGGGGTGGGTACGGGAAGGGAGGGTGGCGGTGGGACGGTCGGAGAAAGATTGGGAATGTGTTCTACTTTTCAGATTTGAAAGAAAACACGCTTATCAAAAGGATCTTGATCTGAATACAAATTAGTTACTTAAACAATTTGTTTCGACTTCAATCTCACAAGACAGCGCCCCTCCCTCAGAACTAATGAATTTACAACTCTCCATGCTAACATTGCGGGTGAGAAAGCATTTTGAAAATAAGTGGCACATTTTTTTTTTTAGTTTTGCGTGAGAATCTTATATGTAAAATTTATCCTTTCTTTACTAAAGTTTATGGTGGAGCATACGGAAACCCAATTCTATTCAGCAGTAACACAATAATTAAGAAATTCAAAAAAGAAAGTGGTTTAAGAAAGTGCAATAGTTTCGTAACATCTATTCAAGCTATAAAAGCATCATAAATTTTTCAAGATGGTAAAAAATTCCATAAGCGCAAATCTGAAGGTGATTCGTAAAGAAGTGTTCCAATATGTGCCAATCGATTCCTTACAGTGTTTTTATCAGCGTTCACGATGAGAAATTTTTTCGTAAATCCCCTCTTTCACCCCTTTTTTAATATAAATCAAATAGAACGTAATAACTTCTGTTTAAAACAAGTAGGACGGCAAGTAAGGTTTTGAATAAAAACAAAAGTATGCATTATGATCGATCCGTTGGCAAAAATGTGGCAGTTATGAGCGTTAAAACTTAAAATTTTTGGTTAAAAATGTCCTTAAAAATGTTCTTAATAAGAATATGGTATAAAGAAAATGCGCCATTTAGATATCTTTCAAATAAAGCAAGAACCATGATATTATCTTTAGTCCGTCAAAAGTTATTAACATTTTTGTGTAGAGACTAGAATACTCAATTAAAAAAAAATTTCCATCCAAATATGATCCGAACAGAACGAAAAAAAAACCCATACTTAAGAGGAGTCAGTACTCAGCAAAAGTTTCAATTTGGATTCCAGTGAACCTGTAGGTAATAAAATTGACTATACGTAGATTTGTGTCCTAAAAGTGAGAAAATTCATATAAAATGAGCCTAGACCTAGACCACAGAGCACATTAGAGACATCTACCGCAAAAGACAGAAACCCAACATCCGACAAAACCATACAATTTAAGACGAAAAATGAAAATTTGCAGTTCACATAAATTGAAAATTTTTAAAGAGAATTAACTCTCCTAAATTTTTTTTTGTCCATAATTGTTAAATATGCTATTTTGCTATCAAATTAATATTGCAATTTCTAGTCGGTGAAATGTCGGGAGAAAAAACAAGTACGAGTAGAGTCAAGTAATTATAAAAAGCGCTACTAAAAATGAAAAAACTCGACGTTATTTGCTAGATCTAGGCTTTATCTTACCAAAACAGTCACAATTTGAAGAAATAAGAATACCTACTAACAGTAATTTGATTTAAAAACTTCAGTTTTTACCATTTTTTACAAGTTTTCCAATACACTTTTTTTAATTTTTGCCGACGTTATTTACTAGACTTCTTTGTTACCTTTAATTTAAGATATAAATAATTATTCTGCTACAAATAGTTTACCAGAAATTCGCATTGAAAAATGTATGAAACTTGCAAATATTGGTACTGACTCCTCTTAAGTATTCTAGTGACTCCACAAAAATGTTAATAACTTTTGACGGACTAAAGATATTGACATAGATATTGACATTTTTGAGGACAGTGGATGAAAACTTCCATTTTTAACCAACATTTTTTAAAAATTTGAACTTTTAACGTTCATACCTGCCACATACTTTTTATCAAAACCATATTTGTCGCCCTATTGTGTTGCGAAAATATTTCAGCTGTTAAAAAAGGGCTGAAGGAAGGGTTTTATGAAAAAAATTGCTCATCGTGAACGCTGATGTAAGGAATCGATGGGCACTATGTAGATTAAAATATTATGCCGCCGGAAAAAATGCAAGAATTAAAAACGTACTATTAGATAGTTGCAAGAAAACCGTAAGTACAAAATAAAATATTGTGAGTGGGTGCACTTAAATTTTTCCGCCAAAATTTGTGTACGATTATCATTTATGTTTGCGTTATTGAATGTTGGCTAATTTGTTATTTTTTTCTGCTTTTTACCGGTGTCCCTAGAAACCAAGCCCTAGAACGTTCAACAGATATTACTGCCCGACGAATCAGTTCCGTGGAATATTCCCAAGAATGTCAAAAGAATTTTATGGAATTGTCACGGGGCAAAAGTTCCGCTGTCCGAGGAAAGTATATTTTTAAATTTTCCGCGGATACTCTATGGAGAATTTGTTTGCATATTCTACAGAATTATTCCCAAAAATTCTTAGGAAATCATAAGGACAATGACTGTAGAAATTTAGTGGATATATTCCACAAATAATCTATGGAAGGTTTGTTTGGATATTCTGCAGAATTATTCCACAGAAATTCTTCAGAATTTGTCCCTACTACAATAAATAAAAAGCATTTTAAATATATTATTGTTAACAAAATAAAATTTATTTTGAAGAAATTCATTCGTAACAAAGCAATTCAATTATAAAAAGCAAGAAACAAACCTTAAGTTTACTCAGAGCTGTGTGGTTTTCCTCCAGTTTCTCTGTGAACAAAAACGTT
The DNA here is from genome assembly GCA_963930735.1 of Dioctria linearis. NCBI lineage: Eukaryota > Metazoa > Arthropoda > Insecta > Diptera > Asilidae > Dioctria > Dioctria linearis. Next base: position 256,737,954 of record OZ005741.1, read on the forward strand.
ATTAATCTTAAAAGAAATAAAATATACATCTTACTTTGTTGTTCTTTTTTTTACTTCTTTTCTTACGGAGTCTCCTGATCTGTATATGAATTAGAATTAGAATTTATTAATGTAAAGACGTACACAAGATATTACAATCTTTTTTAGTACATTGTTATTTGGTAAATAAGAAAATCAAAAATCAAAAAGAAAAGCAAATTAAAAAGATTAACTAATAAAAGAATAATAAAATACTAAAAACAAAAATAAAAGATATACTAATAAATAAATAAAATACAAACTTAAGGTAGAACAAAAAAAAAAGACACAAAAACTAAATGTTAAACTATTAATGAATAAACAATCTATGTTATAAAGATAAAAAAGATAAAAAGACACAATAGAATAGATGCAAAAAAAAGAAAGACAGTAATTAAAATCAAGTTAAAAATAATAAAAATAATAATAAAAATAATAGTTAAATTTTTAAAGAAAGAATAAAAGAATGAAAGAACCAAACATCGAAATTGTTGCCAGCGTTCAGGGAGCTTAGGTCACTGGGCAGCAGCCCAGATAGAAAAATGGCACCTTAGTAACCCCTTGAATATGCCGAAGCAACCGGCGTTTTGAATATTAGCTGGTAAGTTATTCCATAAACGAAAGATCTGAACATAGTAAGAATCCTCAAAGATGGCTCTGCGAAACCGTGGCATGACTAAATTTCGATTCCTGGCTGATTGAAAGAACTGAATATTATCAAGCAAATATTTTGAGGTGTTCGTGCGCAGTAAATTAAATAAAAAGTAAAGCGCTTTTAGGTTGAGATACGTGGACAGTGAACAACCAAGAAGCTGTAATTTATAGGGCGACACATGGTCGAATCTGCGTAGGGCAAAGATAAATCTGATGCAGTCGTTGAAGGCAACTTCAAGCTTACGTCTACATGTGCTGTCAAGCTTAGGACACACTAAGCTACCAAACGTGAAGTGTGGCAAAAGAAGAATTTTAACAAGCCGTAGTCGCATTTCTTTGCTTAATATATCGGCGGACAGCTAAAGCTGCCGAAGTCCATAATAAATCTTACGTATAGAAGCATTAACATGATAACAGCACTTCATATTGGAGTTGATAATTATGTCTAGATTTCTAACTCTATTCACTAATGTAAGATTAGTTCCGTTGAGCTTAGCTGCTGGAAGTTCATCAGTATGAAGACTATTATTGTGGACTATCATATATTGTGATTTTGATGGCTTCAACTTAAGCTGATTGTTTACTGACCATTTGTGTATATTTTTGAGGTCGCCATTTAAGCGAGCAAAGCAATCCTCTATTAGCCCAATAGGCCTGTCTAGGTATATCTGAACATCGTCAGCATACATATGAATTCTTGCATCCTTTACAACTTCCGGTCGTTAATAAATGTACTCTACAAAAGATGTCCAAGTACTGATCCCTGAGGAACTCCGCAATGGAGCGGTAGAAGACCAGATAAAGTATTTTCCACTTTAACTTGCTGCCACCTATCAGTTAGGTATTTCCGGATTAGCTGAATAGCAGAAGAACAAAAGCCAACAGTTGAAGACAACTTATCCAAAAGCATATAATGACTAATACTGTCGAATGCCTTAGAAAAGTCCAAGAGCACAAGAACGCTAATGTGATCCTTATCAAGTGAACATCGTATATCATTGGTCACTTTTAGTACAGCTGATTTACAGCTATTGTGAGAACGGAAACCGGACTGCCACTCAGAGAGAAAGTTCGTATCCTTCAAGTACTCCTGTATCTGCGCGGCCATCAACTTTTCTAAAACTTTAGAAAAAAAACACAAAATGCTAATCGGCCGCAGATCATTCATATCCTTCGGAGATATCTTTTTTGGAAGTGCCAGCACCGTGGCAGTCCTCCATAAGCGCGAAAAAGTTGAGAAGGTCAGGCAGGAATTAAAGACATGTAATAAATGTCTAATAATGAAAGGTAGAACAATTTTAATGAATCGCGGAGAAACTTCATCCGCTCCCACCGCATCTGATCGTATCGCATGGATAGCCCTTAACACCTCACTTGCATCAACACAACGGAAAGAGAAAGTTATTTCGTGTTCAGTTAAAGGAGAAGAGTCAAAAGAGAGATCTACTTGAGCTTGAGGTGGGCGAACGGAAGTGAAGAAAGCATTTAAGTTATCCGGGTTGAATTCGCGCACAGGACTAAACTCCTTCCACTAATGCCGGCCCTCTTAAGATTCCTCCACAGTGTCCTTGGGGACAAGTTGGGGTTCAGTTTCGATGTAAAGTACAAACGCTTTGACCTTCGAATTTCCGCAGTAACTCGATTTCGAGCCAGTCTGTACAATTGCCTGCTGTAACTAGTTTTTGCACGACGATGGAGCCGATAGAGATACTCTCTCTCAATAATGAGAGTAGATATTTCAGCAGAAAACCATGGACATCCAGTGGCCAAAATGCGCTTTCTTCTCAGCGGAATATGCCTCTCATACAAATATTTTATTCGACTGTTCAGAGTATTTGCTTGTTCGTCTGTTGAGGAAGTATTATCTAGGGCAGACCAATCTAAAGAATCACACTCGATAGCAACATCTCGCAGATTAATATTTTTATAGTCCCTAAATTGGATCACCTCGGCCTCTGGAGGTCTTAAGGGAATCATGTAGCTTAAAGAAAGTATGTCGTGATCGAAAATACTGGGAGGGCTAAGCTGGCTATGAAAACAGACTCGATCTGGATCTGATGTCAAAAATAAGTCAAGAAGGGAGGGACTAGACGTATTAAAAAAAGTAGGAAGGCAGTTGTTTACAACGGTTAAGTAAAGACTAGTAGTCAGGGTTAAAAATTCACTAGACGAAGCACAATGACGAAGAATATCCACATTAAAATCACCACCCAAAATAACATGCTGATAACTACGAGTTAGTTGCGCTATGATTCGTTGAAACTCATCAAAATTGCTGGCATCAAAATTTCCCAGTGGAAATTTCCAATTATACATTTAATAGCAGCCAAGTTAACCTACAACAATAGAAATTCTATACCGGGCATCTCTGAAGCTCCTACAATCTTTGCCGCATAGCAATCTCTTATGTATATTGCTACGCCATCACCAACTCTATGCTGCCGATCATTGCGGAATATATTATACCCTTGTAAGCTAACTGAAGAGGTGAGAATATGTTCCCGTAACCACGTCTCGTTGACCAAAATAGCATGCACATTTGACCCCAGGAACATTTGCTGAATTTCACCAATTTTATTTCTAATGCTTCTAGCATTGAATGAACATACATTAAAGCCAGATGCCCGACTACAAAGAACCTTCAACATTGTTCCCACCATGTCCAGAGAATACATATTACTCATATCGAATATGAGTTACTAACACACCAGGTGCAAGTAAAGTAACACATTCAAGGGGCAGAGCAATACCATAGTCACTGTAAGGCGACAAGAAGCACACCAAAAGAACGCGGACAACATTTTCGATTTGACAAGAAATAGAGAAATAGTTAACCTGTAAATTTAAGAGTAATAGAGAACTATAAAGATATATAGATTTAGACCGGTTGCGAAAATTATGAAAGAGTAAGCAAAAAAGAAAAAGTAGAGAAGAGAAAAATATGACATTATTAATAGCTATCATTAGATCATATCAAAACACTCCAACCTCAGCAAGTAGCACGTATTAAATTATCGTCATTGGCGGAATCCAACTGCAATTCATCGTTACAGTTCAAGCTCAGCCCGCCGCACGTTCTCAGTCTGGAGGGTCGATCGTGTATATGGTTTCGCGAAATATATTTTGCGCATCTATCCCTTGTTGTACACCAAATCTGTGCACGCAAAATTCTAAAAGTAAAAAAAAAATACTACAACATTAAACTTTATCACTATATATATAATATTAAATATAAAGCAATTTTCTTACCATTGTTTTTATCTATTTGCCAAATTTGATCCCAATACGAAACTCACTTCATTCACAAGAATGCAACACTAAATGTATATGATTTCACTACACTATTCAGAAGTATGGCAAGTATTTTATTTGCGCTAAGAAAATTTTACACTTAACACATAACAATATTTTCTTATCTAAACCTAGTCCCTGATTATAATAATTGCGGGCTTTTCTTTGGCCCTGAGTTCAATTAATCTAGCTGAGTTATCTTACTTTCTAAATATATGAGTTACTAACTACCATATGACTTATTTCTAAGCTACGGCTAGCGCTACCTAGTTATATTTAACTAACACTATTTCGTAATTCTAATATTTAACTAACTTATGTACTAGCTACATAACTTAGATATTACTTCAGGTTTCTACTGCCTTCACATCTTGGTACTATTGTTAGTCACCCTATTGCGGGTCTTGTCTGAAGCGGGTCGTATATATTCTCTCCTGCCAGGCTGCAGTCCTCCTTCCATCATCCTCTCTTAGCCACGGTAGCTGCTCCTTTCTCCCTGAAAAAAAAGTAAAAAGCCCTTCGCGGTAGTATTTTCCCTGATAATTTGAAATGCAACAAGTAAAAAAGCTAGAATTGGTCTAAGACCAATTCTTATGATACCCTAGATGAATGCCCATATGTAATTTAGTATGGTCACTTCTGTGTGCAAGGTTGTTTATTGAAGTGCTTTTCGCATATATTTCTATAATGGTGTGTCGGACAGAAAAAATGATTATACTAAATTTTATAGGATTTCGTATTCTGAAGAAGTTTTTAGTACAATAAAAATGTTTAGCACTGATCGTTTTCACAGAACATGTAAAAAACCTAAATTTGTATATGGCAACACCAAAAGGGGTTGAAAACATGAAAACACCATGTACCAAATTTCAGCTCTTTGTTTCGACGCATTCTCTGGCAGTGCCTAAATATATAGTGGAAAACGAAATTTTTGTACGGCAACCCCACGAAGGAGTTGCCCGATTTGTCTCATTTTCGAACTTAATTTTACTTTTTTTTTTTAAAGTCCTTGAACAAAATTTTAGCGCTCTAAAAATACGCGTTCTCGAGTAATCGTGCGCACAGACAGACAGACAAACAGGCAAAAATCAAAATAATTTTAAATATTATGCGTGGGTGTTCAATCCATTTTGTTCTACTATCAATATTTCTGTGCGTTACAAACGGAATGGCAAACTTAGTATTCCCTCTAAATTTCATCTAGGGTATAAAAAGGCGATAAATCTTAGTTAGTGGGTAAATAAGAAAAAATTGTTAGTTCGTGAATAATACCAACATTAGATTGGGGCTCCAGCCCCAAAACAAATTAAGTCAAATGTTGTACACAGACACCAAGACAAATATTGTAAAACCAACGAAGGGCGCCATATACGAAATAAAATGCAAGACGAATAATTGCGACAAGGTCTACATTGGAGAAACAGGAAGAGACATAGAAACACGCATGCGTGAACACAGAAATGATTTTATTAGGACATCTAAACTTACACAGAATAACAGCCAACAACGGAAGGATGAGCGAGACTATGGCACGGCCTGTCTTTCGCATGCAATTAAAAACACACACACTTTTGATTTTGAAAATCCCAAAATCCTACACAGAGAGCCAAATTGGAAAAAGCGGAAAAATATAGAAGCTCTCTACATACAATCAAGGAAACCTAACGCAACAAACTTCAAGGTCGATACACAATATAAACACTTAATAAATACATGAATGCTTTCTATGGATGGCCTATCCCACTAGTGGGACAAAATTGGTACCTGTTCAGCTAAGTTTTTAGTTCCTATCTTTCGTATTTTTAGTTTGTTAGTCCCGGTGTTGGTTTTTTTTTATTTTGTCCATTTTTCTTTGACTGTTGTTTCTATTTATTTATCTATTTTTGGTTAATTTTTTTAAAATGTTTGACTTTGCTAATAATTATAAGATTGTTATTAATTATGTGATATTCTTTTTGAAGTGCGATTTTCTGTCTCTCTATCGTGTTCGTTTTCAAACTTGTTTTTTCTTTTTCTTTTTAATCTGTGACATAAGGTTTTTAATAACCCATTTTAAGTAACTTGACATACCAATTTTTAGGTAATCACTTAAATTAATAAGAAGTTGTTTGCAAAATTAACTCTCTGATTTGTATCTTTGTTAGCCTTGATAATGGTCTAAACCAAAGACCGAAATATCGGAATATTTTCTGAAAATTAAAAAATGGCTTAAGCAACCATATGATGTTTTCATAAAATAAACTGGATCACCGGGTCGTATAATCCCATACACTCCATATCTAAAAGGAATCTAAGGCCCACAAAACATCTTATTCTCAGAAAATAATTGTCACCCTTTTAAAAAAAAATAAAAATTTATGTCTCTTTAACTTGTGCTCGTGTCCTCTCTATTATCATCCCATATTTTTTTTCATGTTAAAATCGAAGAGTAATTATTAAAATCTTTATTTTTCATAGAAATCAACATTCTTAAGGAAACAAATTAAAAGCTATCACTCGTACTCCATACATCCTATGAACTACTTACTACACACACACAAAATAGAGAAAAAAAAATGGAAAAAAATCATCTCTTTCAAATGTGTAAACCTATACGAATAGCTATCTGGAAATTTTCACTTACTGCTCTCAAGTTTATAATTACAGCTCTATAAAACGTTTCCACTGCATGCATTCGATATTAAAACCAGAGAACACTTCTTCTCTAAAAGGTAAAACAGCAGCAGCAAGAATATTCAAAAGCAATCACCTTTAAAACTGAACAAAGGTTCGAAAGCAATAGAAGAAATGCCAACAACAGCATAGCAACAAAATAGAACATCGATGTATCGTTGTGACCCAGAAAATGCTCCTGCAATTCTCATTTATAGTCTTTGTATAAAGATATGTATGTTTGTATATAGAATGGTAGTATATAGAGTGTTCTTCTAACCTTATATCTAACACGAGGGATACATTCATGTTAAGAGCACAAGTGAAGATGGGTTTTGTTACCCTTTGGGAAAAAAATAAATTCTACATTGCCTGCCTGATGTCGAAAAGGCTAAAGGAAAGTTTTCTGAGGGTTTTCTTTCTTTTTTTTAGGTTTTTTTTCAGGGAAAATCGTAAGTCTTTGATGCGCTGTAGATGCTTAAGTAAACTAGATTAACAAAATTTCTTAAAATATTAAAACTAGAGAAAATTAATATCTAAAACCACACCTAAATTTCTAGTAAATATCATTTAAAAATACTTCCTAGTCCAAATGTTAGATGTCTGAAATTTTACTTATTTTCGAAATAAAACATTATACCTAGATTGGAGCCTAGACGATGAATCAAAATGATGATTGAATCAAAAATCCAGCGCAAATTAACTCGGATGTTAAATTCGTGTTGGCATCCAAAGTTACTATGTCTGAGACAAAATGAATTAAGAATATTAAAATTTTAAATCCAGCTGTCTTTCCTTTCTGAACATATCTAAAAATAATGAATTGTATTGTCCCAATGGGGGCCATCTACTATCTGCAAGCTTTAATTTCAGTCGAAAATCTAAGAACTCAGTGCTGTCCATACCACGATCTACAACGAGGAATCTAGTCTAGAATGTCTAGTTGATTGCAAGAAGTCCAGTTTCTCAAAAAGATGGATTCAGTTTATGTAGAACTTTTAATGTGCGATGGGTTAAGTAATCTTCTCCTTTTATGCTCAGTTATATCGTAGAAATAACAAAGACAAGAAGAATCATGTAGTACATCAAAAGTGAAACGCTTTTGCATTCAACTGAGATTGTGCGATGCCTCCACATAAGCTCCTAATTTTATACTTGAGTGATAAGTTTTTTTATTTTGCATACCTTTGGGCTTTAATTTTTCAAGCAAGAAGGAGAATCTCTAAACGGGGGCGAGTGCGACTGCGTAGGCCTGCGCCTGCCTATTGCAACCATGCACACATAATCATGTCGGTAGGTCGATTTTGATGTAAATTTTTCTACTACTAGGCTCATGACAGGTATCAATATACATGTACATATTTTATAGCTTATATTGGACATGGAAATTGTAGATGCTTTCCAGATAAATTTTATATGTTTTGTTGTTTGTTGTTTTGCGTTTTCATTAGGATCCCTTTAGCCCTTTAGCTGAAGAGAAAAATAGAAAAAGACATTTGAAAATTTTAATTGTGATCTCTACATCGTTATGTAAATGCGCTTTATAGCAGTGATCAGAGGTATCATTGTGGCGAATATAAAGAAAAAACAAGTGAAAGAATTGGTTTAAGACCAACTGTTATGATACCCTAGATGAATGCCCGTACGAAATTTCGTATTGTCACCGATCTATGTATGTTTGATTTGTTTGATTTTTGAAGTGGTTTTTCGCATATATTTCTGGAACGGCTTGTCGGACAGAAAAAATGATTATAACCAATTTTATTGGATTTCGTATTCTGAAGAAGTTTTTACTACAATAAAAATGTCTAGGACTGATCGTTTCTACAGTATACGTAAAAAACCTAAATTTTTATATCTCAATACCAAGAATTAGTTGCCCGATTTAGTCCATTTTTGAAATTTTATTTGCTAGTGCAATAAAAACACCCTGTACCAGATTTCAGCTTTCTACATCGACTCGTTCTCAGACAGTGTCCAAATATATATAATTGATTTCCTTATATTTAAAATAAATAAATGTTTGTCCTATATTTGTAGTGAACAGGTAGGTATGTACCTACTTAGAAGTTTTGGATTTTGAAATTTATAATTTTTTCATTTGAATTTTGAACTTTTAAAATGTGGCAACGAGAAAACTATGGGGTGTAAAGTGTGTAGTCGAATCGTGCGGTGAAAAAAAACGGGATGAATTTGAAATATTTTAAGTTTCCTTCCAAAAATACTAACGAATTCGATAAATGGATTAGAGTATGCAATCTTAGCAATAATTTACCTAGTGCTAAAAATGTGTATGTATGTTCACGTCATATTGCCGCTAACGATATTGGTAAGAAACGATTAAAAAAAGGTATTGTTCCCTCACTAAATATTGACTATGAATCGCATTCATTAGATTTTCCGGAAGGACATATACCTGTTCGGTTTGAGGGAAAAACTTATGAACGACGTTCTATTCCGCAGAATGAATGCATGCCTGAAGACCTTCCTTTTATGGAGCCTTTGAATTTTTTTAATCTAGATGAAGAGATACCAGAGGCAAAATGTAGTTCTTGTTTAAAGTCAGAGAAGTCTGCTAGTTTCTATCGGTCTAAATATGCTGCTCTTGCAACTAAATACAAGAAGCTAAAGAAAAGCAAAAAGATAAGCTCGCTAAAAAATAGAAAAGTAAGTTTAGATCAAAAACCCTATTAATAAGAAGTAAAATCAGGCGCCAAAATAAACAAACATATTTATCAATGTTTATTGATTCTCTGCAAAATATTAGTTCACATGCTAAAACATTTTCAAAAATGATTTTATCGAATGGAAAGGCAGTTCAATATAATCAAAAACAAAAGAATTTGTCGTTAAATATTCATTTCAAATCTCCATCCGCTTATAGATACTTAAGAAATGTTTTGAATTTAAAACTTCCGGCAGTTTGTTCGATAAATCTTTGGCAACCAATTAAAAATATTAGACCTGGCTTTAATGTAGCAATTACAGAAAATTTGAAAAAGCTATTATGTGACTGGACCACAGCAATGAAAGGGGCATCTCTTATATTCGATGAAATGGCTACAAAGCGAGAATTAGTGTACGACATAAAATTTGATGAAATTGTTGGATATGTTGATGTTGATAATTACAAAAACGACAAGCTAGCAAAATATATATCTGTTATCATGGTCCGCGGAATATTTTCGAACTATAAATATGTTATAAGCTATTTTGCTACTGAATGTCCAATATCTGGGGAAACTCTAAAGAACAAACTCATTGACAATATAAATTACTATCAAAATATTGGAATACGTGTAAGAAATATTACATATTACATATTAAATGTAACACCAGATAAACCCTACTTTTTCCATAGTAATAGAAAATTTTTTGTGAATTTCGACTTCCCACATTTAGTAAAATCTATAAGAAATACTCTATTAAAAAGAACATAACATGCACTGAAGGTGTCGGTACATGGAAATGCGTGCAAGAATTATACAATGTAGGAAAAAATAATTCAACAAGGATGTGTTGTAAAATTACGTCCAAACATGTTATGCTAAACAGCTGGCAAAAGATGAAAGTTTCGTATGCAACCCAAGTTTTCAGTCATACATGCAGTGCCGCAATAAAAACAGCGAATGAGTTAAAAGCTTTTAGCCCCGAGACTGCTCCATTTGCAGAAACTACTGCAATATTTTTCAAGAAAGTCAACAACTTGTTTGATTGTTTTAATAGTAAGGCTCCTTTTAATCGGAATATGTACAAATGCGGCCTAAGGAAAGACAATGAAGTTAGAAAATACTTAGACATACTTACAATATTTCGAAAATATAAAATTCAAGGGTGACAGACAAACCTATTGGATTAAAGGTATAATTCAAAGTATAAGGTCCACATTATTATTATCCGAAGATATATTTGCAGAGTATCCAAATCATCCATTTCTTTTGACATACAAATTAAATCAAGACCCAATTGAAAACTTTTTCTCTTTAGTTCGAAGTAGAGGTGGATTTAATAGAAATCCATCTTTGTATAGTGTTAATCACATTTTTGCCAAAATAATATCATATAAGTTGTTATCTCCGTCTAGTGATAGTGAAGACTTTTTAATAGATAATGAAATGCTTACTAGTTCCATGGTAGATGATATCAATGCCAAAATCACTGAAGGATAACTCAAGAACGCGTTCACTGCTGAAATTTTGCAAGTGGCAAGTAGAATAAGTAAAAGTAAATTAATTTCAAAATGGGCTAAATCGAGCAACACCTTCCGGAAACTTCATCAAAATATAATATCCTATGAAATTTGTTATAACCGGCGAACCGTATTTAAAATATATGCGAAAAACCACTTCAAAAAACAAACTTGCACAGATGGACGATACGAAATTACATACAGCATTCATCTAGGGTATCATAAGAATTGGTTTTACACCAATTCCAGCTTTTTTACTTGTTTCCTTTTTTCATTTTTTATTCTTTCCGAAATTATATCATCAACAGTTCTTTCATACTAATTGTTTCATATTCTAGCACTACTTTAGATGTGGACAGACAAAAGGGTGCACACTCTTATCCTTGCTTTGTTGCTTAAATATACACAATGTGTCACCCTAAGAATTTCCCGATTATACTAATTCCGACTGTCCTAATCTTGTTGAATTAGTTTCCTTGAAACATGCAAAAAATTTTATGCGAAATTGAAATGGACATACTACCAGACATCGCTCAACCTGGAAATCCGGTTGTTGGTAAATTTAAATGTAACTCTCTAATGTATCTATGTAGTTCTCTAGTTAATAAAATGGTAATTATTGACAAAGTGTGAACATACAAAAACTATATGGTACATTACAATCAGAATTCTCGGAAGAGTCTTATTTGATGACTAGCTTCACTAAAATAAAATTTGCCCAAGCAATAAGGTACCACAGTGTACAATGCGCACACATTTCGTTCACCCCTTGCCGCTCCTAACCTTCAACATTTTATAAGTTGCAAAAAAATTGTATGAAAAATCCAACAGGCAAATCTAAAATCTTGCCATGCCTAAGCAATCCTACTGCTCTGCAGTTGCACATAGCGAAATGCTTTAGAGTACAACACACACGAATATCACAGCATCAATAGCTGGATAAAGGTATGTGTCATGAAAGAAAAAGGAACGATTTCTCCAAACTAATCATTAAATCATAAATGCCCACAAGTATGCAAAATAAAAAAACTTTTCACTCAAGTATAAAATTAGGAGCTTATGTGGAGGCATCGCACAGTCTCTGTTGAATGCAAAAGCGTTTCACTTCTGATGTACTACATGATTCTTCTTGTCTTTCTTATTTCTACGGTTATATTAACCAATACTTCTAAGCACTCTGAACTTCACATTGAAAATTTGAAAATGAGAGATGCGTTTTGTTGCAGTTCAATCTGTTGGAGCTCTTCAAATAATCTTCTATTAGAGCTTCCAAGTGATGGCTCTTGAAGCGCTTATTTTTCTGGATAGATCAGTGAATATGCTGCTAAAAGGGCTGTCAAATGATGGCTAGAGAAGCGATTAAATCATGCTCATTTCAGAAGCGTTGGGTTTTCGTCCCAATGGGCATATGACAAACTGATTCTAGAGCTGAGAATATTTGGCAACAATAAGTAAAATGAGGTGTCACCCGAACTGAACCCTTTGAGCGCTGAGTTGGGCGAAGTTAAGCGTGTGCTATGGACAGCCTTCTTTTTACGACGTAGCACATGATGGGCTGATTGAAATTTCACTGCAAAATATGTTGATACTGAAATAAATAAAAGATTAAATGCAAAAACCTTAATAGAATCATTTATTTCATCAAAATTATATTTTTCAAATTGATATATACGCTCATAGTCCAGATTCCGAAAATCTATGCATATATGCGTTCATAGCCCAAATTGAATTGCTGTGTGAGAACCCATATATACGTTCATAGCGCTCAAAGGTTTTTAAACAAGTTTATTGTTTTTTCATAAGCAAGCCAGAACTTATACACAACCGCCGCAGACAGCTATTTATTTTTCTTATTAAAGCACTGATATACATAATTGCAACAGGATAGCTTCAAATTAAACTCAAAACTATGTAGCAGGCGGTCGGGACGACCAGAGCTCTAATAAAATCAAAATTTATACTCTAATTAAATTAAATAAAAATTATTAAAAAAAAGACTGCTTCAAAATCCGCACTAAAAAATAAAAAAATTGTGTCTCCCTTCACTTAATGAGTACATACATAACAAAAGTTCTCTATAGAGTTTCCCTGATTTTGCATTTAATTAAATTTTGAAATTATATTACATTTGTGTATAAATTTCAAAATTATCAAGGTACACAGAGAAAGCACGATCTGGGCAGTTCAAATTTTAGAACAGCAGTGTATAACAATATCCCGAAATTGAAATTTGGGGCCCCTAATATTTATCAGGATACTTAATTAACTGCTTTTCTTTTACCTTGAAAATTTTAAAATTTTATACATTATGGAATTTTCAATACAAGAAAAATTTGTGCATTTTTTTGTGATTGAAAACTTACAAAAGCTGGGGTATTTTGAGATGAACAGTAGTATTGGCTTATTCCATAGAAACTCGACTAAAAATCACAGAAAAAGTGACATGACCATCACCAATTTTTTTTTAATTTTACATCCTCGGAGGGTTTGCGAAAACAAAAAGTCAATTTAAAAATTTTCACTATACATTCAATGCGTATTGGCATTTTCAAAATTCCCTTGGGTTTTTAGGGTCCTCTTCTTGGGGCTATAAAAAAATATACTCAAAATCAAGACCACATTTGAACTCACAACAAAATTACCTTAGGAATGTAACAAATTCACTTATTAAAAGTAACAATGAACATTTATAAAATTGCACTAAAAAACAGAAAAAAATTGTTTTGTGTAAAAGGCGAGCACGTATGGATAAAATTGTACAAATAAGTAAATAAATGAAGACTGGCTAACAAATGACATGAAGGCTTGAAGCTATAGACTAGAACTAGAAGTACAAGTGATCTTTGGAATGAGAAGTCCATCAATATCAGTGGACTGTTGTTATTGGCTACTGTTGTGTATGTGTGTCGTTCTAACGTGATGAAAGCTGGATACATATGGTGTTAATGTGAGTGTTATGTATGGTTAAAGAATTAAGAATTTGGCAGTATTCTTTGTGGATTGGTATATATGGCAGGCTTCCTTGGTTTATCTTTTCATTCTATTGCTTTCATTGGCAGTGATCACGGCATCATCAAAATTGAATCTATGCCCTATTTCAAGGGGATGTGTAGCCAGTGCTAAGTCAAAGTTAACTTAATGACAAGTTAGGACACAGAAGAGTTTTTCGATTGTTTTACATTTAAAATACACACGGCAAGAAAAGGAAGAATGAAAGACAAAAAATAGAAAATAAATTAAACTCTCTTTAAAAATTTTATGAATGAAGATAAAAAATGTGAAAACGCAAATTGCATGCAACGAAACGGAATAGCAAATGATTCATTTTCGTAAATAAATGAGAAGGGGCGGAGTTTTCACGTTTTACTCTCATAAAATGTTGCCGCGCTTTTGTAAAAACCGGTTTTCCTGAAATATTGACACGAGTTTAGTCACATGTTGTTGCTGTAATGGACACATGTTGTTGCTGTAATGCTATGAACTTTGAACAGCACGTGATTTTGTTTACAATCGTTTTGCTCTGAAGAGATTAATGGGGAGAAACTCATGCTAGATTCTCTAATATTTTTGGGAAAATGAGAATTTCATTTGAGAGGAATTTTAAATCTCCTTGCAGTACCTAGGCCAAAGCGAAATTTATCTTTTTCTTAAAAAAAAAGATAACTAGTGTGACCCGAAGTACATTATTATGAATAGTTTGATAGGATTTTGAGGGATTCAATAAGATTTTGTCGTTCGGGTAATCCTACGTTCTTTCGATTTTTGTTTTTAACTCGTTGCCTCAGTTGCACTACAATAATGCATTCATGCAAAGGATGAAAGTATATGAGATTACCTATTTCGGTCTAAAAAGCACGAAAAATTTCCAATTTTGTTCAGCTGTGTCCTATCTTCTTAATATTAGGTTATCTTTGTCTGAGTGCGAGGTCTGTTTTTCTATGTACAATGCATGTTGTAATAAGTGTGTTTTTAACTTTTTGGATGTTTGGCCAATATATGTTGTAGGACAGTTGTCACATTTAACTTTATACACCACTCTGCTTTTTTCGGGAGTTTTTATTTTGTCTTTTGTTTTGTTGTATATAATATGGTTAAGTCTGCTAATGGGTTTGAAGGTTATATTCATTTGATTGTCCACTGCATGAATATGTCGTCTTATTTCGTCTGATATTGAGAATATGTACGGGATAGATTTAAACCTTTTGCTATGGGCATTTTCAATCTCTACATTAGCTGAATGTATATCTCTGTTGGTGGAAGTAGTAAATTTTGCCTTTCTTATTGCGTTTTTTATATTTAGCTTTGTTCACTATGTGTGTGAAGGGTAATTGTTTTTCATGGGGATAGTTTCGATAATTTGTGTATGTTTTTAGTGGAATCTCTTATCGCTTAAGCCCAGAACTCTATATGCAAAAACCCCCGCCCTGTTAATCTTCATTGATATTGGATGCTTGGAATGATAATTAAACATGCGATTGGAACTGAAGGGTTTGCAGTACCAGTCGGTGATAATTTTACGTTCTTTGGTCCGGATGAGTAGCATGTCAAGAAACGGTAAGGTGTAGCTCTTTTCTGGTTCAAACGTGAATTGGAGTTTGGTATTAATGCTGTTAAAGGCCTGTAGTAAGTCATTCATATGTTCTCATGCAATTTTACAAAAGATACCCTCTACTTTTTTTGTTTTTATGAATTTTAGTGCTTCGGCAATTATGTGCTCCAGTGTGAAATCTGCGAGAATACCGGATAATGGGTTTCCCATGGCCAAACCGAATTTTTGTTTATATGTATGTATTACTGTAATAAGACAAATAGTTAAATTCTACGCCACAGAAATAGATGATGTCTTGGAACAGATTCTTGTCGATCGGTGTGTGGTTTTCGATGAGATGCTATTTATTTTCAATGATTTGTAGAGCCATCTGTGCGTCTGCATTTGTTTAAAGGGACTGTACGTCCTAATAAGACAAGGATGTCCTTGTCATTTATTTGAATTTTTTCGAGATCAGTGTTGGAGTTTTTTATTATGATGGGATTATCTGTGTTGATGAGTTGCAAAATGTTGCTCATGTATTTAGAAAGATCGTAACCGGGATCATTTATCATTGAATTAACTCCTGGTAGCCCAGTCATCATGACCGCACTGATGAGCTCATGATGATTGGTTGGATGAATGAATGCTAAATTTTGTTCTAGCACCGGGACTAAACTCATTTATATACTTCGTATTCATATGATGAGCAATTCAATGATTGCGCTTGTGAATAAATCAAATCCCTCATCGTTGAGCATAATCATGATTATCAGGGCTGATTAACTTTTTTTAATTCAGAATAAAAACAAAATAAGGAAAAATGAACACATATAATATATGTACGATTTATTGTATAGAAAAAAAGAAACACTCAAATTCATATTAACCGAAAAAACAACAAACAACAATTCAAATTCATATCATTAGGAACAACAAAATTCAAATTTATATTAATAGAAAAAAAAAAAAACCAAAATTCATCTCCATATTTGGGAAAAAAAAATAAAAAATTTGTCTTATTTCTTATTGGAGCTCGCCGACACTCGTTGCTTTTTTTCGGTAAAAATTAATTATTGGTCTCAGAAGTACATTGTCGTCTTTATGTTCCAGGCCGTGAGACAAAATGATTTTGCTACTTGCAAAAGTATTAAAGTTGTTTGCTACCCTTGCCAGTAAGTAGAAAAAATATAAGCCGGTTATACTTAATACAAACACATAAACAAATTCACCTTGAACTGCATTCCTGTCATCAACAATTATCCTACCTCCAAGTCTTGTAAGCCATATGCAGCATGCTCACTTTTCGGAACAAGCCTAATCATAAAAATAAATTCTTAGGAATTTTGTCACTACTATTTTCCCTCATACAAGATGTTATGATTAAGAAAAAAGGCTAGTTTTTCACAAAACACCCTATATCGTAAAAAGTGAGCCAAACACAGTCTCAGTTAAAAGCCGTTAAAGTGTAATTAGCTTTTAACATATTCTCAAAACTAATCTGAAACCTATTTTCAAAAATAATTTAATTTCTTTAACGCATACAGTAAGCATATAGGATGTGATAGGTCAAATTAAATAGGAGAGTCCACAGTTTATGGCTTTTAAGAGAAACAATTTACTATTTATACAAAAAAAAAATGTGAAAGTAGAAAAAAGGTAAGAAAATCCGAAATTTCTAGTTTAGACAATCATAACTCTTGAGAGGAGTCATTGAAATGGCCATGAAGCTCTGCATACAATGAGCTGTTAACTGTGACCGTACGTTCTGTACTTTTTAAGATACAGGGTATTTTGTGAAAAACTAGCTTTTTTTCGTAATCACCCTGTAACTCCTAAACGATTGATATGCCCCCCCCCCTGCCATAAATTTTTCTGTTGTGAGTACTATCACCTGCTGCTCTATTGACCACCTAGGCTGAAACACCCTGTATATAAACCAGGAAAATGAGACAGTTCCACAGAACTATATATATGTAAATATGATTACATACCCGAGTATAATATGGGTTTTTTTAAGTCATTTCTGTTAGCCATTGACACAAGGGTTAAGTAAATTAGGGAACATGGTAAAGAACAAATCAGTTCTGTTCTATCAAAAGAAAGAGTTCTTTAATTTATGCACTTCCGAAACCAGTCGGTACTCGTTTCCATTTTACTTTAATATCGGCACTGTTGCCATACCTAAGGTATTAGCATAATAAACACATAAAACGGAGCGTGAATTACGTATTACCATCTACCAACAAGATTATTGGAATCCCGACAGATTTTCTTAAAAATCAGCTTACATATCATAAGGGAAGATTTCAGATCTCATCCAACCCTAATCGGACTTTTGTCATTTAGTACCGTGAAGTAAAGAGGATAAAGTATCATGAATAAATGATCACGGGTGGGGCAACATATCCACAGGCCGAAAAAAACAACATTACGGTCAAGTTCTCAAACTCACGCGATCTATTGCGTACACATTCTGTAAGCCTAAATACGTATTTATTTTAATTTTAGAAAACTTTTTATTTTTACGATTCTAAATCCAATAAGTACAGCAAATCATTTAAATGTGATCGTTTTTACTAAGCAAAATCTACCTTTTGGTGGCAAGACTTTTTCACTTTTAGTGCGCATCAAAAAGTTGATCTTATCACCATTAAACATGTACTCAGGACGGACTATCTACTATTTCTTGATAATCTTTCTTATTCTATTCAATTAAATTTTATTTGATTTAAATTCAAGAATTCTTATATTTAGGTCCTGACCTATTTAATACAAATATAAAGTGGCTTGAGCCCTGGACTCATAACTGGAAAATATAGACGTGCTACCAAAATGTTAGGAAAATTATCACGAACATTTTTTTTAATATGTTTCTAGATTCATAAAAAATTGTATCAGGGTTACCTGGTTTTGTCACTTTGGCAAAAACAAATTATCACAATTAAAAACTCGTTTCCTTAGCAAAAACACTAGCATCACCTACTACTGAATTTACTGTTCACAAGGGCTTTCGAAATTGGCAATGGAGGAAGAGCACATGTCCGGGGTCGGTCGATTTTCGTTTTATGACGGAATCGTGTCCGCTGTACCGAATCTGCTCCATTTTCAATCAACGTTTTGTCAAAAAAGCACAAAAGGTCACAGATTTCCGACTTACAAAACTAGATGTGCGAACAAAATGGCACATGTCCACGAAAATCTATTGATTTATTCAAGCCAACAACTAAACAAAAGCGAACATGTCGATTAATATGCGAACAAAAAGGCACATATCTCTCAATGCGTGCAGTTTGTGCAATCAAAAGGGCATAGGTCAATTAATTTTGTTTTTATATTTTTCTCCTAGTATATTTCACATTTTTATATGTTCTAAACATATCGGGAAGGGCACTAAAAGTTGCACAAACTATTAAAATTATAGGTGAGATAATTTCGAAAGACCATTGATTTATCCAGATTTATGCGTTCTCTGTACATTTTTAGGAATTGGACATGATGCCCTTTTGTTCGCCCACTCTTCAGTTATTCTGTAGGGATCTGGAAAAAATTTCGATTTTTTTTTTTTTTTTAATTCCAAAAATAACTCAAACAAAATTCATTAAAGAAATATTTCGTATAATGAAAATTTTGCTGCCATCATTTCCTATCCCCCTTCCAAGAAAATTAAATCATCAAATAAAGCATGAGAATTCATTGAAAATTTGAAAATCCTTTGGGTGTTTTCAGTAAGCTTTAAATCCTCTTAAAATTGTAATTTCCTAATTATTATTTGTTACTGAACCGTGACAAAATCGACAATTTAGGGTTTTAATAAATAGGACTAAGACATTCTAGTAAACATTATATTTTGTGATAGTCTAATGGACTCAATTTCCGGATCCGTAAAGTCTTAATTTGCCATAAAGCCAACAATGGATTTGAGTAGATTTCTCATTGAATAAAGCTCTCTGAAATGATATATTTTCCCTTCCCTTTGGCAAATCGGCATAATGTAATAATATGGATGCAGGAATATTATTTGCATGTAATACATATACACAAGAACACACACACAGACACACATAGAGATTAAAGTCCAATCTATTTGTGTAACTTTAATGTAATGAATTTCTCGGTTAATTATATTTCTACCATTTTGGTTGCTTAATTGAGGTGCTATTAAATCAAATCAAACAATTTCGAATACGTTTCCTTACGTAAGAGTTTCTATAAAATGTATTGTGAAAGAAACGCCAACCTCAACGATATGTCTTCACCTGACTCTATTTTGACTGCCTTCCTTCCACATTCCGCTATCTTAAACATAAAAAAAGAGCTTTTCCATTGGTTCCAGTTTTATGCTACAGCCTTTAGTTCATTCTAGAATCTCTGAGTTGATATTATGTATTATGATTATAAATAAATAAATATAATTCTCTTCAAAGTACTTCACCGTATTCCTGCTGGACGGGTTTCTTGAGGGCTCCAGTCGAGAACCTGTTTGTTTTGGTTTTCGTGCCGTTGCAGGAGGCCTATTAAATTTCATTTCGTCGTCGATCTTGTCTTAGTTGAAACGTCTCTACTTTTCGTTTAAGGCTCGATCTTGCAACGAATTTTTAGAATATGATGTAAACACTATTTTCAACTGGATAACTTAACACGTACCGCAACTATAGAGCAGCACTAATTTCACATTAGAGTTAAATAGTCAAAGAGCGCCCTTGTTACTGAGATTGAGTTCTACAGGGTCTTTCAAATTGAGTTTTCAAAAGTACGCGACCGTGTAACACACTTCAAACATCGAACGCACCCATATTATATGTCATTTTGATAGCTGAAGGTTTGCCATTTATAAAAATGGAGTCGTATATATTGCAACAACGTATTGAGATTATTGAATTATTTTATGAAAATAGTCGTTCTGTGAGAAATGTATTTTGCAAATTACGCGATGTTTTTGGTCGACACAATCGTCCAACTGAGCAACAAATTAGTACTATTGTGCGGAAATTTCAAGAAACTGGTTCAGTGCAAGATCGAGAAAGACGTCAGTATGCTCGTGCCGGTCATTCAAAAGAAAATATTGCTCCTGTGAGTGATTGTTGCAGCTGACCCCAACACGTCAATTTCCCGACGTTCACAACAATTGGGATTTTCTGAGTCAACTGTATTTCGTATTATGCACAAAAATATAGCGTTGTAGGCCTACAAGGTTCAATTGACATAGAAATTGCTGCCACAAGATCATTCTATGCGTCGGAACTTTGCCAATTGGATACTGGAACAAAACGACGATTTTTCAAAAAAATCATCTTTTCGGACGAAGCTCATTTCGAGATCGGTGGCTAAGTTAATAAACAAAACTGCCGTATTTGGGGAGAGAAAAACCCTCGCGTGATCCAAGAGAGGAGAACACATCCAAAAAAAGAGTCACTGTTTGGTGTGCATTGTGGTCTGGTGGTGTGATTGGTCCGTACTGTTTCGAAAATGATGCTGGAAGAGCCATACCCGTTAACGGTACCAGATATCGCGACATGATCACAACTTTTTTATGGCCAAAACTGGAAAATATTGATACTAAAGACATGTGCTTTCAACAAAATGGGGCTACGTGTCATACAGCCAGAGAAACTTTGCAATTACTGCATACAAAGTCTCCAGACCGTATTATTTCCAGATTCGGTGACGTGAATTGGCCTTCACGATCCTCTGATTTGACACCGTTAGACTTCTTTCTCTGGGGCCATGTGAAAGCACAGGTCTGCAAGGATAATCCTCGAAACGTTAAAGCATTGAAAGCAGAATTTATTCGAGTTATTGGTGAGATAGAGCCGCAACTATGCCAGAATGTGATTGAAAATTTTGATAAAAGAATCAGGTACTGTAGAGACGCAAGAGGTAGTCACATGGGAGATATCATTTTTAGGCTATAAATGGCAAACATTGTATTTCAAAACTAAATAAAAACTTTTTCAGTTTCAATTTAAATTCTGGTTTTTTGAGGCCATTCCCTTTAACTCGTACACGAATTTGTCTGTCTATTTATATATTTCTTTTTTACTATTTTCGACACTCTCGTAGACCCACTTTTCATCATTACAGCGAGCTGAAATTTGGCACACAGGCTCATGTCGCGTTGAATCTATCAAAATTTGAACCGGAAATTTCCATGGAAAACCAGGAAAATCGGGAAAAATCATTTGAAAATTTGGTACAAATTTGATTAGTGATAAATCTGTTTCAGAAAAAATGCAGTTTTCCAATTTTTCCGAAAAAAATTTCCGGAATTTTCCGACTTTTCCGGTAAATTTTCCAGTAAAAAAGTTTTCTAAATTATGCAGGATCAAGTTCCCTATCAACTGGCATCATTACTTTCTCTCCGACAATGGTGAAAACTTGCAGAAAAAATCGAGGAAAATTCATGTAATACGCTTTTCCGGAGTTTTTCCGACCAAGGAAGCGTTTGAGCATTTTGCAACCTAAGACAAAGTTGTAGAGCGAAATGAGTTGCATAAAGTTGCTTTTGTGGAAAACTCCGTGGGAAACCCGGAAAAGCGGGCGGACAAATTTTAATCGATATGATTAGTGGTAAATCTGTTTCAGGAAAAATGCAGAATTTTCCAATTTTTCTGGAAAATTTTCCGAAAATTTCCGGAATTCTCCGACTTTTCCGGAAAATTTTCCGACAAAAAAGCTTTATAAGCTATGCGGAATCATTTTTTTTCGTCCTACTAGCATCAATACTTTGTCTTCAACAATCATGAAAACTTGCATGAAAAATCACAATTTAGTTAACGTGAAAAAGGCAGAAAATAAAGTAAGTAAAAAACGAGTTTTCAAACAAAACTGAGGCCAAGCCGCATGAAAAGGTAGAAAATAAACTTTTCTTCACACACAGACGTGGACTCAGATTTTATTCGCTGACAATCACCGATATATTTCAGTATGATCAATCAGAGGTAATAAGTGATTTGATTCATGAAGAGAAAGAATATTCAAGAGAAATGTCCCAATCAAAAAATCTGAGTCCACCTCTGTGTGGGAAGAAAAGGTTATTTTCTACTTTTTCATGCGGCTTGGCCTCAGTTTTGTATGAAAACTCCTTTTTTTAATTATTTTTAATTATTTACTTTTGAGAACTCAATTTGAAAGACCCGTTATATCTAGAATATCTATGAAAAAAAATTCTCCATAATTTTTTCATACGGAACGTAACATCTTCTTCGGAATTTGAATTTGGAAATTATAGTACTTAGAGAGAAGCTCTTCACTAGCTCCAATTTCTGCTTATGTATCAACTTTTGTGAATTGGAGCATGTGTTATGGAACTTATAGATACTAAAGCTGTCCTATAACTTTCCAATTTTTAAAAAACTCCGCGTCGACGTAATGCGTTCCATATTTGCATTCTATAAAAACGAAACTACTTTTAGCGTAATCCACAAAATTTAGGCAGACAATCTGTGCGTCGCCCAACGATAATCTGAAAGGTGCAGATAGGATCATTATAAGAACGTCTTCTTCTGAACCCAGTTTGCTACTTTTTTATTATTCAATCGATTCCCGTCTGAGCTTTCTACAGGATCACATACCTAGCAGAGAGTTTCCCCTTCAGTAGGCACAGTATGCCAAGTCCACGTTCTTATAAATTTTTAGTAGAATATTGTCCGTAAAACTCTACACTACAGGAAGGTAGAGATGCGAGGTATTTCACAGTCTTTCAATAATTGGTTGGAAGACATTATGTATGTAGATGGATGTTCTTGGATCTTGTTTTCAGCATCTCTAAAGGGATTTTATCTGTTTCTACAGCTTATTTTCGCTCTGAGTGGTATTTGAGTATTAATAGAGTTTACATGTTCTCGCTCTATATTTCATCTGAGGTCCTGTTGAGAACATTGACGAGCTGAGGTTTTCTTCATCTCTGGCCAGCAACTTTTCATTCCAGCTCATAAAAGCTTAAGCAAAAGAAAAATTTCCTGAAAGTGATCTTTTTGTTTGGTACAGTATTTGGCTATTACCATTGGTTCCACTTTATGTATGTGGTGTGCACACTGCTCCCTTTTATCGCGCCAGACACTGTTTCTATATGTGAACTTTTATAAATCGCTAGTAAAGTTGATGATGTTCTTCAAGATTTTTTAATTTTTCATTTTTATTTTTATATTTTTATTTTCATCTTATATAACTTCTCTTTAGCAGCTAACGACACCTCTGGTTATCTAAGCTCTTCGTAGATGTCAGCATTGGAGTTTTAATAGTTAACAGTTCACAGTCTTCATAACTTGTTTAAAATATTCTATTTTTTTTTTCCTTTCAATGAGCACCAATTAAATTTCGGTCGACCAACTGGTCGACTATGATACATGTAAAAGTCGAAGGTGTGGATGGATGGATTGAAATGAGATTAAGGCCCCAGAAGGTCCTGATATAACGTAGGGCAAAACAAGGCTCATTGTACACCCACTAGACTTATAAGGATTTTCTCTAAGTCCCAGCTGAATGCTCCTACAAAGTTTAATATTGGGCTCGAACCCTGTCTACCCACTTTATACAGTTCTTCCAGGTTCCAGGAGCCAAAGCATTGTAATTTGGTTGGAGTAGGTGCTGGTCAGGTCTAGAGTAAAGCCAGAGTAAATGGGTTGTCCAACGACGAATTTAAATGAGAAGACGTGAATGCTACATACATATAATAATTCCAATTGGTTATTTATTAAATGTAATTATGACCCTAATACATTTGCGTTTATCTCTACTAACTAATACTTACCTATGATAATTCATTTCATTCTTAATCTATTCACCTACACATACCATATGTCTAGTTGTGTATGGAATGGAATACAAGTCTCGGAGTTTGGAATACGGATACGCTCGCATCCCGTAGAGCAAACGTGGATGCGCACACTTGTCTCAGTGAACAGAATACGGATGGTCTCGTATTCTCTAGAACAGTCTAGTTAGGTGGATGGCCTCACTTAACTATACTGGTGTATGATTCGGGGTATGTTCGCGCTCTCAATGAAAATTGATCTGGTAAGATGACGCGCTGATTCGGTCGACCCATGTACATCAAGTAATATCTACGGCCGCTGGCCTGCCTTTTATAGCACTGACTGCCACTAACAGGAAACCGATGCGGTTGATTGGTTTAAACCAGTTTACACTCTATGAGTGACTATTCATTGAATTCATGTCTGTAGGGCTCTGTACATAAATATATATTCACAGTTATTTACTAAAGCGCTTGTCTCCTGTATGCTTTATGGGTGGAGAGGTTTTTAATGAAGAGAGCCGGATAGTGTCAAAGAAAGTGAGTCAAAGTTTCGGACTCCTCCTGGCATCCTCTGCATATCGAATCGTCAATATGTCCCTTCTTGTGTAGGTGATCCCTCAGAAATCAGTGCCCATGGCTTGTTTGGTAAAAATAGCTTTTTCGTTAAGTTTGGGTTAAGCTTACCACGACCTGTGTAGTTCTAGGCTCTACCCGCTCCAGGCTGCACCAAAACGAGCAAGCTCGTCCGTCTTTTCGTTTCCGCTGATATCAGTTGTAAACTGCTTTGACAAGGCCTTGATATCTGCTTGGCTGTACGAGCAGAAGGTAATCTCCTTGTTCGCAGTTTCTGAGTTGGGGAATTACATTCCCTCTTCAAAAATGGCCTGGATTTCCATTTGCAAAACCATGACGTGATTTTCAGGGCGTATGTCAATTTCCACAATGGGGTCGTCGTGGAAAATTCCTGCTCCGGTGTTTTCTTCAGGTTTGGAACCATCTGTGTAGATAATAGTAACTGTTGACGGCAGATTCTACTCACAGTACAAATTGATGGATTCGTGTAGAACTCTTGTTCCAGGGTGAATTAAGCTCTGATTGAAATGCATCCTCAGTGCTGCAAATGACGCCTCCTTCTTGATGTAAATTAGCATGGGGTGTATGTTGAGGATGACCTCGAAAGTCCGATTGCTGGTTGACTTGAGAGCGCCACTTACACTAAGGTGGCAGAGTCTTTGATATTTTTCCAATTTATTACGATAATTGGCGACATTTATTTTTTTCTACCACACCACAGAACCGTAGGTAGGATAACGCTAGTGTATATCTATAAGATCATCCACAGTTTGAGTCCCCACTTTTTTCCTGTAACTAACCGACAGATTGCGAAGACTCTAAGAGCTTTGTTTGCTCTATTCTCCAGGTTTTGTTTCCGTTTTAACTTTTTATCTTTGTATGTTTTACCCTGTCCTTTAGCTCCAATTGTGTGGAGCCAATAGAGAGCAGGTTCAATCTAGGAATGTTCCTTTTCTTAGTAAAAAAAGCATAGACCGCTTTTCAATGGATTGATGCACAATCTGAAAACCGTAACCCAGTCGATGAGTAATCGGATTGCGTTTTGCACCAGTCCGTAGAGTTTCGACTCATATCTATCGGTAACTCAGATCACCAGATCGTCGGCGTAGCAAAGCACTTTGTACCTCGTCCAGGTGAGTGTTAGTAAGGGATTATCCATAATTAGTATCCATAATGAAGGCGATAAGATACCGCCTCAAGGGGTGCCCCTATTGACTCTTTACACTCTTCTGACCCCACCTAGATTAGCAAAGATAGTTCTAAGTATTTTCAATATGTGTGCATTCCAGTACTTAGTATTTCAGTAAATTTGTAGAGTTACGAGCCCAAACACATTTCCGGGAGGGTAAGGGTGTATCAAATATAAATGGTAATTTTAAAATCGTACGTTTGATGTTTGGTTTATGAGGAGTGGGGAAGCGCTTTGGATAGAAAGCGCGCTTGGTTCTATTGTCAATACAGCCATGACCTAACAAGAGGTATATTCGTCTCTTGCACAACGCCTCATAATAAAGTTTTTAACCAATAAAGGCGTTCAACCCTTGGAAATTTTTACTTGTTTGAAGGCATAGTTTGGAGACGCTACACTGTGTCAGAGTCGTGTGTATCCGTAGGCCAGAAAAATGCTGTTCGAGAGTTTATTGAATGTGATCGCCGGTTAACTGTTGAAGAAATCTCGTCAGAAATTCGCATCAGCTATGGGAGTGTTCAATCCGTTATCACTGATCAGAAAAATTAGTGCTTAATGGGTTCGGAGGTTGTTGACCGAAAATCAAAAACAGGTCAAGTCGGAAATCACTGAAAGACTTCTGAAACGATTTCGACAAGACGGAGTGGGATTTTTTGAGGCGCTTCGTCACATGTGATGGATGAGATGTGGGTAAACCATTATACTCCTGCGTCAAATATGGCAAGTATAGAAAGGAAGAATGAAGGCTGCCCCGTTAAGGCCAAAACTCGTTGCGTGCACGTGCGCGATTGGTTGAAAACTCGCCCTCAAAGTTTTTATGAACAAGGAATATTCGAAATTGGTGGCAAAAGTCTGTAGATCACGCAGAAGACTAGACTACATTGAGAAATGTTGAAGTTATGGTGTGTGTATAACCACTGGCGTAACTATATCTCCGTGGGCTAGTGTGCAATTATTCATTCATGTGGGTAATAACCCACATTTTTAAATGCGACTACATTTTCCAAGAAATTCAGTTAGTTAGTTAACACAGATAGTATGAGATGCAGAAGTTCGAGTTCGCAAAAAAACATACGTATCGAAAGATCATTTAGTAAGAAGTCATGCGTTTATTATCCAAAGCAATCAAACAAAGCAATCAATGCCACTGATTAAATCAAACCCACCATATTCGCACGATAAGTGATTATTCTTCCGTATTAATTTTTCATTAATTCATAAGCGAGGATCAATTTTGTTAAATGGATTACTCTATATGTTACATTGTTTCTTTATGCAGCATCTATGGTCAAAAAATCAAACACGTTTGTCTCTGCAGGACCCTGCATGTTCATTCTTTTTTTTTGCATTAATTTGTCCGACACCGCAGACTTGTTGCATTTATACGGCAGCCGCGATGATTTTCAGTCAGTTTGTTCTCGTATGGTGACTTAGACTATTTAGAGAGTTAGCAGGCTAAGCGTTAATTAAACTGAAAATTTGCGGTTTGAGTGAGAACATCAAATTACCCAGATATTCATGTATATAAAATTCTACATACTAAACCTACTATTAACCTAATGTAATAGACAACTTATGACATACCAAGGGTTAGCAAGTAGAACAAAAAATAGTAACGCATCGTTCGAAAATAAAATCAACGATGCGTCTACGATGCCTCGACTTGATAACGTAACCAGCAATGTCACGCTGCACAAATATAAAATCAACGATGCCTCGACCAGGTGTAAGGAAATTTCGAAGATCCCTAATCACAAATGATAAATGGTTGATCATTTCGCACGGACCATGTTAACCGACTGAAACTTTTCCAGGAGATCACAAAAGGTCTATTTCCTTTTTATTTTCCATATACTCAGGTAATCTCACAATATTCGGGTTTTGCTCGTACACCAAACTTTCTTAAATCAAATGTCACTTTTCTAATTAGTTCCTCAGTATCGTAAACTGCAAGTCTATCTCTGAAATTCTATATTTCAATATGACATAATTACAATATCAATATCTCAATATCGAAATCGCAAGTCTGTCTCCGGTATTAAGACCTTGTAAGAAAGAAATGGCTTTTAAGGACGTCTTAGGTATTCGCCTTAATATTTTATTATTTATTTATTATAAATTATTAAGATTTTATGCAATACTTATTACTTGGTAGATAACATTATTTAAGCATACTATTCACTTCTTAAATCTACCTCCCCATGGACATCTCGGGAGTGTCAGAAAGAAATTATTCTTTGTGATATGAAGATTTAAATAAATTTTGTCGGGGTACATCGTATACCGTTATGCATATTAGGTACACTTTTAAAATCGAAATTTTTCTCATTAGTATAAGAGATATTTACTTGATACCCTTTTACAATTTAATTTAGTGCAAGTAATGAACGAATATATTTCAATCTATAAAGGAAGCAACCATCAAATGGTAATAATTGGATAGACGTAGAAAAAGATTCTCAGTACTTTGAATTTCATGGATGGCCCCAAGTCGGTTTCTGAAAAACCGCATAATTTAAATCCGCGATTTTCGGTTCTGTGAAAATTTATACCGCGGTTTTTGCAGTTCATGTTATTATGTTATTCCTTTAAATAAAATGTAGAATTCTGCAAACGTTGTTGGCTATTTGCAGGTAAATCAAAGGTCAATATTTCGAAATTTGTGTGGAGAAACGGAAATAATGATTGGCAACAACTAACTCAAAAGTGATCGAGAGATTCACTAACATGACTCTAACTTTAGCCATTATTAATTTATCATTTAGAGGACATAACGAAAATCTTAAAAATAAGAACGCGAATTCAAGAGCTTTCTAAAACATAGTCAAACTCCTAGCAAAATATGATCCAGTTCTCACTGAGCTCTTAGCAGACAACACTAGAAAAATAAAATATTTGAGTCCTAAGATACAACATGAAATTATAAAACTTCTTGGAAACAAAGCGAAAATAAAATTTAATAAATGAAATTAATGGCTTCAGGGTTTCTCAATCATAATTGCCAGTACACAAACATAAGACATCTAAGATTGACTAAGTCAACATAATGGTTCGTAAAGCTCTCAAAAATAGGTGAAAATATTTCGGAAATTGAAATTACAGAAGTTTTCTTAGGTTTGGCAAGAACAGACGATCAAAAATCAGAAATATTATAAACTTAAATTTCACAATACCTGAAAAAAAAGGATTTAAGTCTTGATAGACTTCGCGGTCTGGCATACGATAGTACAGCTAATATCAGTGACGCTTACAATGGCTTACAGTCATGAATTCTTAAAGGTCAACCGAAGGCTGCGTACATATATTAACTGTTTTGTTCACAACCTTAATGTGGTTATTAATGGTGCGGTAAATTCAGTTTTGGAAGTAAAAAGTTGTATGACTTCGTGGAAACCATTTACGTGTTTTTTGGACATAGTCTTAAGAGATGCACCTATGGATCTGTGATCGAAAGTAAAAATCATTCGCTGAAGCGTTTTTGTCCTACCCGATTGGCTTCGCGTAACAACCCAAGTTTTTCCTTGCGTTTTCATTTTAAAAATATCTTGAAAGCGCTGACTAAAATTTTCTCGTTTCAGAAATCGCACTCGAAAGAAATGACGCAATAAACATAAAAAATAAACTGGAAAGTTTTGAAACTGTCCTTCATATTGTGATGCAATCCGAAATCTTAAATGGCTTAGATGTTGTATTTCAATTACTCCAAACACCGAATTTTGACTTGCAAAAAGCGTGTGATAATTTTAAAAGTAGGTACGATAACATGTCGCCATTGCGAGGTGATTTTCACTCAGTTAGAATGACCGCTGCATTGGCAGAGTCGTGGAACATAGAAGTTAAGAGGAATAAGAGAACTTATAAAATAAAAAAGAAATTTGACGAACTTTGCAGAGTTGAACGATTAACAATGCCGAAGAAAATTCCAAATTCAAGTGAATAAGGCCACTTTGCATATCATTATCCGTCAGTTAAATGACCGCTTTAATAAATAATGTGGTCGGTCTGTTCGCTTCAATTTTCCCAAAAGCTTTACGAACAGTTTCTGACGAAGAATTGATAAAATGCGGTAAGGCGTTATCATTTAAATATCCGCCTGATTGATCGTCTAACTTTTGTCGCATCTCATACCGTTTAGAACCATTTTTAAAAAAGAATTAGAAAAAATAAACTCGGGATATGAGATTTTTGCTTATTGAGTACCAACTTTTGAACACTTCCGTTATGGATTTGTGTTCAGCTCTGATTTTATTTTTGATTCTTCCAGTTGCAACAGCCAGTTCGGAAGGGCCATTTTCTAAAGTGAAATTAATAACAAATTAATTAACAAGCACGGTGGCCTAAATAAAGGTTGACAAGCCTGACTATATACTTTCCATCGAACGTAGAGAAGCGCAGGAAATGGATATCAGAAATATAATTGAAAGCTTTATCTATCCTTGACTGTCTTAGCCTGCAAATAATTTATTTCTCTCTGGAGGATGGGCCCTTGGATTCGATGGGCCCCTGTTCTGCGCACACCCAATATGCGAGGTAGTTACGCCACTGTGTATAACATTATTCAATAAATTACCGTTTATATTTGATCCACCCTTATATTATATTTAGTTAAATTCCTGAAACTCACGTTCAAGAGAGAATAAGAGATGGAGGAGTTTAGCGAAACTAATGTAACTGGACCAATACTAAATCTGTATTGTGTCTGCGGGGGTGGGAATTACGTGGTTATAACTTTAATAGTGTTGCCATATATAATATTAAATGTAAACATATGTATGTCACTTATTGCGCAATCCATAATAAAATTTCGTGCGAAAAGTCTTTATTTAAAATTAACTGAAGAAAATGTTACCAAATGCAATTGATTTATGTTCCTAGATTTAAATTAATCTTACAAAATTAACTTAATTCAGAATTTAATTAAAATATTTCTTTGTCATTTGCAGGATTAAGTACAAATACAAGTTATCAGCAACAGACACCAAGTAATACAGATCTACAGCCCTCATCAAGTATATCAAATAATTACAATTCGACCACATCAACGTCAACAAATTACTCCAGTGGTGCTAAATCGTCGACATCGATACCAAGGCCTCTGCAAAATGTAAATATTTTCACCAATTTTCATTTAAAAACTGTCAAGTCATATCTTGACTGTTTTTCTCCATAGGTGATACCAACGTGCGTGTACTTAATGTCTCGCATAGCTGTACATATGGAAATCGAAGGAACAGCACAGTGTCCGGCGCAAGTGATGCTAGCTGCTGCTCTGGGCTGTGAAGAATTAGGAATAGCTAACAAATTACTAGCACAAAGTATATTCGGTTTATGGATGACCAGTGCACTTTTAGAGATCCAATTAAAGTCACACCATCGACCGTATGTAGTTAGAGTAACATGGCCAAACCTGCTCGAAAAATTCAGTCAGGGTAATCCGATCGAGAAGAAATTCGATGAGCCCATGATAGTGCTTAAACGGAATGTATTCTTCTCGAAGAAGGATGAGGAGAAGATCAAGTAAGTATTAACTGTATTCAAGTCATCTTTATATTTGTGGGTAATCTTATTAACAATTGCGTTGTCAATTTAACTTCTAGGGATCATCGGATACTGGAACTGTTATACGAGGAAGCAAAGCACAATGTTTTAGCTGGTCGATACATCATGGAATCAGTGCATTCCATAATGTTGGGAGGAATTCAAGCAAGAATCGAACTGGGTCCATATAATTCGCACACACATACAATCAGTTACTTTAGGTAAGGCGGACAAAATTAAAATTTTCTAGTGACACAATTATGAATGAAATGTCCTACTTTTTTTTATTTCAGAGAGAATCAGTCAAGGTTTTTACCGCAACATGTTGCCAAAAACTCAAGTTGGTCATGGCTACCAATTAGTCGTAAGAATTCAGCTGAAGTTAAATTGCTGGAACAATACAAACGGGTCCCACAGACAGCTACGACAAGGAAGCTAATGAGGAAGTACTTAGAATTTTGTTGGGCACTTCCATTCTATGGGTAAGTTTAGTTCAGTTCAGATGGACCAAGTATTTCAAATAGACATCGGACACTCTTGTCTGAGTGAGTCGTTTGTATTTAATTACACTGCGGGAAAGTGGGTGAATTAGTTGATTAAATCCTGTTTTCATAGAATATCCTTGCAGTTAGAGAGTTGTTTTGCAAGTAAAATAATTATGTGTAGAATGGAAGGGTAATTAATTGCGATTTTTTTTTTTGTATATTAATCGGGTTTTAAGTTATATATCAAACATTATAAAGGGCTAGGAGTAAATTATTATTGTGCTATGCTTGCGAGGTGATGACTGATATTTTCATATTTGTTGAGTTATATAAATATAATCAAGGAAAGGACAAATGTAGAGGTAAAAACTTTTGCAAGAATTTCTGTCGATTCAGCCCAAAATACTGCATCACCAAAAACAGTTAAAGAGAGTTAAAACTACAGAGGTTGCTTTAAGTTCTGCCGATGTCATAGAAAATTTTAGAACTTTTTTGATTTTTTCATTGTGGTCGATACATTCGCAGGAACTATCCTCCTTACTACTGTAGTCTACTACTCCTTATATCCACCTTGCTCTGCTAAGAGTTCTACTTGTCACGCCACAAGTGACATTATTTTTCCACCTGCGACCAGAGACATCACTGATAATTTTCACCTTAATTTCAATCAGCACCTTCACATAGTCGACTGCAACGGAGTTGTCCATCTCAAAACCCTTTTTGTTAGTTCATCCGATCTTTCGTTCTCAGTTATGTTTCTATTACCCGATACCCAACATAGAACCACCCCTTTACCTCTAGAAATCTCCTCCACAGTCTTTTCACAGTTTTACCAGTTTGCATTTTACCATTATAGCTATCCGCACCATAATAGCTGCCTAATTATTAGTATATATGTGAATAGCCTCGACTGGTATTCAGTCGACTAGATACTGACACTGATCCTATGAATTATAGTCTTTGTAGCCTAAAACGTTGCAGGCACCGACCAGGAGAACCATTGATAAGGTGCACCGGACGGCATGTTTAGGCACCACTGGTGCCTTCACATCGTGTTCTCAAAGAACACTTGAAGCCATTCTTGGCTTACATCCGCCCTACCTCTTCTAGTATGATTCGAAAGAAAAGGGCACATAACCGTACTTCCTCCCCCACTTCTAGTATGGGTCATCTCAATATCTTCGAGCAGATTAACTTTAATGACCTACAGCAGATACCTACTGTGGCCAAAAGACTCTCCTTCAAAAGATGTTACCAGGTAACCTTTAAACCTTTAAATAAATAGTTAATTAAGAAGCCAGATAGTAGACAACGAGATCCAGTTCCCGCGACAGGCTCAAGTCCGGTATACTAACGGATCCTGGAAAGATGGCAAAATAGAACAGGGGTGGTCGGTCCAGAAGTGGAACTATACATTCCGCTTGTTGCATCACCTTCCATTTTTCTGATGGAAGTCTATGCTATACAGGTTTGAGCTCAGGAAATCCTAAATAAGGGTAGCAAGAACATCTGTTCAAACAGCCAAGTTGTGCTCCTAGCGCCTTTGGCGTAGCCTGGCCGGTATGAGCAGGCGAAGACATTCTTCAATCTCTTTCTTCTCCAGACGCGCCGACTTATTTTATTTAGCAGACAGTCGCTCAGACTGTCCCTGTTCCTTTCTGTCATTTCTTGAGAAAGATAGGCAAATTCGACAGTGAACTGTCTCGAGTATGCGAAAAGGAATATGAAACCTCGATGCATGTTATATTTGTCCAGCACTTGTAGAAGGTTGCAAATCACAGGAGGAATGCTTATCTCTCTTTGCAATCTAACCCCAAGAGCAATAATCGAGTTTGTCAAAAGACTCGACTTTGCCTAACCACTTTAGAGGAAGGCACAATAGATCAACTCTGGTAGCGGTATGCGCATGGTCTAGAAGCCCAGTCGCCCCTACTCTTAACATGAACAACAGTTGCTGACAATGCTACCTGGCAAAACAAAAACTTTTTCAGCTTGAATAGCAGCGCAGCTATCCGACAATCTATAGGATTCGTACCAATTCCATTCGCTCCTGCTTGTGTATCCGCGCTCATTTTTGATCCGTTCATATATTTAGAATTCTCGGATAGTTCAATCACTTCATTCCTTCCTTACTCCGTTCTTCTTCAAGCATCTTGTAGCCCTCTGGGTGAATATTCGCCAGCGAGCCTCTATAATAGAGTTAAAATGGTGCATAGAGATCCCATTCTACCACCCTCTGCATATTTCACAGCATGACCAAAATAGAATCGACAATGCGCGAAAGTATAACACACAATTTTCTAGCCAATACACAATCAGAAGAATACTGGAAGATCAACGTTTACTACCATAGCAACCCCCCCCCCCCCCCACAACAAAACCCTAGCTACGCCCTTGCTTATGTATATACAGTACGGAACCATGAAGTTATGACCACCTAGCCTTTAACACATTTTTGATTTCTGTCTCTGAAAAGTCTAGTTAGTCTTAAAGAAAATAATTTATTCCTAGTATTTATTCACTTGGAAATAAAAAAAGAAGAAAATCACTTAATTTTATTTTAGTATTTTGTGCATCCTGTTTTATTTTTCAAAACAGCTTCCATTCTTCTGGGCACACTTTCAATACATGAATTGATGCAGTCCTTCATTAGGAGCGAGTTATACACCATACTTCCCGGATATTCTGGATGAGAATTGCGAGCGTCGAGGGGCCAGGACCTTCACCGGAAATAACGCTCCAAACCATGACCTGAAGTGGATATTTTATTGAGTGCACCACGCAGGAAGGTTGGAATTTTTCTTTTGGAAACCTTCTAACGAACCTCGGTGGTTCAGTCATGGTTTGGATTGTCGATTCGTCGCTGAACAGAATCTGAAAAAAACGTCACATTGAGTGCCTTTCAAAGTTTTGGCGAATATTAGCCTCTTTTTCCTCATCACCTCGGCCAGTCTGGGCTTTCTTCTTGGTCGACAGCATATCAGACCAAGTTCCGCGCAACGCCTTTTCAGAGTCTTGACCGATAAGTCTATGCTGTCGTCCTGCAACATATTTGTAACTTCCCTTAAAGGTAGCCTGCGAAATCCGAATAGAGTGGATATCACTCTACGATCCTTTCTGTCATTCTTTTCTCCTTTACGGCCACACTGCAGCCGAAGTTTTTCTGGGCTTTTTCATTTTCGACTTCAAAGCGGCCACGGAGGCTTGGTTAACCACTTGAAGGCGAGCAATTTCACGGAGAGAATATCGTCCACCTTTGAGAAGTGCTATAATTGCATTTTTTTCTCTACAGAAATGTCCTTTTTCTTCCCTATCTAAAAATAAACACTCATGAACACCCTGTAAAGAGAGAGCTTATATCGAAATAACGATAAAAATATGTTACTGACCCTCTTTTATTTCCAATCAATAGAAAAGTCAACAAAAATCTATAAAATTGTTGCTTTTTTTATCGACTCACACATACTTAAAAGTTCAGATTTCAAACCGGAAAATCGAATTATACGGGTGTTTCCCACTAGGAGGTCAATAGAGCGGGAGGTGATAGTACACACCTAGGCAAACCAAAAATTGTATGGCAGGGGGGGGAGGGAGGTCCATATCAACCGTTTAGGAGTTACAGGGTGATTATGAAAAAAGCTAGTTTTTCACAAAACATCCTGTATCTTAAAAACTACAGGGCCTACGGTCACAGTTAAGAGCTTATTGTATGCAGAACTTCATGGCCTTTCCAACGACTGCACAATCAGCACCACACCGCTCTCCCATCAAGAATTATGGTTGTCTAAACTAAAAATTTCGGGTTTTCTTACCTTTTTTTTTAATTTAACCTCTATTATTTTTGAAAAATGGTCGTTAACATAATTTTTTTTTATAAAACTGTAAACTGTAGACCCTCCTCTTTAGTTCGACCTATTACACCCTGTGTGTTAACTGTAGCCGTTACAGTTATTAACTCCTCACCTATTACGGTCACACCGAAATTATTGTTGAGAATAGTTTTGAAAATTGGTTTGAGAATTAGTTTAGAGCTAATAGCTCTTAAACGGCTTCAGATAGTACATTGAGTCTATTAGGTCATCTTAATGAGGAGAGTCTACAGTTTACAGTTTTTATAAAAAAAAAGTTATGCTAACGACCATTTTTCAAAAATAATAAATAATATAATAAATAAGGTTAAATTAAAAAAAAGGTAAGAAAACCCGAAATTTTTAGTTTAGACAACCATAATTCTTGATGGGAGAGCGGTGTAGTGCTGATTGTGCAGTCGTTGGAAAGGCCATGAAGTTCTGCATACAATAAGCTCTTAACTGTGACCGTAGGCCCTGTAGTTTTTAAGATACAGGGTGTTTTGTGAAAAAGTAGCTTTTTTTCTTAATCACCCTGTAACTCCTAAACGGTTGATATGGACCCCCTCCCCCCTGGTATACAATTTTTGTTCGTCTAGATCAGCCCCCTAGGGGGCCGTGAAGCTCTTACAAGGGGGCGCGAAATATTTAAGTATTTCTATTTCTATATTTATTTACAATTTTAAATTCTTTTTAATAAATAAAAAAAAATGTCTATGAAAAAGTATGTATTTCTAAATATATTTACATTTCAAACCCGTTATTTTTTTAAAATATGATTTCGCAGTATAGTTACTTAGCAAGACAGAAATTCATTTTTAAATTTTAAGAGATTTTTATAAAATAATTATTTGTTACAACCAACGAGATAACAACTAAAGGAGATGAAAATGAACAAATATTATGTAGTTTCTGAGACTGCTATTAGTTAATAATTAGTTAATTGTTAGTAAGATGTGTTTCGCGCTCATTCGGTTATTTCACAGTTTTATCAGCGTCAATGCGACAAGCCCACTGCAAACCAAAATTTTCAACGAAGTAAATATGAATTTTACAGCGAAGACCAAGAATGGCGGAATGAAACAGACACAAATAAAGGGCATTTGTAGAACTTAAAGATAAGCTTCGACTCTTTCTTTAAGATAGAAAATCAGATGTTGCTTCGCACTTTAGTGATGAAAAGTGGATGTGTCTTACATCATATTTAGCAGATTTTTTTGATAAAGTACATAAATCAAATAAATCTTTCTTTGCAGGCTAGAAATACCAGCATTTTAATTTTGAATACAAAACTTATTGCTTTCCAACAAAAGCTTTGCTCATGGTCACATTCTATTAACGAAGGAAATATGGAAATGTTCTCTTGTCTAAATGAGTTTCTTAT
The DNA here is from genome assembly GCA_963930735.1 of Dioctria linearis. Lineage (NCBI taxonomy): Eukaryota > Metazoa > Arthropoda > Insecta > Diptera > Asilidae > Dioctria > Dioctria linearis. The sequence goes on from OZ005741.1 coordinate 256,775,061, forward strand.
CACCAATGTAATATTAATCTCAAATATAATTAAAAAGATAGTAGGTACTAAATCATATTGACGAATCTAAACGATTTCTTGCTAAATATTTCCCAAACATAAACGAGGATCGAAAGTACGACTGGGTAAGAATGCCATTTGCTAAAACATTGAAATATGATCATATTATTTGGGTGGCTCAAGAAGAGTTGATTGATATTAGCTCCGATAATTCTGTGCAATTAGAATTTAATGAAAAAGTCTAACAGAATTTTGCATAAGGGAACAGCAAGAATATTCGTTTATCGTAAAAGAAGCATTGCTAAATTTAATGCCTTTTGCAACAACTTATCGCAAAACCTTCGAATCAGTGTTCCTGAAATTTCACCGGATATTGATTATTTATGTAAAAATATACAATCACATCCCTCCCATTAAATTATTATTTTGGTAACAAATTTGAGATTATTTTAAAAGCATTATTTGTAATAAAAATATTGCTTAGAAAAATTAATAATTATTTTATTAGTATCATTTTTTGAAGAGGAGTAAAATTTTTCTTCAGATTTAGGGAGCCGCCATATAAAAAAGTTTGAGAAGCACTGGTCTAGGTGAGTACTATCATCTCCCGCTCTATTGACCTCCTAGTGAGAAACACCCGTATATCTCAACTGGAACAGAAATTTTAACCAGGCTACGAAATAGGCGAGTGTAAGATTCCAGTAGTGTGCAATTCGTTCCTAAAAGATCAGTGGGATTTTCAGACAGAACCACCGAAGCTGCATTTCGCACTGTTTTCCTCAGTGGTCATAATTTCATGGCTCCATACTGTATATGTCAGTGGTTAGATACGCATTAACATGCGTCAATTTGCCTTTAATAAATAAAATTTTAAGTGTTTCAACAAAAGTACATTTCATAAAAGGAAAAATCAATGATAGTCCAAAAGAGCAAAAGAAAAGCAGTTAGTCCTAACGGGTGGCGCAAAAGTACTGGCACTATAGAAATTTGCTTATATTTGTTTTATATGACATCTCCTGTCATTCTGATATTGAAAATTGTGTAGTAAACAAATGTAAAATTACTAAAAATAAACATGTACCGTTATACTCCCCAAGAACGTGGAATAATCGTGTCAATGTTTTTACGGCTACCGGTTGGTCGCACAATGCAACCCTTTGCCACACGCCTCGAACCAACTGGCGCAACATTGGATAGACCTAAGTATGGCAAACCAAGAATAGGCCATTTAGCCGAAAATATAGATGCTGTGTGCGAAGATGTGGAAGAGTGTCTAGAAACATCAACGAGGCGACGTGGCACGCAAGTGAACATTTCGTGGCGGACTCTGAAGCGTATTTTGGTCAAAGACTTGACGATGTTTCCGTATAAAACTCAGATGACTCATCAGTTGCTGCCTAATGACCACCGAGCTCGTTTAGAGTACAGCCAGCGTGTCATAAGCCTCAACCTTGAAGATGATGAATTTTTTTCAAAATTGGTTATGAGTGACGAAGCGCATTGTCATCTTTCGGGGCATGTCAATAAGTATAATACTAGCTTCTGGGGCACTGGAAATCCGCGCATTATTCAAGAAATACCTTTACACCCACTAAAAGTTACTTTATGGTGTAGTATCTGTGCTGAAAAAGTGATCGGATCCTATTTTTTCGAAGACGCTGCAGGCAATACGATAACTGTCACTGGCGAGCGCTACAGAACCATGTTACGTGAGTTACCCAGTTTGGATGAATTGGGGCTGGAGTACATCTGGTTCCAACAAGACGGCGCTACGGCTCACACAGAGCGCGGCACTATGGACTTAGTGTGGGACGCTTTTCCAGGCCGTGTTATTTCTCGTTTTGGCGAATTGCCTTGGCTTGCAATATCACCCGATCTGACCTGGCCAGACTTCTTTCTTTTGGGTTATTTGAAATCACTGATGTATGTGAACAAGCCACAGACTCTTGCAGCCCTAAAAGAAGACATTCATGAAGAACTCTAGAGGTCACCATTTAAGAGTCATCATCTTCAAATCCTGCGACGAAATTTCATGGTAAAAATATACACATATAAAAAACTAATTCTAGTTTTCTAATTTAGAAAAAAAGTTGTAGCTGAAGCAAATAGGGTCATTACTTTTACGCCACCCAATATAATGTTGAAAGCAGTTTAAACTACATTTCAGGTGATAGTTAATTAGGCCATTTTGAATCATTATCTCGAGTGTTGTCAGAATAAGGTAGTCCTTCGAAAAACTTCTGTGCCACACCTCCACAGTTTTTTTTTAAAGCCTGCAAATCGTTGTATTTACCTGAAGATTTCCTCGTATAAGTTTGACGGAGTATTTTGATAATTACTGTTCAAGATTTTTTATTTCCTACGATAAAAGTTTCCCGTGGACCATGATATGATTTTCTTAGCTGTATCATAGTAGGATAATTCTTAAAGTTAATAATTCAGTGATTGAACGAGATGTGAAATCGGCTTTTCTTTTATAAATATTACTAAAGAGCTTTGTGCAGGTTTTAAAATTTTTTTCTTTTACATTCAGTTACAGTAAATGGTGATGGACTAAGGCTTGAAATTCTAATATGATCGCTCCATTCCTTCGAAAGCTCAATGCGAACATTTTGTTTTGCCCCATATTTTTGCTGCATTCCATGTAGCTATGGCCACGAACAGGAAAAGCTTACTTTAATAGAATCGAAAAATTATTTGTTCATACAAAATTTGGACTTAACTTGTTCTTAGATTTTATGATATTATTAAATATATCCCTTTTTTATGTCCTTATCTGTCCTTATATGATTATTGAAGTTTCTTGTTGCATATACATAAAGTACTTTGCCCCACCTTTCAACGGTATCATTATCTTAATTTATACAAAAACGTGACTTACCTTGTTTTTTCTCTGTACCCTTCAAATGTTTTAAGTTAAATTATATATATTTTTTCAGTTGGCAGCGCGCCATTGAAGTGATCGCTCGTAATTAGTAAGTGACTTAGTAAATACAGTGAACAGAATTGGAAACAAACGTAGGTTTAAGGCTGATGAAATATCAGCAGGCGTAGGGAACTTTCCCAAAAAACAAGCTGTTGATTTAAATAACTCAAAACTATGTGCAATGAGTGTTAATAATAATGATTACTATAAGCCGTTACAAACGGAAGACGAATGTGTCGATATAACCGATAGTGATTTTGTTAAAACAAAACCTGATATACCACCAATCTGTGTAGTTAAATCAAGCACAAAGACAATTCATGAAGTCTTGAATTTTGCAAAAGTTGGACACTACAATGTAAAAATTCTATCTATTGGCATACATTTTTTTTGCTTATCTAGTGAATCATATGCCAAATCATGCAAGGTCTTGTCAGACAAAAAGATAAGATAAGATAAGATAATATTTTACTTATGCGAAGAAACAAGAAAGCAGTGCTTAGTGGTTTGGACAAAATGGATTTCGATGTAGTTAAAAATGATTTAGTAAGACGGGGATACAAATGCTTAGACGTGAGACGTGTCGATAGGAAAACTAAATATAATCATACAGTAACTATCTGTATTGTATACTTTGAAAAACATTCTATTAAATTGAAGGATTTGCGTGACAGCTGTAAGTACCTATGTTTCGCACAGTAGTTCAGTGGTATTATCACAGAAAAATCCCGAACAAACCAACACAATGCCACAACTGCCAAATGTACGGTCATGGCTCAAAACACTGCAAACTGAAAACATACTGCCCGCACTACGCTGGCAACCATACAGCAGATAAATGTGAGTCCAATCCTACGGATAAACCTAAATGTGCTGGATGGAATGGTGATCATGAAGCAACATCTCGTGAATGCCTCAAGAGACTGCTCTATAACCAAAGATTTAATAAGAACACCGGAGATAAGCGACAACAAAATAACAAATATTCTTCTGCAGGTTAGTTAATGACGCAAACTTACCTTCTCTACCAAAAATAAATGCTGCACACAGGGGCGGATTTGATCACTGGGCCGCCCTAGGCCTATGGAAGATTGCCGCCCCCCTACTCCCTGTAAAACACGAAAAATTGAATGATCTATATCCAGTGAAGGGACCCCAGGCTAGAATTAGCGGAGTAGGCTGCCTCACAAATCGGAGTAGATTTGAAAAAAATGGAGTAGAATTAAAAATAACACTTTCCAACGAATTATTTTATTTAAAAAAACGAAAAAGTATAAAAATGTAATGAAATACCCACAACTACAAGAAAAAATCACCAAGTTTTGCCGCCCCCTAAATCTGCCGCCCTAGGCCCGGGCCTACTCGGCCTATAGGGAAATCCGCCCCTCTGCACAGCCATCTCAAGCAAAACATTAATCCGAATGGAAATGTAAGTGATGAACTCTTTACTATTAAAGAAATAAAATCTCTGATGACTGCTGAAATGATAACTAGGCTTAGTCAGTGCAAAAATAAGCATGAACAATTTAGTGTTATCACCGAATTAACTGTTAGATATCTTTATGATTACAAATAATAACTTAAACGCTGTAAATTGTATAGACAAGCTAACAGTTTGTACCTGGAATGCCAGGGGTATTAGAAATAAGTACTTGGAATTTTTTAATTTTATAGGGTCATATGATATTGACATATGTTTAGTTACCGAAATATGGCTTAACAATAATGTACAATTCCGTCATTAAAACTACCATTGTTACAAAAATGATAGAGTGACCAGGGGGGGGGGGGGGGAGTTGTAGAAATTGTTATTAAGAAAAATATCAAACACACTCTTTTACCTCTACCAAAAACTAAACTCATTGGAGCAATTGGGATTGAGATAAATACAAACAGTGGCTCCTCAATAGAAATATTCTCAACATACTTTCCTGGTGGAAACTCGAGACAGGGCAGTAGAAGCCAGTTACGCAATGACATATTAAGAATTATGAGGAGCTCACCCAACGTTTTGTTAGGGGGACACCTAAATTGTCGGCATAGCGCATGGGGATGTATCAGGGCAAATGCTTGGGATAGTATCTTACACAGCATTGCCTTATCTTCTCCTATCATAATTCTATACACCTATGAACCTACCTACATGCTCACGTCACTAAATAGTAATCCGTCAACAATAGATTTATTCTTAACAAATTGCCCAAGCTTAATTTCCCAACCTAGGGTCGTAAATGAACTTTCATCTGATCATCTTCCTATTGCCACTCAGGTCGCGATATCTGGAATAATGCAACCCACAGTCTACAACTTTAACCGCGCCAACTGGGGTGCTTATATTTCTAAGAATTTACCGATAGTAAATGTGGAACCCGACACTATAAATGAAACTACTAAAATTGATGATATGATCACTAACGCATGTACAATGTGATTAATGAAGCGATTAATCACTCTGTCCCTAAAATTTCAGTAAATACTACAATAAATCGACCTCTTCCAAGCCATGTACTGAGTCTAATTCGCTTAAGATATATGGCTAGGCAAAAACTAAAGAGGTATCGAACAAATGCACACGCTAACGAGGTTAAGGAATTAACAAAAACCATAAAACGCGAAATATTTCTAATTTTAGAAATACAAGATGGAATAACAAATTGGCAAGTTTAACCAAAACTGATAGGCCTTTCTGGAATATAACAAAACTCATTAAAAACAAAAATCGAGGCATCCCTACCCTTAAATATCAAGGCAACAAAATTATTACTAATTTGGAAAAGGCTGACGTTTTAGCAAATTGTTTTTCAAATAACCACCGTATAGGACATGACTTAAGTGATAGCAATACAAAATTGTTAGTCCAGTAAAGGATTAACGAATTTGCTGTAAATACAGCATCTTCGGACCAGGCAATCCACATAGAACTCAGTCAGGTAAGGGAACTGATCAAAAATCTTCGACTCAGAAAAGCAAGCGGGATTGATAACATTAAAGGAAATTGTATCAAGGCCTTACCGAAGGTTGCATTAGTCCGTCCTACATTGATCTTTAATTGTTGCTTCAAAATAAAATATTTTCCTTCCCACTGGAAAAAAGCTAAGGTAATTGCAGTCCCAAAACCTAACAAACCAGCGGATGATATTAACTCTTATCGCCCAATCAGCCTTTTACCAATATTCGGTAAATTATTTGAAAAACTGATTAAAATCCAACTAGCAAATTACCTGGACGCAAATGATATTTTACCAAAGGAGCAATTCGGTTTCAGGAATAATCATAGCATCACACATCCGCTTGTTAAAATTACGAGACATATTAAAAATAAATTTAGCCACCAGGAATCTACTGGTCTGATTTTGCTAGACATTCAAGCTGCATTTTATACGGTGTGGCATGACGCACTCATTTACAAATTGATTAGAAATTTAATAGCAATTGTAAATAGCTTTCTGAGAGATAGAACATTTTCAGTTGTTGTACAAAATTCTTCCTCTGACGCCAAACTAGTGCCCGCTGGAGTACCACAAGGCTCAGTGCTTGGTCCAACCCTATACACAATTTTTACGGCTGATATTGCAGCCTTAAACAACTGTAATACTACTATCTTCGCCGATGATACGGGAATATATTCATTATCTGCTATACCAACAGTAATAACCAGCAATCTTCAGATTGCTTTAGATACTATTTATCGCTATTTTTACAAATGGAAAATAAAAATAAACCCTATTAAAATGCAAGCGATGTTCTTTACCCGGAAACGTAAAATCACAAATCTTCCTGCAAACAAGTTGAATCTAAACGGACATGATATACCTTGGACAGAGAATATAAAATACCTTGGAATTACACTAGATAAAACCCTAACGTTCCAAAGACATATTTCAATTACTATACATAAAATTAATATCCTGACTCGAGTTCTCTATCCTTTGATATATCGACGAAAATCTGCTTTGAATATCAAAAACAAGCTTAATATTTTTAAAGTTACCTTTCAAGCAACACTACTTTACGGGGCCCCTGATTGGGGTAAGTGCGCAATGAGTCATTTAAAAAAACTTTACATTTCCCAAAATAAAATATTAAAAACAATGTTAAACCTGCCTTGGCGTTTCTCTACCATATCGCTACATAACTTAGCAAATGTAAGGCTAGTTACTGATAAAGTAAATATAATTTCTGACCAGTTCTTTGACAAATGTAGTTATTCAGAGAACCTATTAATAAATGAACTTAGACCAATTTAGCACCCTAATTAAGTGAATTGTAGTAAATTAAGATATGTAGGATAAGATCTCAAATAAGGTGTTTTTATGACTTTTTTTACCTTAAGCGAAATGTTTCTGAAATTTAATTACAAAATTAAATCTGTAAGGAACAATTTGTTCTAATCTACATGCCTCCTTATAAAATAGTAATGTATGATGTGTCTACAAATAAATTTAAATTTGAATTTGAATTGAATATATATTTTTTCAAATATCTCAATTAATTAAATATTATTTAATATCTATTTACCTATACGACCCCCCCCTCCCCTGGTTTTACAAGAACACTGTACCTACATTATTGCAGGATTTTCCAAGAATTTGTACAAAATATTTCTAATATCGTTTCCTGACATGCTAACATTATCTTCATCTTATATGGAAAAATTTTACCGTAGAAAACTCAGGCCTTTATGATTCTGTGTGTAATTGACCAATATAAAAGGGTCAATTTTTTCTTGGACTAACTACTTTTATCCTTACAAATTTATATTTTAATTTTATTTTATTTTTCTCCGCCAACTACATATAAAAAAGAGTGTCAATTCTTATTGTAACTAATTAGTCCTCAAATAAAATTTAATTGAATTGATTTGAAATTTATTCTTCAAAAAGCAAATTTTGATTGCATAAAGCTCTATCAAGATGAAAAAATTGCAGAAACTGTAAATTACTTGTCGAGATAATAAAAAAGAGCAAAAAGTCCAGCATCTTCTCACTATCATTGAAAATTACTTTTTGAAGTTTGCAGGGGGAGGCTCTAGATCGATAGAGAGACAAGAATATATTTGCATTTCTTCATCACTCGTATTTGTACTGGTAAATTTTTTTTTTATGCAAACCTCCTTGTACTATGCACAAATTATAAATGACACAAAATTAAAAGCAGGATTTACTCATTGATTAAATATTGATTTTAGTATTTCTTAATTAATATTTTCCAAACAAAAGCAAAATAGCAACGCTTTTAAATTGTTCTTTTTTCTTCCCTATAAATTAAATTTCAGTGCTGCCTTTTTTCACGGCCAAGTGGAGCAACCTGTTCGAGGTCTTATGAGCTTAGTTAATCACAAAGATATTTCTGTTATCGTAGCTATTAATGAACGAGGTGTTTTTATAATAGATCCTGTAGAATGTGTAAGTATTTCAGTTAACTACAAAAGAAAATTGAGTCCTGTTTCTGTTCTAGTAGTAAAAATCGAATTTTCTTTATTTACATTTCAGACATTATTACTCGGTTTAAGGTATGAAGACTTATCATGGGATTATGCGAAACCTAGTTCGAATGATGATCTCGACTGTCAGACATGTATATTTCTTCAGGTAAGTGAAATTAATACCGGTGTTATTGTTGTTGTTGTTATTGTTATTATTATTATTATTAGAAATTAATGCAGCAAATTTATTTAACGTCTTCTGGACGCTCATATTTACACTCCTGCGACAAACCAGTCCCATTTGATTGAGTCTGCTGATTTCTTCTACGAATTTAATTATGGTTTTTTTTTATATAAAATAAAATCATTAAGTTGAGTTGTTGTTGATATGTTTAAATATAATTTTCGTTTATTCAAAAACTTTAAAATTCATCCAAAATCCCTACTTTATGCCGATCTTTTAATGCTGTTTATTTTTTTTTAAACCCCGAGAGATCCCAAGCACTGTGGCCAGAGCGGCCCATTGTACTGTCCTGCTAGACGCCTTATCACCAAAACCTTCCTGTACTATGAATGAATCGCATCAGGTCCTGGTGACGAAGGATTTTCAACTCATCTACGGATAGGAGGGCAGAACCTGGGGTATCAAGCCTGCTCCGGGCGAAGGCCTGACAAACACACAAAAAGTGCTCGGTTGACTCAGGCTCTTCATCCAAGAAGGACAGACACTCAGGGCTGTACACAGCTCCCATCCTTGTTAGATGAGCGTGAAGCGAGCTGTGGCCGGTGTTTATCCCAACCACAGTTATACATTGTTACCTTCTGAGACCCATTAGAAAATCAGAGATATTTCTATTAGGCCCATCAAGAAACAGGTTTGTACACCTGCAAGTATACAGGTTCACCCATCTCTGCTGATGTTTCCTAAGAACATTCACTTTAACGAGAGACCCAATAGTCGAGGTGGCAAGGCCTACGGCAGGCTCCGTTTCGAAGAACGGAGAATCAGAGTCATGCCTATCTAAAAGGTCAGCCCTTTCATTCACCATTATCCACCTGTTACCACGAACCCACTGAAGGGACACCTTGTTATGGATACACAGCTTATACCCAGACGACCTACAGGCATCCAGTAACTTAGATGTTATCCGAGGACCACTCCTGACTATCCGATAGGATAGCAATGTCCTTTCCCTTAATCTCCATCTCAAGCGCTTATCTTCGTTGCCATTGCAATGGTGAAGACTTCAGCCTGGAAGATAATGGTATGTCTTCCAAGTGAGTACTCCATCCCAATGTCAAGCTCAGGACAGGAAGGTAAAAACACTCATCAACTCTCTCATTAATGAAAGAACCGTCGGTAAAAATGTTTTGAGCGGACCGGGGAAGGCTCGATAAAGCACTTCCCTCAGTCCACGATTCCTTACAGGAAAACTCATAGAGAAGCGACGCCCAAAACGAAGCTCTAGTACCATCGCATAAAATGGCATGCTGGCCAAAGGGTCTTCCAGATTCAACCTATATGCCAAAGAGCAATGAGAAGAGCCAGTCCAGCCGTCCTCCCAACATCTCATGAGTGCAGTCTGCACACATCCCTTTTTTCATCTGCCTGAATGACAAGATCCAGTGGTGGCAGATTAAGTAGGACCTCAAGGGCAGCAGCAGCCGTAGCTCGCCTGAAGCCCGTAATTCCCAGGCAGGCAAGACTTTGCAGGGCCGCCAGGTTGCTGATCGCAGTCCCCACAAGCGTAAAGATAAAAGTCTCCTTCTACATTTGCCTCTCTGCAATTATCGCAGTATTGATTCAAAGGAGCACTCAGTCTATCTTAAGTATATGGCGCTCCCGATAAGCCAATCATTGGTAGAAACGTTAAACTTGACTCTGAGCTATGTTTCTGTCGGCGAAGTGTAACGGTTTTATTTCTCCTATTAAAAGACCATGACATTCTTCACGTAGCACAGATTGTCAAGTCATTTCATTCAGAACTTTCTTTGAATAAAAATTATGAATACTTATATGTCTTTCTTCACAACGTCTTGGCGGTATTGAAACTTGTCTTGGGAGTGGTGTAGAGCCGAAGTTTATCTAGCCAACTCGTCAAGTGGAATCATTTCTATGCCCTGGAACTCAATGAAGAGTAACGAATTGTTATCTTACCAATGTTGCCACCACTTTGCGGTTTTTGGCAGCATATAAAATTAGCCATATTTTATGTCGAAATATTCTAAAAATTGTGAGTTAGCATCCCGTGGGGGAAAAAAATTCACAAATTTGACAATTATTTGCGCGCTTTCTTCGTTACTGGTTAATGCCAGCTGAGAGCAAACGTGGCGTAATATGCTCAATAAATTTAGAAATTCAAGTGAAAATCTTATCTGTCTCGTTAAATCAGCAGTAATGACAGTCGCCCGGAAAGCAGAAGGTCTCGGCTTCAAAAAGTGGACGAGGTGGTTGTGAAAAATTCTTATATTCCACGCTAGAGTCGTTTGGGAGCTAGCATGACCTTCATATTCCTAGTATTTCAGAAAATACTTTAGCATCTCCACCGCAATTTATTTTGGAACCGTCAATGAACAGTGTTGTATCATAGGTCTTTAATAAGGTTACTGTTCTCCTGCTCATCATTGGTGCAAATCTTAACTGTGAATCCTTTGCCAAACACTATAGTTCAAATTTAATGTAGTAAGTGGACAACGAGCTGCAGATGTTGGTGTCTCCATAGAGCTTAAAGACTCCTTGAGTCTGAGGGGAAAACATAATACTTGATTATGGACGTGTAAGTCTGGAGGAAGGAAATGTAAAATTACATTTAAGGCGTCTGTTGGAACCGTTCTCTCTGGTGGTGTCTACACATATAGTCCCTTGAATCCTTTCAAACTTGTTATAGCCCTTTGCAACGAAGGTGGCTACCAAGCTACCGCTCCGTATGAAAAAAATTGTCATACTACAGCTGTGTGTAAATTCAAAGAAATATTCTACATCAAAGACCCCATTTCTTGCCACTTTTTTATTCAAAATTCATCATATAAATTACTAGAGTAAATCATTACAAGAATCAAATTTAAACGGTTCACATAGGCAGACAAAAAAAAAAGGATTATTCCAAGGAAGGCCACGAAGTGCAAATTAGAGGAATCTGCATTGAACAACTTCGATGCGATTAATCTGCACTTGGTAGAAAGGAGACCAGGCAGGGCGAACAAGGGTGCAGTAAAAATGTTTTGTAATATAAGAGTCATCAAGTTCTTTAGACCACCTCTTAACAAAACCCAAAGTCTAATTATGTAATTATGGAATTATGATCCTCAAAAGAAAGGCGAGAGTTGAGAATCACACCCAAATCAAATGTTGAATCTGATATATAAAATAGTAGGAATCTCAATATTCGATTTGTCCAAGTAATTTTTCAATTTTTGTAATCATAGTTGCTATTACTGTCTTAGCTAAGTTCAATTCATGAGGGATTGTATTTAGATTGTCAATGAAGCAACTCACAAAAATCCTCCTTTTTTATGTATATAACACTTGTCTGGGTTTTCAGAGTTTTAACGTTCCTCTGTAGCACAGAAATTATAACCCTTCAAAGTCTCCAATTGAATCAAATTCACATAAAACACCAAATTGCAAAAAAAAAAACATGTTAAAAATTAATATCAATATTTATTATTTATTTGTGTGTATAAATAGGTTTCGAAAACGTTTTTATATTGACCTTTGCCAAAAATGAGAGACCATTTCAGTTATTGCGTGCTGCAATTCCGAAGGGAACTCCCTTCTTTTTCCTCCAACATGTGTATTCAAGGGCAAAAATAAAAAGTCCAAGTACAAAGGCAGGACTCCCTTAGGATCGGTGGTTTATATTGAGCATGGAAATGTTGAAAAATACAGTCCCAAACGAAATCACTATTTTATGTTTGCCTCTAGGGTCAACTTCAAATCATTTAAGAGGAAGAATTACTACTCCACTTACAATTTGGACGTATTTTATCTACAGCTTGGTGTAAAGCAGCTGCTGCAGGCAATGGGGTGTTAGTCTTTTCTGAAACTGGAATTAAACCCATGTAATCTGTATAATCATTTATAAATTTGTTCCAGTGAACAACTAATGTAGTATCATCAATAGATATACGTTTAGGCCGTTGTTTCAGTTTAGTTCTGCATTATCATCATTTCGGCTTACCATGTGAATGGAGTTTATACCGAGAATGCGCTTGTAGTACCAAACTTGTAATGGACTTGTAGCAAAATTTTACAGCATCAATTCCGTGGTAATTTTGTGAATAGGTAAAAGAATTTGTATTTGTCAGGTAACAGATTCCGTATTTCCCGAAAAAATTATATGTATAATATTTCTTACGCATTTAAAAGTTTATATATTCTCTTACATAACATTATTAAAATCTTTTAGAGAAAAAATCTAATCGTTTAACTAATTGAGGTTATAAATTGGCATAGCATTTGAAAGGTATTTAGACCGCTTTCAAATGTAGTTATACAGAATAGAAATGTCTTGGATCACCATAGAACATTAATTCTGCATGAATATAAACCGAAAACCGATAGCATGGATCTTAATTTGTCAAGAAAATTTTACAAAGGCTATAAAAGCATGTATGAAAAAGTCTGACGCGTAACCCGCATACTTGATGGAGACTTGTATCGAATTCTTTTCAAACAGTTCTACACCAGCGGAATGATGGTCAATGAGCTTTTATTGGTGCATTACAAAAGCAACAATACGTAAATTTCCACTGCACCACCGGTATAGTGCTCGTTGAAAAGATTTACACCAAAAAATCTCCTTTATCTTGCTAGCTCACATGCTAACAGATGCAATATGAGCGTGGCTCATTTGATTGATCATTTGAAATGTATAGACTGAGCGTCTTGCTTTTCTTTGCACGCGCAAAGTTGCCAGATGCTACCTGCAATCTATTTAGATGCACATAAGTTAGGTAGACACATGAAAAAATCGCCAGAGTGCTGAACGCGCGCAGATTTTATGTTTTCGATTTGGAATGAACGTAATGGTCATAAAAGAGAGTAAATTATTCTTTTCATATAAAATAGGCCATCGTAAAAAAAACAATCTAACAAAACTTATTTGTCACGTTAATATTCAAACCATGCAAAACAACTAAATCCACGGAATGTACATATCGGATGTAACGAGAGTATTGCCCATTGTTAAGAGACTTATACATAAAAAAATTTAAACTGTAAACTCAATTTATTCTACATTTAAAACAAGATTTTTGCTCCAATGATTAATACAATTAAGGAAAATAAGATAAACTAAGAAATTATTAAAAAAATAATATATTTTTCCGCAATTTTACGAAAAACACAGCTTTCTGTTTTATCCGGCGAACAACGAATATTTGTTGTATCTGTCAATTTATTTTCGATTTCCACACTGTGGATGTACAAGTGCAAGTGCCATTACACCTATCCTGGTTTAGCGGCCAGGTCCAGCCATACCCCCAACATTAAACACATAAGGAAAAAGGTATTTGGAATAAGCTGGGCGCTTAACCGCAATACCAGCTCATATCTAAAGGTGCGTCCACACATAACAAGCATTCCCCAAATTTTTGACAAACATTTGACGAACATTTGTCAAACTTTTTTCAAATATTTGTGGAATGTTTGATGTGCGTGGACGCAAATTTTACATTAATGGATGGTTAAAAAAGTTCCAATTTAATCCAAATGATATGGAAAATATTAGATGTTTGCTAAAGTTTGTACAGTAGGTATACTTTCCGTCAGTTTACAACAGCTGTGGATAGTGAAAGTTCGTTTTGGAATTTTTTTTAATAAAAAGATCGAAATCATGAATGAGAAATGGGACTAGATATATGTATATATAATTAATTAATCACGACCACTGCTTTAGGATCTTCTGTCTAAATATTTTCTGTTCCATCATCTTCTTTTCCGAAAATTATGCTCAAACCTTGAGGCAAGTAACGTCAAAACACGTTGCGTTACTTCACTCGGAGAATAGAATATTTGTGTATTTGGAAGATATACTACAAGATTTACAATCTTTTTCTTAGTACCAATTTGAATGGAATACAATAATACAAGGGAAAATTTACAAAAAAAAATAATCTAAATTAGATGTTAAAAAATACAACAGAAAAAAAATTTGAAAACAGCGAATGACATTAGATGAAGAAAAACAAAATAATAATTATAAACACTAAGTAAATAATGAATAAATAAGTAAAATTAAGATAAAAAACATAATAAAAAATGAATAAATACGATAATAATAAAATAATAATAATAATATGCACGTACGGGTCATTATAAAAAGAAGAGACAAGAAAGCTACTTATGTCAAAAAATTTACAAGAAGACGCCTGAAAGTGCCAATCGAGTTAGCCTTCTGGATGTTGTGTGGTAATGAATTCCACATTCGAGTAATTTGAACGATATAAGATCTATCAAAAACCGAGGTCTGAAAACGTGGAATTAGCAGTTTGTAACCTCTGGTATCAAGGGTTGAAACATGGTCCTCAAGTAAGCGGGCTGAGAGTTGTGAAGTAAGTTGAATAGGAAGAGTAATGCTCTGCGCCTTAGATATACTTCAATAGAGCAACCTAGCAGTGCATAATTCAGGTGAGATACATGATCGAATCTTCGTAACCGGAAAACAAATCTAACACAATCGTTAAATGCAACATGTAATTTTCTGGAGCAGTGTGAATCTAGTATTGAGAAAACAAGTGAACCGTGTGAAAAATGTTGTAATATTAGAGACTTAACCAGATGACAATGTACCTTGGGGGAAAGCATTCTAGCAGACAACCATAGGCGGCGGAGGGTGGCGTAGATCTTTGATAGGTTAGAGTTGACAACACTTCATATTAGAGCTTAAGGTGACTCCGAGGTTACGGACATTATCCATGTAGGGAATTGAAAAACCATTCAAAAGAATAGGAGGAAGTGAAGATGGGTCAAAAGTACCAAAAGAAAAAGCGATACACTGTGACTTACTTGGATTTAGTTTAAGTTTATTGTCAATAGACCAGGTTTATATGTTATGTAAATCGCAATTCATCCGAGCCACACAGTCTTCGATAAGACCTGGAGGACGACTGAAATAGACCTGAACGTCGTCAGCATAAATATGAATGTTAACATCTTGTATTATTTCAGGCAGATCATTAATGTATAGGCTGAATAGTAGAAGACCCAGAATGGAACCTTGTGGTGCTCCGAAAGATAAAGGAAGGAAACTTGAGCAATTATTGTCCCCAAGGGTAACCTTTTGCGATCGCCCGTTTAAGAATTCCTTGATTAATGAACAGCTCGACACGAAAAATGGAATTTATTTAAGAATTTATCTAGCAAATTTACATGTCAAACACTGTCGAAAGCTTTGGAGAAGTCTATAAGCGCCAGAATGCAAATCTCTCTTCTATCAATGCAACGCATATGTCTGTTGTGACTTGAACGAGAGCACTTTCGCAACTATGCTTTGGTCGAAACCTAGATTGACAGCTGCTTAGAGGTTTCTTTGCAGTTTGTACTGTTGAACCTGCCAATATAGTAGCTTCCCCAGAACCTTTGAAAAAAAAATACAAAGTAAGCTGATAGGTCTATAATCAGCAGGAGTTGTAGCCGCAGCCCTCTTAGGGATAGGAAGTACGTGCGCTGTTTTCCATATTCTTGGGAACACCGATTTCGCAATGCAGGTATTGAAGATATATAAAAGTGGACCAATAATGAGCGGCGCAATTATCTTCACAAAACGGGGTGACATATTGTCAGGGCCGACAGCATTAGATTTAATAGGGAAAATCGCATTCAAGGCTTCGGTTCGATCCACTCCCCGGAAACTAAACCCATTAGAGCTATATTAAGAGAATCCAAGCCTGCCAAGAACAACTGCGCATTGTCTTGAGATTGATGATCAGCTATGAAAAATTCATTAAGTTCCTGTGGGCTTAGGTTGTACTTAGCCGTCCTGCCTCCGTATATGCCAGCATCACGAAAGTTACACCATAATATTTTCGGTTGAGCACGCACATCAAACTTGCGCTTATAATATGTACGTACGTTTAGCCTCGCGAAATTTTACATTAATTTTGTTCCTTAGGAGTGTGCAAATCTTCCGACTTTCAGGAGTCTTCAATCTACGATACTTGGAAAAAAGAAATTCCCGCTCAGCAATCAAGGATTTTATTTCGGTGCTGAACCAGGGGCAGAAGCCGCTTTTTATTGCCCTAGTACGTAGAGGTACATACTTATCATAAAGGTACTGAATGGAACGATTGTGAGAAGAAAAACCTGGTCGTCTATATGCGGTTGGCTGTAAATATCGTTCCAGTTATACGATTCGCATTCAACGAGAATGGATTCCAAGTCAAGGTTATTGAAATCTCTATATCGAAAAAATGATGGACTTGGATTACTATTAACTCTAACATCACAAGAGAGGAAAATTATATCATGATCTGGGGAACACAGACAAAGTTGATTAAAAACAAGTGAAAAAGCTAGAATTGGTCTAAGACCAATTCTTATGATATCCTAGATGAATGCACGTATGAAATTTCGTATGGTCACCCATTTGAGCAATTTTGATTTTTTGCATTGGTTTCTCACATATATTTCTAGAACGGCTCGTCGGACAGAAAAAATGATTATAACCAATTTTATAGGATTTTTTATTTAGTTTTTGGTACAATAAAAATGTCTAGGACTGATCGTTTTCAAAGTATATGTAAAAAACCAAAATTATTATATGGCAACACCAAGAAAGGGTTGCCCGATTTAGCCCATTTTTGAAATTTTCTTTGCTATTAGTATGAAAACACAGTGCAAATTTCAGCTTTCTATGTCGACGTCTTCTCAGATAGTGTCCAAATATATCGTGGAAAACGAAATGTTTGTGTGGCAACCCCACGAAGGAGTTGGCCGATTTGTCTCATTTTCGAACTTAATTTTACTTTTTTTTTTAATGTCCATGTAAAAAATTTCCGCTTTCTAGGTGAACTCGTTCTCGAGTTATCGTGCGCACAGACAGACAGACAGACAGACGGACGGATGGACGGACATGCGAAAATCAAAATAACTTTTAATATTATGCGTGGGTGTCCAATTCATTTTGCTCTACCATCATTATTTCGAGGTGTTACAAACGGAATGACAAACTTAGTATACCCCTATAGATTTCATCTAGGGTATAAAAAGCACTAGAGAAGGGTCAGAAACAAAAAATAAATCTAGAAGGGATGGATTAATACAATTATGATAAGTCGGGTAAGTGTTAACTAAGTTTAAGTGCGCTGCTATCATATCGCATAAAAAATGGTCAGTATTGACGCTTTTCTTGAGGATGTTGACATTGAAGTCGCCCCCCCCCCCACTATCAGATTAGAGCAGCCCTGGCTAATAGATGACATAGACTTAAGAAACTCAGAGGAATTACTATGATTGAATTGACCTGGAGGTACGTAGACTACTCCCAAAGTACATATATCGGTGCCCGTATCAACCTCAACACACTGAAACTCGATCAAATTGTTACCAGATTTACAAACTATCTTGGCCTCAAGATATTGTCGCACATATATAGCAACGCCACTGCCAATTCTTCCATCGTTCCGAAAGACTTTATAGTTCGGGAGTGAAACAAGAGAGGATGGGATAACATCGGGAGCCATGTCTCGCTTACAAGAATAGCGTGAAGTTTGGGACATTTTAAAGTGTTCCGTAATTCATAAATTTTAGCCCGCACGCTGCGTGCATTTAAGTGACAAATATTGATACCTTGAAATCGGTTACAAAAAACATTCAACATAAATCCTACATTGTTCAGATGATATGTGTTATGACTCATGAATAAAACAAGAATATAGGCTCCCAGGCGGCACAAACAGACGCGCAATACACATGACAAAATGAATCAAACGTTTCCAGCTAGAAATGACCGCAGTACGTAATATTTTGCTCTTGCTATTTGTGAGGCTTTCAAATGCATTGACTTTTGTTGGCGACACAAAGCTAGGGGATATTTCACAAAGTTTCAGCAAGCCATATTTTTTAAATTTGGAGAGATACTGCTTCTGCTCTGCAACTGAGGAGAACTTAACTATTAGATTACATGATTAAAACTAAGCATTTGGAAAACGGAAAATATTTTGCACACAAACTACCTATCAGATATTTGACAAATGTTTCACAAACATTTGACAAAGATATGACAAACGTTTGTCAAATGTTTGAAAAATGTTTTTTTTCTCCAATGTTTGTTATAGGCTGTTATAGGCTGCTACATTACAAGATTAGACATAAAAATGAAATAAAAATAATAAAATCGTTTTGATAGGAAAATAAATATCTTCTTAATATAATCAAATCTAAGCTTTCCCTGGAGCAAAAATTGTGAAAACAAAAGTTTTTTAAATTTTGTTTATTTTTTCGAGTATGTTACTGCTGTCACCTGTTGGAAATTTGAGTTTATCATTCAGGATTCATTCAGATTCGGGATCCTCTCAATTTGTTTCGGATTCTTATCTACCTTAGGCTGATACAATTAGCCTAGCAATTGCTCGGGCCAATGAGAAACAGCTTTCTTAACCGCTCGTTTCCACGTTTGCCACGTGTATGCGGTGTCACTTTTGCTTTTTATATCTTAATAATAATATATAAATTTTTCTTATTTTAATCGTTGCTTGAGATTATTAACAATTTTTTCACTGCCCACTACTAGTGTGGGTCTTTATGCACTGAGTGTTTGCAGTTTTTGGTTTTAAAACCAACAGTCCATTACATTTGGAAAATATTTACGGAAGTGGATACAACGAAGTCGCGTAAGTTGTATGAAAGCTGAAATCTATGGATAAGTCATACTTAGACACGCAAAAAATTGTATAGGTGATGGGGTGAAATCCTAACGTTTTCCGAGATAATAGGATTTAAAGAATTTGGGTATGTTTTCACATATCACCCTGGAACTCTTCACGTTATACCCTATGATAATGATTTAAACTTTGATAAATAGACAATCGTTGAACCTTTCTAACAGTCTGTAAATTTTTCTACTCATCCCCTCCGTTTTGAAGTTAAGGCTTAACAAAATTAAAATTTCTGAATTTTTACTCGTTTTTTATTTTATTTAACTACTATTTTTATCAAAAAAATACGTTAACAAGACCAATTTTTTTATATTTGGTTCATGAAGTCCAAAGGCTAAGCTTTAAAATGACCAATCATACTTAGTACCCAGAATGTAACCTTTCTGCGTTTTTTGCTCTTTTTCAATCCAGCCAAAAAGTTCAAAAACGCCAGAAAGTAGGCAATTATCTTTAGAGGACAAGCTTTGTAAGCCATTTTTTATGTTCAAGAAAAGTGCAAAAATCTGAAAAGGGGTCACTTTTTGTGTACAAAGCTTTTGGACTGCTTAAATCAAATATGAAAATGTGAGTTAAGTAAAACAAAATTCCGAAATTTTAATGTTTTTGAGCAGTAATTTCAAAACGTTTGGGGAGGATGGGAAAAGTTTTTAGACCGCTGAAAACGTCCAACGATTATCTATTTACCAAAGTTCAAATCATTCTCATAGTGTGTAAATTGGTGAATCATACACATATCTAATACAGTCAACTAAATACTCTAGTAGTAGATTTTTTAAGCCATTTCAATGTCTCCAACCACTTCCTTTTGTATTATACAGGCGGTTGCGTTCGCAAAGAACTAAATCCATGGAGCGATCAAAAATCTTTGTGGTCCTTTGCCTGCATTTAAATTCTGTATAGTAAACAGAAGAAATAAATCTTATCACCACCTCCCATGTGCTTGTTATGCAAATGTATGTACGATTTCAAGATGCTGAATTTCATAAAACTCCTTTTTTCCTTGACAAAAATGTCGAATATTTGACACTGGTTCGGTTCCAAATATTGTTGTTGCGAACATAGTATGTTTCCTTTTTTTTTCAAAACTGAAGTGGACCTCGACTATTGTGTTTTATTTTTCTTCCTTTAAGTCACACATTCAATTCAATTCAAATTATATTTTGGGTTAACGTATCTCAGATGTTGAAATCTCTTGGGTGATACAAACTTAGTTGGTATGTTTAAAGGAAAATGATAAATTAATATTAAACTAACAATAAATGAAAAAAGGAAAGATTAAAGTTATAATTGATAAACTAAAAAATCATAAGAAATTTAAGAAATATGAGGACGGGGAACAAAACTGATAATAAAACAAGAAAAAACTTGAAAATTGAAAATAAGCAATAGCAAGATCTAAGAGCAATACAGGGAATGAAAAGGCATACAAAACAGGAAGAGTATAAGTAATGGAAAAGAAAAGTGAAAATAATAATAAAAATAAATGAAAGTAATAATAAATACAAAAACAAAAACGAAGTTTGTAATTATTTCGGAGTGTGAGGGCAATATTAGCCCGGATGACTCTCATCTGAAGCCAAATGACGAGTTAGTAGTACCTTAAACGAACTGGCCGAGCTCGTCGCTGCAATGCCGCCGGTAGACTGTTCTAAAGGAGAGTAACATGAACAAGGTGAGAGAGTTCTTAAATTCGAAGTTGACAGCGGGAAACACTCACCATTAAGTGTCTATCAGAGTTTAAACAGCTGAGGTTGAAAAATAGATATCCTGTAGATGACCTTATGAAGAAAAATCAAATTCATATAAGCATTTAATGACATACCCAATAGAGAATTACGGAAGAAGGAAATGTGATCGTATCTTCTCAATCCAGGAATAAAACGGATGCAGTCATTGAAAGCGACATCCAGTTTTCTCCTAACATCGAATGCAAGTGAGGAAAGACAATGCATCCACTTGTGAAATAGGGCAAGAGATGTGTCTTCCCCAGCCTAAAGCTAAGAGCAGGAGACAGAATCTTTCAGACAACCACAGCCTTCCAAGTATGCCATAAATTTTACCTACTGTATTTTTAATGTGGTCGCAGCAAGTCATAGAAGAGTTGAGGATAATTGCCAGATTTCAAACCGAGGGAACGTAAGGTAAAGCTCTGCCATTCAGAGTTACAGTTGGAAACTGTGAGACATCAAGGAGTCTCTGACGATTTAAAATCATGTAATTTTATTTATTAGGATTTAAAAATAAGTTGTGCCTTTTGGACTACTTAGAGATTCTCTTCAAGTCTGTGTTGATTCTCTCGACACAATCCTTTATCAGGCCAACCGGAGAATCCATGTATATCTGGACGTCATCAGATGAGACCCTTTTAATACCCTAGATGAAATCTATAGAGCATACTAAGTTTGTCATTCCGTTTGTAACACCTAAAAATAATGATGGTATCTCAAAATCGATTGGCCACCCACGCATAATATTAAAAATTATTTTGATTTTTGCATGTCCGTCTGTCCGTGCGCACAATAACTGGAGAACACGTATACCTACTTAGAAGGTTGAAATTTTGTATGAAAAGTTAAATTAAGTTCGAAAATGAGACAAATCGGGCAACTCCTTCGTGGGATTGCCATACAAAAATTTCGTTTTCCACTATATATTTCGACACTGCCTGAAAACGCGTCAACGTAGAGAGCTGAAATTTTGTACACAGTATTTCTATAAAAATAGTAAATATATTTTAATTTCAAAAATATGTTAAATTGGCCAACCCCTTTTTGGTGTTGTCATATAAAAAATAAGGACATTTTTATTGTACTGAAAAGATCTTCAGAAAAATAAATCCTATGAAATTGGTTATAACCGTTTTCCTGTCCGACGAACCGTTTTAGAAATATATTCGAAAAACCACATCAAAAATCATACTTGCACATAGAGATGAACATACAAAATTACATATGGGCATTCATCTAGGTTATCGTAAGAATTGGTTGATTTCTCTAGAAATTTAGTGTTGGAGTGCGCTGGAGTTTTTTCTTCTGGTGTTGTAAGATGCTTAACGCAGAACGTTTAATTTTGGAGATTAAGATGAAAAAGAAAAAGAACTGAGAGGAAATATGTAAAAAGATCTTCCAGGAATGCAAGAATGAAGACAAAAGAAATCAAGTTAGGATTTTTTTATTTTAAGTTCATAATTACCTTCATTTTTACACCTTTTAACATTACTAAAACGTCTGCACTGACTTGTATTTACAAAACAATCTAGAAAACATAATCGTACGTCATATGATTATGACGGGCAAAACTAAAGACGGTCATCCGAATGGGAAAAACCTAATTGTATGTCGGTTCCCTTAATCACTATTATTAGGATCTGTGTTGCTTCAAACATTGTTGATAACCTGTAGATACTTGAAAATTTTATATAGTTTTTCTCAAGATGTATTTTTTCGAGCTGGTACCATAAAAAAAAATTAAAAATCAAGGCCGAAATACAACGAGACCGATATGGAAGGAAAATGGAAGCAAAATCGATTAGACATATTTAAAAGAAAAGAAAAGTCATGAAGGCTTTTATAGGATGGATTTTTTTTTTAAATTGATACCTAACACTGCAATGCCTGTAGTTGGTGCAGATAGCAATGTGTATATAAGGCGTTTCGTATCAGCAGAAATCAATACTCTTCAGTACGGCCAGTTCCTGCCTGCCATAGATGCCATATTAACCATGCACAGAATTTATACGGAGAATATATATGAGGTCTGCTTAGCATTTTCTTCTGTCATTTGCGGTTGGCAGGAACTGGCCGTACTGAAGAGTATTGGTTCCTACTAATACGAAACGCCGTATACACAAGTTTAATTTCGCATATATGAATTATTTAGAAAGTTCTTCTTTCATTTTATTTCTTGTGTAGTTGCATTTTATTAAAAATCACAAAAATTTACAATTAATATATAAAGCGGTAATGAGTTTTTTACTCTTTCGAAACCCGTATAATATACGAATCTGCAGACAACTCTCAACCTACTGCATACGAGCAAAGAAAATTAAAAGACAAGTACCGAGGTGCTGTCAGTTTCATAAAGCCGAAGATCAAAAAATTCTATGAAGAAATTTTTTACGGGTCTCGAAAGAGTAAAAATGTCATTACCGTTTTCTATTTATTAGTTAGAAATTGGATGTCCAAAAATCATTTTAATTGTGAACACAATCTATATGTATCCACCAGCAACATATGTTATCTGAGTTCTCAGTAGTGTGTATATAGCAGGCAGTTTCACGGTTTCATTCTTGTCCTGTTGAGATCACCCTGTTATTGGCTGATCGAAGCACATTACACACAGACACAGTACCTATACTCTCTTCATGGAATTTTTTGATCTTCGGCTTTAGGCCAGAAACTGACAGTACCTCGGTACTTGTATTTTAATTCACAATTATATTTACTCTGTGCGAGCGAAAACACAATTGCATGCAGTTGGTTTCACTAACGAAACAAGAACGAGCTTGAAAACATTTCTTGCACCTTCTGAGATCAATCTGGAATAGATCAAAAAATGTTTAGCTTTCTCATCTTTTTGCATTTTACTGCTTCCACAAGCCTTCACATGGAAGGCCTGACCAGATTTCCCAATATCTTTCCTATTTTATCAATTAACCCACAATTTTACGGCCTATATTGATGTCAACAAATATTAGAATGTCGCTGACATTATAAGGTTAATTCGACGACATTTACGTCGACTGTATCGCCGTGATGTCGGGCGCATTGTGTTTCGGGCTTTAAGCTATCAACTTCAATTTTTTATGCCAATTGCTTAAAACCAGTGCCTATCATACAAAGCTTTAAAACCGACCCCATTGTTGTATTTTTTGAACGAAAAAAACAGCTATAAACGAAAACTAATAAAAATTTTCAAACGTAAATTATGCTATTTTTTATTTTTAAAACTTTGTTTAGTTTGGGATGTAGGTTCCTGTGATACCCACACATTTGCGACATAATAAAAAATCTCAATCGACTGTTACCGAATCTCCGATTGGGCTCCAAGGTGCCCAGCATCCCGGAAGGGAGTGATAAGCATAGTTTCAATCAATTATAACGCAAAGAATTTGAAAATCTAAGTTGGGTAAAAATGTACGTTGGTTTACCAGAGTAAATTATTTTTTGAAGAGATATGAGTAATCGACGATGGAGGAACTCAGTGCGGGAACACCCCAGTAAATTGTTACTGTAGATAAATTTAACGCAGTCATTGAACGCCACATTTAACCTAACTGAACAGACAGATTCCAAATGAGGGAACAGCAATCTACCATTAATGAAGTAAGGAAGAACAAGTGATCTAACCAAAATCCTTCGAATGTTTGTTGACAGCAGATTAAGAAAAAGCCAAATACAACGTAAACCACCATTATTTTGCCAATTATGTGTCCTATGTGATCACCGCATTTCATCTTATTATTCAAATACACACCCAAGTTTTTCATACGCTCACAAGAAGATATTGGGACACCAAGAAGTGTAATGGAAGGGAGATCCAGGCCAGGGAGACTTGTGAGGATTCAAATTCAAACAGTTCAAATTAGCCCATAATGAGACTCTCTCTAAGTCTGAATTCATACGATCTTCTGCAGTCTTCAGATAGGCCAAAAGGTCGACAAATATAGAACTGTACATCATCAGCATACAGGTATATGTTACATTTTTCAACAATATCGGGCAAGTCCTTGATGTACAAGCTGAATCGCAGTGGACCAAGGATTGAGCCCTGGGGAACACCACAGTCAAAGTGAAAATACCAGATTTAGTATTACCTATTTTGACATATTGATGTCAGCCTAGTAAGATGCTATCAATAAGTGCTAAAGAAGAAGATAGGAAGTTAAATTTTCGAGAACAAATTAGAATGATTAACTGAGTCAAATTCTTTTGAAAAATCAAGTAGCGTTAGAATACATACGTGATTCATATCGAGGGATTTCCGAATATGTGACGTAACGTCAATAAGAGCAGTTTCACAACTATGGAACTTCCGAAAGCTAGACTGGAAGGGACTCAATAGACTATTTTCATGCACTTGTCATGACACTAATTGTTCGCATCCTTTCCGTAAGTAGCACAACAAATTAATTGCCACCTTTCGTTGCGAAGGAAACTGTGAAAACATGAGGCAACAATTATAAATATGCAAGAGTGGCTTGGCTATCCAAGGCAACAAAATCTTAATGAAGTGTGGAAAAATCCCATCAGTTCCAGTAGCCCCCGATTTAATAGAGTCTATCGTACTAATGAGCTCAATCTCATCAACGCAACTGAAACTAAAAGACAGATTATCAGATAACTGGTGGTCAAAATCGGATGAAGAGCGAGAATCGTTTCTAGCAGACTTCAATGATGCAAAATGTGAGTTTAAGTCAAGTCAAGATTTAGATCACATTGAGGCTCATTTCTGCCAAAAATATCTGACCTCTTAAGATAACCCCATAACTTTTTTCGGAGATAGGTTAGGGGAAAATTTGACTGCATTGACACTTTTTGTGCAAAACGAATTTTGGTATTAACTCTATTGCGAATCATCTTGTAATGAGTACGGCTATCAGCAGTTTTTAACTACTGAGTTAATTGTATAAATTTGAAAGAAGTGATTTCTTTAATTATCGTACCTGTTCACCTATTTTAATTTATTTTTCATCAATAGGATTTATTTCAATTAACTTCAAATGCGAATTTCTAAAGGTTTTTTTTTAACAGTACCATGATCTACGTGAAATATCCTTAAGCGAAAAACTTGCTTCTATAGTCATATCCGCATTTCATATGTACATAAAACTAGTCCCCAGAAGGGTTTACATTATATTGCAAACGTTGACATATGCCGTATTATGCGAAGGCATACACTTCGAAGCTTTTAAAATATAGTAAATGGCATCACCTGCGAAATGCAAAAATGCAAGTAACATCCTTAGACTCAACGAGGGCGTAAACCATTTAGTAATCTCACTAGAATGCTTCAACAACTTTTATAAAAGTTAGAACTGCTGTCGACGTTGCAAAATGTTAAGACACGAAGTAAATATGAGATGACCTGTAAAGTTTTCCTGAAATATTCATACAACCCTCGCTGCGGTAAGTAAAACTTTGCGGTTGTTCGGCATCCAGAATAAATTAATATGAATAATGTAAAAATTGAGTGGAGGCAACTGCTGGAAAAGTTATACACAACCCCGAATTGTGGTCCACCCCGAACCCCGATGCACAGTGTAATTCCATATCGAAGTGAGATATAAACACTTTCTAGGAACTCTCATTACAACTTTGTTGCTGTACCGTTTCCGATTTTAACTTTAATTTAAATTCAGCTCGGATTTGCAACTTCTCCGGGTTATTCTGGGATTTGAGTGGCAGAAGGAAGGTTGATCAGCTAGCACAGCAGCACAGCAACGGACCGAACTCCGCACTGAACAGTGGCATATTCAATTAACTGTGGTTGAGAGGTGAAATCATATTGCAATTTATTTACTACTTTACGGTTAACTTATTTAACCGTAGCATTAAAGTGGAATATTAAATTTCCATGCAGACAGCCGGTCGGTTGTAAGAAAACATCCGAAAGGATGAGAAGAAACTTTTAATCTGGTTCACCCGGATTTAGGAGTTGTGTTAGCATTTCGTATCTTAATGGGGGGAGTTGGTATATTTATGTTGACTCAGACGTACATGTAATCTAGATGAGTATACGTGGGCTGGAGTACTCACTTCCATTTGTGAGTTAGATGCATTTTGTGAATTATTATGAATGTACGTATATTTTCCAAAATCGACTCCAAGAAATATTCATAGTTACATGGTGGAAGGCATTAATGAGGCTAAGTTTGCACCAAGTTGAATTATTATCGCATAATTCGAATCGAGGACATATACGCCAAGGAGATTGGAAGGGTTGGAATTTTACAGGTTTGAAATACTTAGAAACTTGAATTGTAGTTGTCGCTGCTTGATTCTTCATATATGAGTTTTGAGCTCTCTATATTTTATATATGTCCAGATTATAACCAGAAAAAGTTAAGTACAGAAAGAACTGGTATCGCAAAAGCACACAATAGGCTTTGAGCCATGTCGACGGAAGATTAAAATTCTATCATCATATTACTTATCTTGAAGCATATTCAGTTATTTAAATATACGTTATATCACAAGCATATACAAAACACCATGTCTTTTGAAGAAGTGTCCGCGCTATGTCCAGACCTAGACATAAAATATGAAATGAGATGCAGAGGTATATACCGTTGAATCGCGCAAAACTTGGTGGACAAAACATCTGAAGAAAGAGGCTAATGTCGATATAAATAACTCTCAAGTATAGTCACATTTAGAACCCTCCAAAGATCTGTGACCTTATTTTGAAAGAATTCGAGATTGACTTCGAGGAGGACAGTTTCTCAGAGATTATAATGGCTCGCTTAGGATTTTTGAATATACGCTTAAATAGAATTAATGCCACACCAGAGCTCGAGCAGTCTAAAACTGAGTTACTGTCAAAGTGTTTAAACCTAACAGAACAAGAAGAAAATATACAATATAAGCTTTGGAAGGCTGCAAAAATTAAGCACCCCTTAAAAGAAGATAACAGTATAGAACTAGGTTTCGATGAGAGAATAGGGCAATTAAACTTACGTCAAACGACGTAGATAATATTGAACTGCAACCGAAAAACCCAAACATTAATCGCGACCAAAGAAAATTATTAGTGCAAAATGCCGCGTCATCACCCTGTATAGAGGATAGTGATCTAAACGTATCAAAAAAGGCCCAGACCTTGTATAAATGGTGAATTAAATACTCGGGTGACGATAATGCGTCAGCATCCGAATTTTTACAGCGAGTTGCTGACAACTCCCGTTCACGTCAAGTAACAGAGCGGAAAGTTTTGTTGGGCATGACTGACCTATTAGAAGGTTCAGCGCTAAGATGGTACAAACGTAAAAGAGATGAATTTTCATCATACCAACAATTTGTTGAATCTTTCCTAAATACATTCGAAACAACATCTCAATCCGAAAGACTTCACGGCTATCTTAGAGGCCGTAAACACTTTGAAACGGAAAATATTGTCCAGTATATTTCATATATGGAAGACCAGTTCTTCCGGCTGCAGCATATTCCAAATGAAGACACAAGATTAAAAATTTTATCAGAAATAACCTACTCCCACAATACATTCGAGCCACAGCTCTCCTTAATTTTTCTTCTGTCGATCAGCATACACGCAGGAAAATTGAATTTAGCGAAGCTCAAGCTGAGGCAAATGGTGTCTTTAGTGTTCACACAAGGAGCACCTTGAATCCTTTTGCTAGTTATACTAATACTAGAGGTTTTCCTTTTGCAAAAAAATATAATCCAAATCAAGCTAGAAATCAAAATCAAAATACAGTCATGCACAATCCGAATTCTTCCCACCAAAACACTAGAAAAGAGCACGAGAATGGCAGATTCTGTGGCAGTGGAATCATTCCATGGCAAATGGACCAAAAATAACACAAAATGTGCCATGACCATCACCAAATTTGTTGCAGTTTTACATGTTTGGAGGATTTATCATAACAAAAATAAGAATAAAAACTTTTCCCTATAAAATGCGTATTTCGCGAGTTATGGCATTTTCAAAATTTCGCAAGAATGCTGTCCTGGGGCCGGATTCTGTAACTCGGAGAGTTTGGGAGCTTGGGAGATGAGAATTTTCATTTCCCCGATTAAAACTCCCTAACTCTCCATTCGAGATTCTCTAATTCTCTAGCATACTTGGGGAGTTAAAGAAAACGTGAGAAGTATCGAAATATTCAAAGACGGCTAACTCTGTGTGGGAGGGTCGTAGAGCATAAGAGTTTTTTCCTACGGGCTTAGCGTCTAGAGTACAAAAATATAGGTGAACAGTTTCTGGGGGAGGGGCTTTTGGGAAGGGGGGGGGTGTCCAAAATACGCCATGTTTGGTTTAAAGAGGCAGCAACGGGTATTGAGTGGTGTAGTTTTTTTTTATCATTGCAACTTTTTTATCATTGCAACTTTTTACCGCCGAATGACGTATTTTTTTCACTTGAATCATAAACACCCCAGTCCCTATATTTTGCATATATTTCCTCCGTTCTTTGTTTCTCATACATTAGTACTCTGTGTGAACATTTTTCTAATGGAAAGTGAATTTCCACGACTTACCAGTTCTTCATAATGATGAGTTGAAAATATGTCCTCTTTTGTACCAAACAGCGGCCATTTTGCATCTTAAGAAGGACTGATTCACTTCTTTTGCAGTTATCTCCAAAAGCATTGACCGGACTCAAAAACTAATTACAAAATGTATATGCGATTTAATTCTCCATACAAGCTTTAGTCTGATTATTTAAAATTTTTATAGCATCTCTTCTGTACTGACCAAATTGACCATTTTCGCGTGATTTAAAATTTTTAGCGGGTACCTTGAGACACCAAAATCCTTATTTATCTGTGAGTATTGCAAGGATTTTCATAATTTGTTTTTGTATACATAGCCAGGATATGCGGTGAGCCCATAATTTAATTTGAAAATCCTGGTTACCTAGGTACCTGCACAAAACACAACAAAAGCAGCCAATACGGTCAGTTGAGAAATATTCTTCTTACTTCTCCACAACTAACACAGCCGACGAAAGTTTTGTCGAGTGGAATAGAAAGTTTGGTAATTCTTAATACAAATTCCCCGAGTTGCCAATTCCGAGTGGAGAGTTAAGTGTCAAAAGAACTCTGATCTCCACAACTCTCCGAGTTAGTGAATCCGGCCCCTGGAGGCCTATTCTTGAATTACGAATGGTTTTTACGAATTCGTTATATAACCAATGGTTTGCATACGAAAATAACGAATACGGATTTCAAGAAAACCACATGAACATTCATTTCGAATAGTTTTGATAACTTAACGTATACGGAATCTGCCTTCCTAATTCAAGAATAGGACCCCTGTTCTTCTTTAAAAATTCATATATACTTTCTATTCATGCTAGGACAGTGAAATATGGCTCATTTGAAAGATAGGATTTCAAGTTATCTAAGATAATCAGCATCTTAAAAATATATCCGGAAAAGGGTATCAAGAATAAGACTTTTATCTTTAATCCTTGAATATCCTGGAAGACGTACTTTTGATTTTATTCATTTTTTTACCTTATATTATTCACTAAACTATATTAAAATTTTGGCTTAGGATCTCAACGGGATCAAGGAGTAAAAAAGCGTCACCATAATACATCTATAACTAAGTTACAAATGAAAAAAAATTGTTTTATTCAGGGTGGCCCGTATGTGATCTTGCACCTAAATGCTATATATAGGTCATGCTTGGACAAGCAAAAAATTGTATGAGTAATGGGGGCGGGGAGATCCTAAGATAACGACACTTTAAGATATTTGGGTATGTCTTTATAGATCACCCTGTAACTTCTGAACGTTACATCCTATGATATTGATTTGAAATTTGTTAAATTAATAATAGTTGTACTCCTCAAAAGGTATTAAAATATTCCCCTCCTCCTCTACGTTTTAAGTTATGGATCAACAAATTTAAAACTTCGGTATCATACCTTGGTCTTTTAACTACTATTTTTATCAAAGACACGTCATCAAATTTTTATATTAGATGTAAGAAGCCCTTCAAATTGACCTATGAGACTCTACGCAAAATGTAACCCGTTTTCTGTCCCACGTCACATGGGTCACAGAAGTTGCCTATTTGATATGGAATGACCCAGTGTTAACATCGAGTCGCAGAAAAGAGTTCCCAAAAAACATTCTAAGGAAAAAATTCTCGCATTATATCTTTCTCGCTTTCACATCCAACCCAAATGTCTAAGAAAAAGTCAAAAATTTTCGAAGGTACGTAACCACATCAAAACATGAACGCAAATATT
Organism: Dioctria linearis; assembly: GCA_963930735.1. Lineage (NCBI taxonomy): Eukaryota > Metazoa > Arthropoda > Insecta > Diptera > Asilidae > Dioctria > Dioctria linearis. The sequence continues at coordinate 256,806,228 of OZ005741.1, forward strand.
ATGCAACATATCGTCCGATAACTTTCTTCACCCCTCCTGGTTTTCCGTTCCATCCACGAAACATTCAACGCTTCTTCAACGAGCTGGGCAATACTTAAGTAAAAAAACACTTAAGTAGTACTTAAAGTACATTTTCGTTTCTTAAGACTTATTTACTCAATACTTTTTAAATGCCCCTACTTAGTACTTGAACATAAGTACTAGCGTCTATTTACTTGTACTTAAGACTTAGTTTTGTACTTAAGTACCAAGATTTTTACTTAATTATTTCTGAGTCTATTAAGTACCTACAAATATCTAGCTTTTCGTAGAAAAGAAAACGCAGTCTCTAGCGCAACTGCTTTTGTGTTGAGTTTTAAAGCACGCAAACGAAAACTAATAACATACAAATAAGACTGGGCAAGTAGAACAAAAACCAGTATCGTCTCGCTCGAATATAAAATCGACGAAGTCTCGACTTGATGACACAACCACTGACATGTATAATATGGACTGACTGCGTTCATAGAAATACACTACAGAAAGTGGGCTCACTTCTACATATATTGCTGACTTTCGGTCTAAGCACCAAGTACCAACTGAGATAGAACTGAAAACAACAAATAAATTAGTGGATTCATCGAAATAGATGATTTTAAATTAATCATTTAGGGATATTACTGCAATAAAAACTGTTTTACCAAATATAATATATTCATTAGATACGCAACTTCAACTTCCCAACAATGATTTTTTCTATGGCACCGACATAAGAACTATTTTTGACAGAAGCAATTGTGCCCACGTGACATAGAAAAGTAAGCAGTATAATATGGACGTCAGTGGACACAACCAAGGGTAAGCAAGCAATGCCTCGCTCCAATATAAAATCAACGATGCCTCGACCTGATGTAGGCAAGACCTCAATTTTTTCTTAGAAATTTACTGGATATTTTTTCCTTAGAATTGTTATGCATTATTGGAGGATAATAGGTGCTTGGGCGGACCTCTAATAGTTTTTATGAGTGTAGCAGTGAGAGGTGAAAATTTTACTCTACCTGCAGCGCCGAAAACTATAAAAAATTATAAATAGTAGCCAAAAAGAATTTTTTTATTAATATTTATTAACTGAATTCGATAAACCTCATTATATTACTGCCAAAGTACAAAAATTATAAAAACGTACTTTAAAAAGTACTTCAAAAAATACTCAGTACTTTTTATAGACTTAGTACTTAGTTACAAGTACTTTTCATACATGCGGTACTTGTACTTACGCTGAAGTACTCAGGCCTTCGGTACTTTTTCTTTGGTAGTTGCCCAGCTCTGGCATATAGCGATGTGCCCGCCCTTAGCTTCTTTTGTTTTCCCTGTCGCTCCCTTTCGAAAGGAATTGGTCATAATACACTTTTTTATTTAAAATCATATTTTGAATAAAATAGCATTTTATAAATTTTTTAAAAATTTTAACACTTCCATAGCAAATAGATTTTCACGCGTTTGATCGAATGGTGATTGGCGAGTGTCTACCACTCGCAACGAAGAAAGTAAGTTCTCAACTATGAAATTTTGCCACTCTCGAAAAACAAGGGAGGTGTTAAATTATTTATTTTGTTTTGGTTTATAAATGATGGAAGTGTAGAAAACATGTAAAAAACATCCAAATGATCCATTTTAATTAGCAAAATAGGAGAATATATTTTTTGTTCATATTGTAACTGTAAATTGTAACTTCGCAAAATAGAGGAATTAAAGCGCTTCATAGCTTTGGTAGCATTGTGCTCAGGCATGTACGCTAGCACCAGAGTACAGAGAATACAAGGTATTCTCATTAAATTTTGACACATGTTCTGTGACGGAATTTCGTGACTAATGTATATACATTTCTATAACAAAAACCAGAGAGAGGACAGAGAGTATTGTGTTCTCTGTACCGTGCTTTCCTATTCACGATAATTCATCACCAATTGTGGAACGTGGTTCGTAATGAGAATACCTTGTAGTCTCTGTACTATCCGCTACCACCTCGACTAAGTGCGGAGAATGTGCAGTGGATTAAGAAAACGAAAACATGTGCTACTACCACGCACCATAAACAAAAATTATTCCTGTCAAGAAATAATCGAAGCACATACTAAGTCCTGAAGGAACTATATACCACTTTCTTAAGAGATCTGCATGAGAATCAGATTGTAGTAATCAACCTTCAAAATCAATAGGGCTCCGAGAGAGAGAAGGGAGAATAAAAAGAAACTATCATCTCATTACGTGATATCATAGATGGCACAAGAACTAGATGTCGCATACAGTACCAAAAAAGTATACAAAATTTATATGGCTGGGTGGTCCATTCCGGAATGGACCACAAAATTTGCAATGATGTATACGTCGAATAATTCATATTTTTTCGTATCTGAAGTGTTGGAAAAGTCGATCAAATGTATACACAACTGCTATTATAAAAACATTTGCTTTCGGCACGATCTATAATATGTCATCGTCCATTTCACAATCTGTATACTCTGCTCTAGTATGGCATGCTACATCTAGTTCTTGTGGCATCTATGGTGATATACAACAAGGTTGTTTATTTCTTGGACCACTGTCCTTAAGTAACCAAGATACCTTATATTCTAAGTAGCACATGAGTCTAATACTATACTTAATTTCACAAAATCTAATTTATACAAAATCTAGTGCACAAATTAAAGAAACAAAAAAATTAAAAAGGAGAAAGATCTGTGTGATATCTTTCATTGTTGCAGATTTTGTTATTTGCTATTTTGTTGGAAGGAAGTACAATAAGAACAATAATATATAAGATAGGATTTACTTATATTATAAAAAGAAAAAAAAAATTCTTTAGTCGTGGTGTTACTAGTAGAGCTGAAAGTATCCGAATAGCTTCCTATCCACATCATCCAATAATTAGATTCCAATTCCTGAAGTCCGGATCTGAAATACTCGTACCTGATCCAAACTATCCAGATCCGCACTGTTTACGGATCCAGAGAATATAAAAAAGGTTGAAAATTACATCCACACTGCAATGTTTCATGGGGAAAATGCGTAGTCTGAATTAACTGCCATAACAGTTACGGCCCCTGCATTTAGCACATTGCTGATGATGACTATTGAAAGTTCATAACAATTTCTGGAATATTTCATTTGCTTAAACATTATAAATTAGAAAAACTGTAAACAAACTTTACAAAAATTGATAAGACAATCTATTCCGTCCCTAAGTTTCTATTTATTTGTAATCTTTTCAGTTTGATGCTGTCGAAAATGGTATTGCAGTATCAAAATTAATGCAAATATTTTCACGGCAAGCGGCCATGATGGATGCCTTAATAGCTCATTTTGCCGATCAAATGAGACGAAAACGAGAAGGTGAGGGACAACATGCAGAACACCATGTTCACGATGGTGAGTACATACATATTCAAATATTTGGTGGTTTTTATATTGATAATTATGAATATAAAATTAATTTAATATTCTAAGAAATAATTTTTAAATTCGATACCGTAAAATTGAATGTTTAATGCAAAAGAACACTAGTTTATGAATAATTCACTTTTAAATGTTCTTAACGTCTTTGACTGGTTTTTATTTAATAATTTTATTAATATCACTTTATAATCTTTTACATTGAAAAATATATGTAGTTATGGAATTTCCACTTTTACTCTTTACCTTCCACTACTTTAATGAAAGGCGGGTATGTCTTGATTGGAGAAAACCTCACACTCGGTAGAAAAGAATGTTAAGAGTTGATTAACATCTTCATTGGCTAGGAACTGAGATGTATAAAAACAACATTTTTTTTTTCAAAATCTTTGATGTAGTTTTCCTATATTTCGGTCTAGCTGAGGCGACAGACAAGCCGTATGCGACACTGCGAAGTCTGCGACACTGCACAGACTCCGCAGCTGCGACGAAGTCTGCTCAGAGGCTTACGTCATGGTTTCTTCCATTCAATCCTATTATTTGGGTGCACATGGCGGACATGTTTTTCCATCACTTTTCAAAATGTAGCCCCCGCATAAAACCACACCACAAATTTTTTTGATTTTAACCGGGTATTGCTTATAACCAATAGCCCGGAAATAAGCACAAAATGTGCTTTTATAAAAATCCCCGAATAAAAGCACAAAAAATGAAGTATTTAAGATACAACAAACGCACTATTTCTTTTAGAATAGCTGCTCATACCTAAATTTGAAAAAATAACATAAATTTGTCAAGAAATACTTTTATTCAAGGGCAATGTACCATAAATATATAAATATAAATATGTGAGGAGATTCACTTAAAATAATCAGAAATCTCTTTTTGTGCCTTTTTATGGACATTTCTATAAATTGTTCTTTGAGTAAATCTATATGTTTCTTAATTCAAGATCATTTGCATATAAGTATTTGTGCTCTAAGTCCAGCGCGCAAGAATCGCATCCTTCCGACTTGATACCTTATTGGTTGAAGAATCACTTTCAAGAACGTCCAATATTTTTTGGTCATTGCCTCGGACGATCTGCTTTAAGGATCGTCCACTATACATATCTTTGTCTGTTTGTTAGTTGTCCAAAACATTCCAAGTTGCAGTCACATTTTAGCTGGTCGTTAAACTCCTCATGTTCTATAGGCAATGAAAATCGCATTTTGAGAACAGTTCATAAACGACTTCTCAGTCGACTTCGACTTTGCGCAAATGGTAAATGCATGTAGCAAGATTAATTTTCAACTACGACTTCGAGTGCAACTTCGACTGAAGAAACTGAACTTTGTTCAAAGTGCAAAGGTGATATCGGCTTCGGCCAACTTCAGTTCAGAAATATCCACGTTAAGAGGGAATACCAGTGAAAATTGAAAATTGACCTTCGGCTTGCACCTGATATCTTGAGGTGTGTCTTATTATTCCAAATAAATTTTAATGTTTAGATAAAGGTCCAATCCATGAGATAAGTGTAGCATATTTCTCAAAATTAATCCAGAAATTATTATATATAATTATCTGAAATTTGTACAATTGTTAAAAACTGTCATCTCTTGCACCAATTTTCAACTAAGTGAAAGTCATTTATGACCCGATTTTGATATAAATCTATAGATGTGCCATAAAAGGATGAGATAATTTTATTTAATTTTTTCATTTTTGGATCTTTTTGGCTAATATTTTAGCTAAACAAAATATGACACTTTTAGGTCAAAGTTGTAACATCGTTCCAATGTAAATTAAAAGTTGAAAAGTATCTAAAATTAAACATTGTAATGTTATTTTGCATAAAAATTGCAAGAAAACTTATGCATGCAGCGAAATCATGAAATAATACAATTGTCAATAAATGATGTTATCCTGGACACACATGTATTTTCGTATGGTTACAATGCAAACGGAATGACAAATTCAGTATACCCTATATACTTCATCTAGTCTAGGGAATAAAAAAAATTTAAGATTACCACTAAAACTGAGATGGGCAAAAAGCAAACAAACAATAAGGGAGAAAAGAATGAATATTCGGATTGTATACAGCCAACCCCCATGAAATATTCAAACATAGCAACCATCCGTATCAGTGCTGTCGTTTGGAAATGTTCAAGAGTAGTAGGTATTGTCTGCTGCCAAAGCGGAGTACTTTCGGAATAAACGGAGTACACGATTAAATCAACACCGATCATGTTAAATTAAAGTTTTATTAAAAGTTATTAGTTTTATTATCAGTGGGGAAGCTATGCTATGTAGCCCTGAGAGTGCCATGTAAAAAAATTGGACTTCAAAAAGAGGAGGTTATCCGTTCGACTGATTTCATTTTTTGGATAGTTACCTCATATTTCCGATATTTTTGAACCAATTCAATTTCAAAATTTTGGTCAAGATCTGATGAAAACCTTCCTTCGGACATGGAGAATAGAACTAATCAACGGATAACAGCATATAAACCTCGATTAATGTAGTTGAAACGTTGTAGATATAAAGTTTCTTTTTACAAACAGCACAACGAACGTCTGCGAGTACATTAACCCATTTCGCCCCAATGTTCTCATTTGAGACATTCTACTTTTCTTCAAGTATATAAATGACAAAATTAGTACAATAAAAAAATCTTGGTTGGCAATACTATTTTTGCATGCTGCCCGCTACTTATTTCCTATTATTATCAATTTTTATTTCGCAATAAAAAGTAGTCGTTGTGGCACGTTTTTCAACCCTGAGTTATGAAATACCAGAGGGCATATTAGCTTGGTCATTATTTTGTAACGCATAGAAATAATGCTGGTAGAGCAAAATAGCTGAGATACGCACTCATAATATTAAGAGTTATTTCGGTTTTTGCATGTCTCTCTGTCCGTACGACCGGGCGGTTGTCTATCTGTCTGTCCTCATGGAAACTGTGTTCTCGAGGTTTTTTTCCACGTGGCCTATTTAATAAAAAAGATTTTTTGAAATTGGGAAAATCGGGTAACTCCTTCGTAGGGTTGCCCTACAAAAATTTCTTTTTCCACTATATATTTGGACACTGCCCGAGAACGCGTCAGCGGAGAGAGCTTACATTTTGTACACGGCGTTTTCAAAAAAATAATAATTACAACTTTAAAAATACACTAGATCGGGGAAACCGTCTTGATCTTTTCATACGAACATTGTAATTTTTTACAAAAATTGTGAAAACGTTTTTATCGTACTGAAAAGTTCTTCATAATATAAAATCCTATAAAATTGGTTATATGCACATAATGTATTCATTTTTACTGTCCGACGACCGGTTATAGAAATAGATGTGAAAAAACACTTTATCAATCAAACTTTCATACCGTGCGAAATTACACACAGGCATTCATCTAAGCTATCGTAAGAATTGGTTTTCTAGTTTTTATTCTTATTTTTCTTATAATATTAATAAAGAATTTACAGCTTCTACGTCAAGAAAATTTTTGAGTTTAGTTTTAATAAGATTGACCGCCGAAAAACTTCTTTCCGCAATTCCGATGTATGTGGAAGGCACATAATACAACTAATAACATTTTCTAAATTGGGAAATATTTTTCAACTTGAGCATTTTTATATTAAAAATCCAGTATTCTTCAAATAACAGTGACTTTGGAACAAATTCCTGTATTTGGACAACACGCCATTCTCCGTCTAACGCATCGAAATGATTTCGATCGATCAAAAAGGTTTGGAAAAAGTGTGATTAAAGGTATTAAGCTTGGTGTTAAGAAAATTGGATCCATTCCTGCAATTGCTTTTAGTACTGGGTCTTCAAAATTTATACGATGTAATATGTCTTTCCATTAGATAATATAAAAATTACGGCATTGTTTTGTTATTTCTTGAAACTCTTGTTCTTGAAGTAGTTTTTTATGAATTAATTCCTCCACTCCCATGAAAATTGTTCAACGGATTTGAATTGGAACGAGATCTTAAGGCAAACTTAACTTTTGTGTGAAAGAAAAGGAGCAATTAAAATTAAAATTTTAAATTAAATTGTACAATTCTACTAGTTCGCTGCAGCGACAGCCAACACAATAGCAAAATATTACACAAGCCCAGCGAATTGCAAATGACATTTCACACTTGAAACTACATACTTTGATGAACTTGTTATATTACATGATTGAACTTGGTATATTACAATGTAGTAGCACTACAAAACCATCCTTCATCCTTTCAAGTTCAAGCTGTACTATGTACCATGCATAGTCACTCAACTCAGTCCTCCCACCTAGGTGAATAAAAACTTGTTAATAAACTTGGTTTGCTAACAAAAACTGAAGTTTTTAAAAAAAAATGGACTCCTTAATATCAAAAACGGAGTACTTTTATAAAAGGAGTAGTACCGGAGTACGCTATTAGGTTTCGGAGTACAAAAACTCCGATCGGAGTACAAACGACAGCACTGATCCGTATATATACAGAGCTAATCGCGCAAACGCACACTCATTTTTATTTATTTCTCTTTTCGATAGCAACGTCATCCTACTTATGACTGACTGTGACTGGCTCTGCTGCTCCTACGATGTACCCATGCACGACGTATGAGCAGAGCTAGTCCTGCTTGATGGCTACAGCTGTGGCTGGATCTGAGCAAAACCCTCGAGAATACTTCATAAGCCATGAAACAAACTCCCTCCCTACCACATGCGAGGCCCAACGTAGTCTTTACATTCTAAAATATTTGCAGTGTTCTTATGTAAAAGTGACAAAAGTTTGATTTGAATAGCTCCTCCGCCCTAAACTACTTATTCATACAGAAAAATGGCGCTCTGTTAATGTTAAGCTTGCTTTCTTATCTTCCGAACCGTAATAAAATTTTCATAACTTTCCTAACAAAATTATTTAAAAAAATTTATCTTAACCAAATGACTACGATTCCTCAAACAAAAACTCTCAGCTGCGTAATCATTGTATATGGCGCTGTGCCGTCATTCATGGCATGCCGTGGGCTGATGAAATCGAATGTGGCTGCGTACAGATTTCGGACTCCAAAATGCACCCGCACATACACACATGCAATTATTACTCAGCTGAGAGTTAAAGAGCGTAAAATGGTAAGGTTACTTTGTAATCAAAACTATTTTATTATTTTGTTAAGTAAGGTATATAGAAAGTGTAGCCTTTGGGAAGGTAAGCAACCAAGCTTTAAATTGATACAAAACTATTTTCCTGTATGGATAGTAGTTTAGGCTCTATGGCATATATAAAGCCAATGTTTAGCACTTTTCCATAAGTATCAATATAGAACATTTTAGAAAACGGACTAAGCACGCACACATATAGATTTCTGTTTCATGGCTTGGGAAGTATTCTCGAGGGTTTTGGCTGAGCAGAAAAGAAATTTTTCCCAATTAGTCCATCTGTATATAGTCTGCGCTGTGTAGGATCTGGGTTACCTGAGCAAAGGATATAGAACTTAAAAGCATAAAGCACACCTAAGTTTTTTTCTCATACTCAAACCATTATATCCATTGACAGGCTAAAAATTTGATTTTTCTGTTCACTGGTATTTCCCCTTAAAGAAAAAGTGTGGATGGAAATCGGAAAAGTCGAAGTCATAGTTTAATTACAATTTTCTGAAAATCAAGTCGAGTCGACTGCAATTCCAGCCTAGGCTATAGTCACTAGAAAGATAGTCGATTGTAGATAACGTTATAGTAGAAAAACTATACCTACGCTCAACTTTGGTTAAAAAAAAAATTTTCGCGAACTAAAAAAATTGGAGTTTTCAATCTGAATTTTCATTTAAAAAAAATTATAAAGTAAAAACATAGAAAAAATTATTTTTCTAAAACGCATTTCACTGCAATAAGCTAATAACTAAATTCCCTGACTTTGAAAAAATATTATCAAATTAAAAATTCTGAAAACAAATGTTGAAATAGTTTTCCTGACAGTCCAAACCAGCGAAAAAATCAATATTTTCGATTTGACCGACCTCTAAACATTAATAAATTTCACTGAAATTTTGCATAGAAATTTACCATTATATTAGCAAACAAATTCTGAATGAGCATTCAGAGATTTTAATACTTTTGAAAATCCCTGCATTTTTGGGCCACTTTAATGTACGAATGAGCTGAACAGAAAAATTGAACCTGACTGTGACAATTTGCGGGGAAATTTACATTGAAAATTGAAAGGGGAATGCCTACTTTTCATACAACTTTAGGCCCGATACCCGCAGACATGAGAGATGTCTTAAACGATGCATTTAATGATACACTGAACATATTTGATTAACATTGTTTTTTTCTATCTAGCTTTGGCGATCAGATATAGCTTGAGCGACTTTCTTTGTGTGAAAAGTGGACTTTTCTACTTCTCGTCATTGCGCGGAATTGGTGCGTCGTAAAAAATGACTTCCTATGAGATAAATATTCACAACAGAGCAGCAATGGCCACTAAAGAAAGAACTGCAAAAATATATGCGAAATGTAGTAGCTGGGGTGTAGGTGACCCAAGTCAAGTAAAGTGAAAATGTGTTTCTCGGCTGCAAAAACGTCCCGAGAAAAATTTCTGAATCGGGGAAAATATACACCACCCGATAGTACTCGACGATACCTTGAATTTGATATGCAACATACCGTACCCCTACCCTAAAAGAATGCAGAGAAAACTGTTCTTCAACGAATTATATCTGGTAATGAACTGAGGTGAACAGTGGAACCCGTTTTCCGATCGAATATAACCCTACCGAGTTAGAGTCCATCTAAAGTGCGAAAAATTTAGTACCTTAGATCGAATGGGATGGCTATGAATTGCTATTTAAGCCTCCAAGCAAAAGTGTGTGAGTACTCAAGCTTCTTCTAAGGATCTAAGGAACTCGGTTCTGTACTAGATTTTCCAAAATGTACTAGATCAGGCATTGACCCCCCACCCCCGAATTTCACCCGCTAGATATGTAGAAATAAGCACTATTATTAAAGTTTGTTCAGAGTACCAGAATGCATCGTTTAAGACATCTCTTATGTCTGGAGGTGTTAGGCCTGAAATGGATATTCCCCTTTAAGATACCTTGTTAATGGCTATAGAGGGGGTAAGTATAGTTAATTGACAGGGTTGCTATTAACAGAGCAAAAGTGTTCGGAATTGATAGGAAAATATTTCGCGCTTCGACAATATATGATAATAAAAGGATTTTTGTTATAAGCGGGTGGTTTTTATGCGTGGACTATACGTACCTTTCTGACTGTTTCATATGACATGACATGTAGCATGAGTTACCTATATCAGGAAACGTCAAGTGGTCTTGGTTTACATGAACATTAATTTTTATTTTACTGAAAATAAGCGTAAGCAAATCAGTTGATGCAACGGGATAAGCATTGTTAGCTTATCTCACGGGACTTGATAACGGGCTTTCTAGGGATTTGTATTCGAATTTGTAACTTCGTTACAATTCTAATGCCACTGAGGAAAACCTATCAATAGTGAGAATAAAAGATTATCAATTTTTCCTATAACAATCAACTTCTTCTCAAATAAGAATTCAGTATCAAAATAACATCAGATGTACATCGGATCACACTACCTTAAGAATTCAATAAAAAAAAAGATGAATTTCATTTTGGCTCACGCATAGTCACACAAAGAAATTTCCAGAACCTCACGAGAAATATTTTATTCGGGTAGCATTATATGCCATTTTATGCCATTAAATGAGAGCTTATTTTAGTGCAAATTAGCAGGAAGAGGTACCTAGTGAGTTTGAAAATCATATGACTTAAATGACTTCCTCGAAAATGACATCTGATTTACTGGGATACTGGGATATAAACGTAGAGGCTCCAATTAACGATTTTCCAAGAAGAGGGAAAATTATTTTTATATTGAATAAGAAAAATTAAACCTGTTTTTACTTTAAGGATTTATATTAATTAAAAATTTCACATTTTGGTTGATAATAAAGAGAACCTCATTTCTTTAAGAATGGACTAGCAAGACTGTCTGCACAACAAATGATATATGCAGAGGCTGTCCAAATTGACTGCAACCTCAAAGAATCTGTCTAACTACCATACATAATCAAAAGAAATGCAATTTCTTTCAGTAACTGTAATATAAAATTTACATTGTATAGTTTTTAATATTATTTATGTAGATATATTGTAGAGAGTAACTCAATAGAATATCGATAAAATCCCCCCAGATAACAAATTACAGAAGGACATCAGAAGACGAATGTTAAACCTTGAAATCGTACATATCTGAGATACGGTAAAACTAATAAGAAAAACAGGATCGGTGCCGCTGTCCTAAAATAACGTAATTAAATGAATGGCACTGGTATTGTATAATATTATTCAAGATATCTTGTCTAGACACTCTTAAGGTTACTATAGTCCTATAGGAAGTAGAGTAAAGCATTATTACCTATGTAATCGCCTAGTGTGAACCATTTGGGTCATCAATTATTAAAGGATGTGTGTCTTTTGCTAGTCTTCTCTTTCATCATTAATGAAATCGACAACTCAAGATTAAAGAACCTTCTCAAGCATGAATACGTAGAAAAGTTATATAAATTATCGAGGCTATTAGGATTAGCTGCGTGTTTTTGGTTACAAAGACATATAGATAGAAAATGCGACTTCTGGTTGACGTACTTAAAAAAACTGTACTGACTGAAGTAGCTAAGAAATTATTTGAAAAACGTGTTGTCCAGAGTTCTTGACAAATTATTACAATATTAAATTGACATGCAAAATTTAGCTTAAACTTTATAAGTCATAAGAGCTGTTTCACACAAGCGACTTTTAGTCGCACGAATATTGGATGCAATTTGAGTGTTTCCCAGATTTCACTTTTTTATCTCTTTTCTCTGTACAACTTTACACTTTTTACTTACCCTATTGTATTAGTTTAGTGTATTTTTTTCTTCTCTTATTTATCATTATTTTTCTATTAACTATTTTTTTCTTTGCTTTTTAAACCCTATATGAAATTATAGGATATACTAAGTTTTTCATTGCATTTGGAATGCATAGAAATAATGATGGTAGAGAAAAATGGATTGGACACCCACTCATAATATCAAAAGTTATTTTGATTTTTGCATGTCTGTCTATCCGTCCGTCCGTCTTTGCGCACGATAACTCGAGAACGCGTTCACTTACAGAGCCGAAATTCTGCACACGGACTTTAAAAAAAAAAAAGTAAAATTAAGTTCGAAAATGGGGCAAATTGGGCAACTCCTTCGTGTGGTTGCCATACAAAAATTTCGCTTTTCATATTTGGACACAGCCTGAAATCGCGTTAACATAGAGAGGTAAAATTGTGACCACTGCGTTTTTATAAAAATAGTAAATACAATTTCAAAAATGGGATAAATCGGGCATTCGCTTCTTGGTATTACCATATAAAAATTTAGGTTGTTTCCGTATGTTGTAATAATGATCAGTCCTAGACATTTTTATTGTACTTCAGAATATAAAATCTTATAAAATTGGTTATAATCATTTTCACTGTTCAAAAAACCGCTCTAGAAATAAATGCGAAAAACCACTTCAACAATCAAACTACGAAATTAATTACATGCATTCATCTAGGGTATCGTAAGAATTGGTCTTACAATTAGAACAATTCTAGCTTTTTTACTTGTTTTATTGTTAACCTTTGTTCTATTTTTCATTTTATATACATACTTTGTACAAAATAAGATCCTGTAAAATTTATAAAAAAAAATTGGTTTCACACGACCGCAACTTCAAAAAAAAATATAGTTATAACCAGGTACGTTAAGTTAAGACAAGAATACTGTGATTTATTACCGGGTAAACTTTATACTTGTTCAAGTCCAAGTCGACTACTTTCAGAATCTTCGGTACAACAGCAAATGCGAAAAAAATTGTATTTGTTGTTTTATCACAAAACTTATTTGATTTTGGGTGACAAGTCTCAAGTCTTGATTTTGACACTTCAACAAGTCCCAAATAGTAAAATTTAGTCACTCGAAAAAACAAATGAAAATAGAAAATGAAAAGAATTGAAAAAAAAAATAGAAAAATTGAAAAATAGACAAAAAAATCATTGGAAAAAGTTGAAAAAATCAAATCTCATTTGAGTCTTTCATATATTTCATATGGAATAAAATGTATTAAAAAAAATTGTAAAATAAATTTCACTAATAAGTAAAAAATGAAAAGTTTCATGTTAAAGTCAAACGGGATAATATAATTTTAAAAGATTGTTAATATATTCAGTTTTAAGAAGCATTTCTTATTTCGATATGTGGATATTAATTCGCATCCACGTTTGCTTGAGAACGTTGTGTTGTAATTATTTTTTTTATTTACATGCAAAAAAGATTTATATGAAAAAACTGGAAAAATTTATTTTACATCAAAATCCATATAACAGTTACACATAGAAAATTGAAATATTCCCATGAAATATGTAAAACATTATGCTAAAACGTCTCTAATTTGATATCACACACCCCAAATTGGCAACCCCAAGGGGATAGTTACCACCCCCCCCCCCCCACCCCCACCCACCCCAAACCATTCCAAAAGTATTAAAAAAACATACCCGATCGGAAAGCTCCCAATTCACTCATTCTAAATCAAAAACCCCATTTAAATCCACGTTTACTGCCTTAAAAGTATTCCCAAATTTCACATTTTCATCACGAGCGTCGCCCTTACGCACAAAGGTATTTAGAGAGAGGTTAGTGAGTGGATAAAACCTGTTACGCTGGCGCCGATTTTCGTGTTTATCACTGTGAGATGGCGCTCGAATTCATGTTTCAATGAATCGTCATTTTCAAAATATTATATCTCGAGAACGGAGCAAGCCTTGCTTTTTATTCAAAGGTCAAATGAAGCTTAAAGCTTAGTATGGAGTTCGGGTATTGGTAAAATTCAACGCGGTCTCCAAAACATTGCATTTTAACGCTGGTTGACGTAATGTTTATGTTGAGAAAATGAAGTGACAGCTGCTAAAATCACAATTAATCGGAAATATTTTTAAAAACGTTAAGTTATTATTATTTATAAAGGATATAAATCATAATATCAAGGACAAGATTGTTGCTGTGGCAGGTCTAAGTGTGTATCGTCGTCAAGAAAATCCACGGGAATAACTAAATAAACTCGCTTTGTGAACAATCAAAGAAATGTCAAGGTCTTACCACCAATTTAATGCTCCGCACGTTAAAATTGTCAGTACAATGAGTTGAGACTTACAAAACGCCATCTATCTTTTAATAGAAAAAATGGCACTTTTTACCTGAACTCCGTACTATTTTACTCGAACTCCGTCCTAGTCTTAAAGCTTTATATTTTTTATATAGCGGCGCCGAACGAAAAAAAAATGTTGTTAATAATAGTATTATTCACTAATGAGGACTTCTAGCACTTATTTTTATTTTGAATTTTATTTATTTATTTTATATTTTATTTTGATGATGTTCGGATTCGTTTTTGATATATGAATTTTTAAAGTCTCCGTATACCCAAAGTAACCTGCACTGAGGGAAATTTATTGTTTTTTTTCTACTGGTTGGGACCTGTATCACTTTTTTTTTGTTGCCTTATTTAACTATGTACAAAATATTGCGATGGTGTTTACCTTCGTTGGAACAAGTTGGAATTTGGTCGAGTTGAAGGGTTGTGGTTTTACAGTAGCACACCTATGCCTGCGTACAGCAACTTAATTGGAAATTAATTGCAATCTAATTTTATTAATTATTCCTGAACGACTTGGAATAATGACTTAAGATTTTTCTTAAATGAAAGACGATAGATTATAGATAAATTTAAGAGAAAAAAGTTGCTCAAATATTACAAAATTTAGCAGACAGATGGCGGTGAAAGCAGAGTGACAAGAATATTCTCAGTAGAGTTTAGCTTTCATTCTCTCGCAAATTATTGAATCAAAATATGCTTGAGTCAGTTTCATTCTTTTGCGAGAGATGAAATAATTCATTCCCAAGTCTTTTGCAATCGCGAAAGTTAAAGATTAAAAAATGATATTCTTTATATTTATATAACTTTGCTTTCACTTAGTGTATTTTCCACATTTTTTAAATGTAAATGTCCTGAAAATTTTTACTCTTGATGGTAAAAATAAAACGATAATTAAATTTAGAGTTTTCATTTTAAATCGTGTCTTTATCTTCGAAAGTTATTAAATCTAACAGGTTATTATTTATTTATTTAGTAGCACTTCGACTGCTGCTTACAGATATACAATCTTTGTTCCACTTGATGTTTCTATGTTATTCATATTTTTTCTTTCAAAATTATGATTGTGCACAGTTATATATTGTCTTTTGATATTTCCTAACAAATTTTCCTTTAAAAGCCTTTCACATGATAAACACTTTGAAGAATCGATGTTCTTATCATAATTAATTTTTGTCTATATTGGATTTGCAACGTACATAAACGTAATCAATTTTGTAAAAATCACAAATTCAGAAAACCTTTCAACTTTTAATACAATCTTTATCCCACTCTATTTCACCGACAGAAAAAGAATGAAATATGAGAATGTTCTCTTTCATTCCGAATGATTGATTTCCATTCTTTCTCATTCTTTTGCTGTCATTGAAGAATATTCTCTCAGGAATAGAATGTATTCATAAAATTCTCGGCAGGAAACATTCTATGAAGAATCTTTCGACTCAAATATTCATTCGCGAATGATTGTAAACGATAAGAATGTATTTTTTTCATTCACGAATGAAGTTTTCCGAGCTCTGGTTGAAAGTAATATAATGACCTATGAAACGTACTATGTTACGGAAATCATTTTAGATTCGAGACTTAGTGTAATGAATTATTTTTAAGAGAAATAGAGGTTGTAATTAGCTACCCCTATTTAGCCCTCTTAGGTAATTTCCGAACTAAAAAATTGATTTCAAAAAATCCGCAAATTGTCATTTTTATCCCCACCTCCCCAACCGGCTGGGTCTAACCCATACATTTATACCTATAATATTGTGGCGTATTTTAACTATATTGTAAAAAAGAAATTGAAATTGAAATCCATCTAACATGTACATAGAAATATCGATTTTGGTGTGTATCAAGATAGTTTTAGATTACCAGAAAAAAACTCAATTTGGTCCTCTTCCAGCTCAGAAGAAATTCTATAAATTCTTTTTAAATATAAGCGTTTAAACATATTTGTAGATTGAAATCGCATCTGCATTTTGCCCCCTAATTACATATCGAATTAGTTTTTGAATCCGATAAATAATTTCGGAGTAAAAAAACGGTTTTATTTTAATCTCGTGTTTTCGAAACACCGTTACGTCGGCATTTGCTACCCCAATTGCCGAAAAAGACCATTTGTAACGGTGAAAACGTCCGCATGAAGTTTACAGGATCAAACCCCGCCACTAGAGCACACTCGTTTCCACCTTTAATTTAATAAACACACCATTTTGGGCAACCACTACGGGAGGGTTACACATTGTTACAAATGGGTTTAGATAAACGATTTTACAATTTACAATCAAAAATAGACTTAATTAATCTGAAAATTGTCAAGAGAAATTAGATCCTGTAATAATATTAACAAAAACAAAAAAGGAAGAACAAAAACAAAAAAACAAATCAATCTGAAAATTGTCAAAGAAACAAGATATGTCAAAATTTTACCAGCATTTTAATGCTCCGCCCATTAAATGTTCAGTGAAATAAGTGTAGACATAGACTAAGTATAGGCTGGAATAACGAAGAAATTTTGGTATGTGAATTAAGCTTAATTTAAAACATAATTTAATAATTGTAATTTGCCTACCTCTAGGCATTTAAATACTTCTAGGCGTCTTATTTTGGTTCTTACTTTCTTTGTGACATCGAATCGAACGAACTACATACTAATAAAATTGTATAATCACAGATTAAATAAAGTTGTGCACTAGTGTTGTACATTTTATGTATAATAAGGCACTGCAGGATGATTAAACGATAAAAACTATATATAAGAAAACTATGAGGGTATGTATGTGACTGGAGATTGGGTTTTTCATTTCATTCTCTTTAGAGTTTTTCAGCGCTGGTTGTACATTTATTGCTGAGTGTGATTTCATAGGGAATGCATTATATTGTCGATTTTCATATTTCATCATTTTTTTCTTGGACCATTGATTAATATTTTTTGGAATTTGGCTTTACCTTTTACGTGTTTGATATTTTCGCAATTATATTTGATATTTTGATTAGAACTTGCATTCGACACGGCTTTTTCTTGATCTTGGTTTAGTAGGATATTCTGATATTTTTTAGTTATTGTTCTTTTTGTTACAACTTGGCTTTGATTTGGTTTTTTTTTAATTTTTGGTTTCGGCTTTTAAAAAATGCATAAAAAACGAAAATTTGTTTGTTCCTGTATTGTTGAACTTTGTGAATCATCCTCGAGAAATAATCAATCTCAGGTGTTTACTGTATTTCCACCTTAGGCTATGTTGGAGACTTCCAAAGCGCCATCTATCTTAAAATAGAGACAATTTCATTTTTTTCTAGTGAAATCGTCAGTAAAGTTTTTGCTTGTGATTTTACCAGCGCTAAAATGTATATGGAAATATCACATTTTAATCGAACTCGATATTAGGCCAACGGGTTTTGAATCAGAAAAATCGGTTACTATATTCTCGAGATATGATTTTTTGAAAATGACGTTTTATCGTAAAATCACAAAATTTCTATAACTTATGTTTCTTTTTTCAATTATTATACGTTAAATTTCCTTTATTTAAATTTTTAACTGTATGGAAATTCATCCTAGTTACTAAACGAACTATATTTTTAATAGTACGCAGCATCTTATCGAACATTCAACTCTAACCCACTGGTGATGGGCGCCGCCAAATGGGACTGTTGTGTGCGACCCACTGATTATGCATGCATACGTTAACGTGTTAAAAAGTAATTAATAAAAGATCTTCCATGAAAGAAAACATATCTATAATTGTAAAGTGAGGTACGCATACATTTATATATGTGTAAGAGTTAGAATTTTCTATATTTTTCGAACTACATACCGATATACAATTATTAGAAAATTCGAAAACCCCATTTACGAAAAGAAATTATTTTTTATGCATTTGTCGAAGTTCTGTGATTATAACGATTATAAATAGTCAGCATATATAATATGAATATAACTATTGAATAAAATAAAAAGTAGTGGTTCCAAGTGACTTTCCTGTGGAACACCAGAATAAGCTACATCTAACTAAATTAAATAATATTGTTAAAAAATAATCGGAACTGATGAATGTGTAACATAATATTTTGCAGAGCTTCAATTTATTTTTCAAAATTGTCTCATTTATCATAATTGTGTTTTCAAACATGTATTAATTTTTTTGAATAAGTATTGCTTTTAGAGGTGACAACTAAGATTACAGAAATCCAAAAGTGAAAAGTTTTGTTAAGTTCAGGAAGAATTTAAGAATTTTCTCTAACCTTTTTGAATACAAACCGATAAAACTGTTTCGAAAATATTGCATATATATTTGTATATGCACATACTTTTCTTGATTTTCGTACAGAAATTCAACATTGAATCCCTGTAAGACAATATTATTTTTTATTACAACACTATCGGACGCGAGTAGTTTACTATATTTAGTCCTTCGATTTCGTGTGTGTTCAAAATTCCACAATCATTAACACTTTTCATTGATTTGATGCAAGCGCACTATTCAAGTTCGACATACACATTTTTAAATAATCTGCATTACAAATAACTTCCATAGTTCCAACTCAAAATTGCCAGATCTGAGGTAGGGCATCTTGTATTACATTACAGTACGGATGCTTTTGGGGTACCTTCGGGACTCCTATCATAGTTAATTTCATAAAATTTAACAAACTAAAATAACATTCATCGTTTCCTGAATATAAGTTGCAAAACTTGCTAGTGTGATCTAAGTTTATCTATAGACAGTGTGAAATTGCACCTCCTGATTTTGAATGTTAATCATTGGCGTAGACGTCACAGATGGTGGTGAGATGATGCAGTAGAAGCTGCTAGGACCATATGTGTCTAGTTTATCTAATATTGAGGATACCTTCCATGTAGTTAGTTTTTTTTTTAACGTCATCAACATTTCAAAATAGTTTTCCAACCTCTAAAAAATGGTTAGAGCACAACTTCTTTGAAACACAAAGCTTTTCACTAAATAAATATCTCATAATCTTCACCCATATAAATGTGCCACACATTAAATATAACCACAATGTAATGGAAATGGACCAGAGATGTTATTTGCATTCCAGTCTTTCTAGCTCATAGAATTAATCTTATCTATTACACGGCTTGCCTTTGTCTCGAATAAAGCTTTTCAAACACAAAATATTTTCTCTTTTGTCGTAATTTACATATTTGTTATTTTAACTATTCTGTTATAATAATTACCGTAAACACTATACCAACTTTAACTAACCATATCATTAAAATTCCATAATTTCGCCAAGTAAATCCCGCGAGGATGAATTTGTCCATGTGCATAATATGCAAATTTTAATTGGATAGAAAAGTTATTAACGCCACCATGGAAAGTGGAAAACGACCTGGTTATGTAATCATTTAGAGGACTTATTGGGAGCTCCTGAAACGTAAATGCGGAGTTAATTAATTGAGAGCATCTAGGCACTACTCTAACTTCACATTTAGATTCAGATTCTGAGTTATATGATTAGTGTAGACACAATGAGGCGTATATACTGCGTATAAGTATCTTTGTGTAATGAATCCATTATGTAGGCATTATGATAAGTTCCCACTACCATTTTGTACTAAATAAGCACATTACATGTATGTGAAGCATGTACATAATTACATCTATATATATTGTATGGTGGTGTAGTTATAGATATAATAATAGTTCAGACTCATTGTTAGAGTGTTGACCGATAAATTTCGCAAATGCATGCATAATGCTAGCTGATCCCTCTTCTCTTCCTTCAATGAGCTATTCTACCATGAAATTAGGCAATGTTTAATTGATGACTCAGTGAACTGTATGAAATATAATTTGGATTAAGTTCATTATTACGTTTTCGTTAGTTATTAGTTTCCTAGGTAACAATTGGTAAGCCAGCAATTTTCAATTTTGATTACATCGAAACCATTAGTTCTACTTAGTTGCCACAAGAATTACGTGCAATCATGGAGAGCTTTATGTAAACAAAAGTTAGTTTACTTGCTCAATTGAACTACAATTAAGTTTAATAGTCAATCGGACATATTTCGTTTTTGATCTCAAATATAATTTGCATTTCGACTGGATTTTACACTTCATTACCATTTTGGTGGTAACAAAAAGCTTAATAAAGCCGTTTAGTTGGTTGTCTAAGAAAATGTTCATCCATTTGCTTTGATATCAGAATTTAAGCCATATGTTTTCGCTGCCAGAATGGTCTTGATTTGATTTCTTCCACACACATAGATTATTAGATGTTAAGTCCCAATATGGGCTTAGCATAAAAAAGGGGCAGGCACCGGTTTAAGAAATGATGAGACAGGCTGATTTTTCTAATAACAAAAATTCAGTCGTTTATTTATAACAAAATATCTTATGGACTAGAAAATTCACGTACTTAACTCTAATTTACTATGACCTATTATACCTCTACAGGTAGTGTAAAAATAAAATCGAACGATTTCGAAATTGAATTAAAACTCAGTTATTAATTTTTTAAAAATAATTTTATTTGACATGTAATCCTTTATTGTAGTATACTGCTCTACACAATTTTGGCCACCGTTTCAATGCTTTTTGCATCATTTCGAGCAGTATTTTCTTAACTTCCTGCTGTATAACTCATTTAAGCTGTGGGATGGTTTTAATGTTGTGTTTGCTTGTTTGTGCTTTAGATAGCCCCATAAAAAATAATCGCATGGTGAGAGATCTGGCGATGATGGTGTCCATCTGTTAGGAGGGATGAATGGAATTCCTTGATCTTCCAGAAAATCAAGAGTCCTTTTTGAAGTGTGGGTCGGAGCTGAATCCTGATGAAATATCCAATTTCTCTCTGGGTATAAAGGATTTGTTTCTCTTATAAATGGTTTTAAACACTTGTTTATGTAATATTCACTATTGATTGTGGCACCCGCGTCAACAAAAATTGGTTTTGTTGGCCCGTTGTATGAAATACCCATGAACACCATTACACCACGTGGATGAGAGGGTTTTGTTAAAACGTCCAAATTCTTAGTTGTTTTCTCACGGCTTACGTACTGTATATCTCTTTGTCCATCCGCATCAGTAAGGAAAAACCATGCTTCATCCACTGAGATATAATTTTTCCATTTATCACATTTGAGCAAGTTGTATAGCCCCAAGAACGACGATACCTTTTTTCAACGGTTGCTTCACACAGGTAATGGCGTTTAGGTTTTTTTAATCGTTTAAACTTCAATATATTTTTTATGGCATATCGTATGACCCCGACTGAAACATTAAAATGTTTTGACAACTGTTTATGTGTTCGTGGATTTTTCTTAGAAGCCATTTTCTTCAGAGACGCCAGCTGGGTGGTTGTCAGTAAACGCTTTCGTCCGCCGCCACTCCTTCTTTCGCTCGATCTCAAAGCTGGAATTCCGTTTCTTTTGTATAGAGACAATGTAGACTTTGATACACTAAACGATTTCTTTCTACACATTTTCTGTATGTTTGAAAAAGAATAATCTTTGTGTAAAAGTTCTAAAATGTACTTTTGTTCGTCTATGGTCAAAACCATTTTAAAAATCATCAGTTTGCACTTCAAAATACTTTTATTATTTCACAAAGGTCTCAGTTTATCTATCGCAGGTAATATTCCGTCCGCACTCGATCACAGGTGGATATAAACTGACATTGAAATCGTTCGATTTTATTTTTACACTACCTGTACTTATACAAAACTAAATCCAATTTTTTAAATATTCAAAGCCTCCCTGGCGCTTGTTTATTTGTTTAATCTGTAATTAGAAAATACAGATATTACTAAGTATCAAAAAATGGGTAAGGTTTATGCGGATTCACTCGCACGTATTACAGCTTTTGAGCGTCAGATAAGCATTGATTTTTGTTTAAAACCGCTTCACTGGTCAATAATTTTTAACGCTTGTGTTCCGCTGGGCTTAATTTATCGCTCTATGTGGTACACCCTAGTGCTGAATACTTTTGGATGTAACTTTCACTGTTTGTATAGAACAGAGCTTCCCAACCAGTGTGCCGTGAAACATTTGCGATGCGCCGTAAGATAATTCTGGATTTTTTTAAATTTCCTTATGAAGTGATAAATATTGTTCGACTAATATTTTACATATTAATTTTTTTTTCAATTAGGTATAATAAGTCGAAAATTCAGTAAAATAAAAATTCAAAAAAAGAAAGTAGGCTCTGCAAAAAATATAACGGGTGAATGAATAGTCACATCTGGATATTCTTTTTTTTTTAGTATTCAGTTTATTTTTGTGAACAGTAGTGACCAGTAACGTAAGCTCTTGCTTAATAATATTTAAGTTTAAAGGTAAATATAAAAAGAATTTATTAAATATGTTTAGAAATATATTTTAATATTATTATCTAGGTATTGCAAAGTATTTTTTGTAAAACTTTTTCAAAAATCAAATTATGGATAAATTTTTAAAAAGAAGCGAGAAACAAACAGTTGTCGATGTGGAACAGATTCCAAAGAAAAAAGGGAAACCAGCTCCTAATAGACAATATAACGAAGAATACATCAGATTTGGTTTCTCAAGTCTTGAAAATGCTGGAAGTATTCAACCTCATTGTATTATATTCCGGGAAACATTATCAAATGAAATAATTGTGCCAAGTAAACTTCTGCGACATCTTAAAACCAGACATTCCAATTATGCTGAAAAGAGTGTTGATTTTTTTAAGCGAATGCAAATTGATAATAAAAAACAAAGTATTTTTATGAATTCAGCAACCACAGTGTCAAAACGAGCTCAAGAAGCTAGCTACAATGTTGCAAAATTAGTAGCTAAAGCTAAAAAACCGCACATTATAGCTGAATCTTTAATTTTACCATCTTGCATAGAAATTGTTCGACATATGTTTGGAGCCAAAGAAGCAAAAGAAATTGAAAAAGTGCCACTTTCAAATAATACAATTAGTAGGCGTATTAACGAAATGTCAATTGACATAGAAACAACGTTATTTCAAAAAATTAAAGATTCAGAAAATTTTTCGATACAGGTAGAAGAATCTACAGACTGTAGTAATTGTGCTCAGCTTATGGTATTTGTTCGAATTTGTGAAGAAAAAGATATGAAAGAACATTATTTATTTTGCAAAGAACTTCCCAATCGAACAACTAGGGAAGAAATATTTAAAGTCATCAACGACTACTTTGTCAATAAAAATATATATTGGAAAACTTGCATTAGCTTATGTACAGATGGTGCAGCTGCAATGACAGGAACTGTTAAAGGCTTGGTGGCTAAAGTTCTCTCTGAAAATAATGAAATTCAAATAACACACTGTTTTATCCACAGGGAAGCTCTTATGTTTCAAAGTTTACCAGAAGATCTAAAAGTCACGTTAAACGAAATAGTAAAAATGGTGAACGTTATTAAATCTAGGCCACTTCAATCTCGGCTGTTCTCAATTTTATGCGAAGAAATGGGGTCAGATCATTAGTCTTTACTTTTTCATACTGAAGTACGCTGGCTGTCAAGGGGAAGAGAATTGTCAAGAGTTTATGAACTTAAAGAGGAATTAAAAACTTTTTCGAGAATGACACTTCTTACCATAATATTTTGAAAGATAACTTCTGGCTACAGAAACTTGCGTATTTAACTGATATATATATGAACATCTTAACGAACTTAATCGTAAAATGCAAGGAAGAATTGAAAATATACTCAGTTGCACTGATAAAATAAATGGATTTAAGGCTAAAATTAAGATGTGGATTAACGAAGTGAAAACTGGTAAAATTTCTATGTTTAATAGGTGTTCTACCTTAAATCTTGATAAGCAAATATTTAAACTTGTGGAGCAGCATCTATATTTACTTGAGAAAAAGCTGCAGCATTATTTTAAATCAAATAGGCTGATTGAAATTGATTGGGTTCGAAATCCTTTTACTTTGCCGTCTGAAGAATCTTCGAAAAACTTATCGATGCAACAAAAAGAAGAAGACCCCTATTTGGTGGACTATTATAATCAATCTGCCCGACCTTCTCATACCGGCAAATTTTAAATGTCCTGCTCTTAACAAAGTCCGAGGCTAGAAACATCTACCATTCTACCCCAGTTGGAAAAAGAAGCATATAACATGCATGCTGGAGACCTTCCTGGAAAGTTTTGGATAAATGAATCCTCGTTTCTCAGTTAATTACGTTTTTGTATTGCGATGTCATTGGAGAGAAGGTGTGCATAAAACTCCTTACGAAGGAATTGTACTGGCATAATCTGGAAGTAATTCTGACGGCGTGAGGTGGCAGTGATTATAATGGCATGATGTGTCATAAAAGCGGAAGGAATTCTTACGTATTATACAATCGAAACCCCATTTTGTGATTTGATTCTATATTTATTCATATTTTTTTATTCATTCATTTATTTTTATTTACTATTGAATGAATGATTTTCTCTGTACATTTATAGTTTTGTTGTAAATGGAATGGTAATCACGAAACTAAAAATGCTTCAATAAAAAACTAAATATTAAATAAAAGTAAATTTCAAAAGATCTGAAAATTATTTTAAGTTTAAAGTAAAAAATTTATAATTCAGGATAATTCAGGACTTAAACAATACTAAAATAATTATAAAAATCAAATTCACACTTTTTTAAGCTACGAGTAAGTAGTCTTATAAAATTTATGTTTAGCCAAGTTGAACCCCTTTTTCATATCCATTTCGAATTGAATATAGCCATAGCTTTCATTTTTCACAGCATCTGCAAAATAAGTAAAAATCATTGAATCCTCGTAGCAAAAAAAAAGTATTGCAAATCTTGTAATTTTTTATTTCTTCTTTACTTTTTACTCCATCCCAATTTACTTTTAAAATTTCATTGTCAGTGAAAAACAATCCAAAACACTTTGAAACATTGGATTTTCCAATTATTCTTCTCGATGCATGACATATGCCTTCCTCAAAACGTTTGGAATTTTTACTAAAAATTCGATTCTTTCTGAATTCCTTCCACAGGATTGCCTTCCTTTTCCAACTGGGACATGATGGCAGAATAAGTTTCTACGACCACAAAGGTGATTACTTACTACCACGGGTAATCACATTTCAGCCACGTTGAGTGCTTCTGAAGACAACCAGTTTTTAGGAACCATTAATTCCTAAACTCTCGCTACAATTCTCTTCTCATCCCTCCTACCTCCCTTCTCTGCCATACAACTAGCAACTAACTCCAAAAGGAGAATGACAATCAGTACGGCTGATATAGCGCATCAGCCGTAAAGGGCAAGATGACAGCAAAACGAAAAGTTGCAAGTAAGACCAAAGGGTAACTACCATCAAGAGAAAAACAGATGATATGCAATCGAACTGAGAGCTAAAGATCAGCTCCAAGGAACAAATATGACAATAAAGCGAACATCTGTAAAGCTATCACAACTGTAATTGAAAAATGGCGCAAACGCACTTAACTTGACTTGACTTTAGATGGGCCATCCCAATATTCTTGATGCGTATGCGTACCGGTTTCCTGGGTAAGAATTGAAAAGGAGCAAAGAGATATCTCTACACTTTGGAGAGTTATCTCTTTGCTTCTTCTCATCTCCTCCTCAGAAAACCTGTTTCCATACTGCATCAGAAATACTCGTGTGGGAAGGCCCGAAGAAATACATATTACTTCTCATCGTAACCTTTTCAAGTCAATTATCGACGCAAAGTTTGATATCAATTTTCCTGCTAAAGTCTTGTGGAATAATTTAAAAAGCAGTGGTGTCTATGGAAAATAGAATTTTAGCTGCTCCTTCGATCCAAATAAGTTCAATGAATATTTTGTAACGTCACAGATTAATATAAACTACTCAAATAGTCCTACTGAAGAATCTAAGAGCAATACTGGTAACAATTTCTCCTTGGACTTGCTTTTTATTCCATTAAAACTAATACAACATTAGCCCTCGGTTCTTACGTCTATTATTTCCAATAATTAGTCAGTATATATTGCGTATTATAAATAGTTCCCTAACATTTTCCTACTTTTCCTACTGCATGGAAAATGGCTATTGTGTTACCCACTTCGAAGAAGGTTTCACCAGAATGTTTTTCTGATTTCAGGCCAATTAGTATTTTCTGGAGAAAATTATGCACACCAAATTAGTGTGCTGATAATCTGGCTTCCGACGTCATCACAGTTGTGAAGCTGCATTAATGAAGGTTACTTCAGACATTCGCAAGGCTGGATGATGATAAGATTTCTATTTTGGTACTGCTAGACTTCACTAGGGCATTTGATAGTGTTGATCACTGCAAATTGCTTCATAAATTGGGGGCTCTTTATGGGTTTTCATTATGGATAGGTATCAACAGGTGAAAATTGGCAACAATCTTTGTAGATGCTTACCATTAGGATTGGGTGTGTCGCAGGGTTCGATATTTGGCCCACTGCTTTTCAGTATGTTCATTAATGATATGGTGGGTGCTGTTTGTGATGTATGTTCGACTGCACCTTTATGCAGATGATGTGCAACTCTATCTGGAAAGACATACCTATTGGGTTAATTGCAGATTGTGTTGAACGAATTATTGTGATCTAGCGAGTATCTCTCATTGGTCTATGAAAAACGGTCTGGTTTTGAAACCTAGGAAGTCCCAATGCTTGGCATGTTCTCGTAGATCTCTTGATTTCGATGGTTTACCTCAGGTTAAGCTTGTCGGTAGCATATTGCCCTTTCCGATTTACAAAAAAAAATCGAATTTTTCATCGTCATCAATGGTAACTTCCCCTTAAAATATACTCCGTACTGAAGAGTATTTCGGTTTCTGTAATTACGAAATGCTTTTTCCAATCAATTTTTGAAGTTCAAATTTGAAATTTACAATTATCATGGCTTCTTTCCTTCATACACTTTCCAGGAAGCGTTCAGCTTCCTGGATCTTATCAGTTATCGTGAATGATAGTTGTCCTTTATCATTTATCATGCATGATAGTTAGTTTTCCTACAGATGCCATAAAAAAAATCCCGACTATATTCATTGTAAATGTCTACTAATATATAACCCACCAAATATTTGCGTTTATTTTGATTTTTTCATCCCTTCTTTAATAATAATAGGAGCAAAAGCTCTTCCTCCTCGCTGAATTTTGAAATAAAAATCAGATCACTTTAAGTGGATGTAGCATTACCTACGGATGTGATGTCCTGTTGCTGATTGTATTAAAACTTCACTTCGTAGAAAATTGTTATCAATTTCAAAAATTGATAACAAAAGAAATTGTAGCTAAAACTGCAACTGCAACTAATGAAAGTGCAAAAGACATTTCGTATAAGCAAGAACTTAATACGACTGATTTTTGCTTGTCGTAACTGCATGGAAAAAGCCAAGTTGACCTCACCTATATGCACTCAGTTAAAATTCCGAGTGTAAATTATATGAGGCGAAATACTAAAAGTATGAATTTGTGTAGTCCCGCTTAGGGCTAAACTGCTGAGTACAAAGCAAATACTTTTAGTATTTCGCCTCATATAATTCACACACAGAATTTTAACTGAGTGCATATAAGTGAGGTTAACTTGGATTTTTCCAGGTATATACGTCAAGCAACAACCAACCGTACTGAAGAGTGTTAAGTTCTTGCAGATACGAAATGCCTTTTGCACTTTCATAATGTTGTGGTTACGAAACAAATCTTTGACCACATTTGGTGTATGAGATTACTCATAACCGTTTTACTGGAAAACCTAATCGTCGCTTCCCATTACACCAAACAATCAATACCTTGAACAGAAATCGCACCCCAAAGCATTAACTTATTTGCTGCATTCGGTGATGACGACATAAATATTCTTCTTCTTTCCTCAGATCATGGTAATAAATCTTGGAACACGGACCGAATGTGTTCTAAGCTTTAGGTCTAAATTAAGCTGCAAAGTTCGTTTCATTTTCTTCATTCCCTTGTTCAAATCCTTTTTTTTCGATTTCGACGTTTTCTTTCAATTACACCACCGGCCTCCTGTTCGGCTATGGACACATTTCTCCCATGTATAAGCAAAGAGCATCTAGCAATTATAAGCTATATGTTCTTTCGTATAAGTCTGGCCCGCTGACTTATAACAATGGACTGAGCGATTTGCTATTTCAGGTGGCACACATTTTTTGTTTCTCTTTATCAGTGTTTGAGCACCCTTTACAATGTTACTACAAAAAAAAATTAAAAAATATTAAACAAACATTTAAAATAAATAACTTTTATAAATAAAATGCACTACAATGTAAAAAAATAATTTTTTTCGTTCGCAGTAATATACACAAGAAAAGTTTAATTGCAAAATAAGAAATGCTACAACTCAGTATAAATCTTAAAAGTGTGGGCATAAGTTTCAGTTAGACAATTGTGATTATAGTTATGGATGCCCAATCTTTTAAAATTTAATCTGGGTTGTAGCATTTCTTATTTGCAATTAAACTTTTCTTGTGTATATTACTGCGAACGAAAAAAATTATTTTTTACATTTTAGTGCATTTTATTTACAAAAGTTATTTATTTTGAAAGTTTTTTTAATATATTTTATTTTCTACTTTTTAGTCATACAATAGAAACTAGACTTTCGAATCTCAAAGGGTGGTATGGTAGTTATCACCTCCACCCCAAAACCTCGCAACACGTAAGAAAATTTTACCCCATCGGAAAGCTCCCAATTCACTCATTCTAAATAAAAAAAAACCCCCGTGTAAATACCTCCACTTTACTACCCTAAAACTCTTTCATCACGAACGGCACTCTCAGGAGCTCAGACACAAACTTTCTGAGTCAGGGGTCTGTAAGTTGATAGAAAGTTATTAAAAACATGTAAAACTCAACTAATTAAATGAAAATTTACTCCTGAAAATCGAATTAAATTAAAAAAATATATTTTCTTGTGTCAAAGTGATATTTTAATCGCTTATAAGGAGTTAAACTCATTCAGACTTTAATTTTCAAAAGTTTATTTTTACCTGAATCCTGCGTATGGGCAAGAGAGACAGAGCATGGTAAACACTATATTTATCTTATATTTCCTGCGGTGATTGCATTTGCAGTCAACATAAAACCATCAAATGGTACGAAAACGCTCAGTAAGCGATATTTTGTTTTGATAGCTCCAACTTTGCCATAGCACGAAAGAGAAAACTATTAAGCTTGTACCATTCTTTCTTATAGGAAAATGGCAATTCAAATTCAAATTGTTTATTCACTATGATATACATATAAGATCTAATATCTCATTTACATGTACAAGAAACAGATAATGTATTTAGAAAAAAAAAAAAGAAAAAAGAAACGGGGAAAGAGAAAACAAAGTCTGATCCAAGAGGCAAGGAGTTCCAGATATTAATCGCGTGAACATTTAATGATCTTCGGCTCTGCAGGACAGTATGTCTGGGTACGATTAGCGATCTTGACCTGGACGATGTGGCAAAACTAATTTTTTCAAAAAGATACCGAGGCTGCTTGTTGAACATTAAGCAGAAAAGAAAGAGTACTGTGCGGTATTTAAGATATTGATCCAAACTGCAGCCCAAGATATGGTTGGTAAAGGGGGATACATGATCGTATCTACTAAGGTTGAAAACGTAGCGAATACACGAGTTAAATGCAACATTAAGTTTGGGCGAGCATACTGCATTCATACAGCCATACACTACCACTCCATACATAATTAAGGGTACTAGCAAGGTTTTAACAAGCTTCAGTCGAATCTGTTGTGGCCTGAATGAAGCAGATGGCCACAGGATACGTAAGCCGCCATAGATTTTACCCACCACTGCATATACATGTTCATCCCAAGTGAGTGCTTGGTTCATAGATAATCCCAAATTTTTAATGACATCAGAGTATGGGACAGTTATATTATTAAGAATAATAGGCGAGAAATCGCCAGTATCCAGTCTACATTTGTAAATAATAATAGACTGAGATTTCACTGGATTAAGAGTCAGGCCATTCAAAAGTGCCCAGGATGAGACGGCTTCCAGATCTTCATTGACTCTGCATATACCATCCTCTACTAGCCCAACGGATCCCGACAGGTATAACTGTACATCATCTGCGTACAGGAGTATGTTTGAATGCTGAGTACTGATGCAATATCATTTATAAACAGTGCGAAAAAAGATGGAGCGAGAGTAGATCCTTGTGGTACCCCTCACCCAATCCTGATTGGGGTAGAAAGAGTGACTGGCCACTCGGACCCTTTGATTTCGATTAGATAGATAGCTGTAGATGCGTTTAGTACTCTGTGAGGAAAACTTGAAAGTATTGCGAAGTTTACAACATAATTTTGCATGATCAACCGAATCAAAGGTCTTGGAGAAATCAAGAAGCACTAAAATGGAAGCTAAGTCAGAGTCCATAGCAATTCCTATATCATCAGCAACTTTGAGGAGAGCTGTAGTGCAACTTTGATTTTCCCGAAAGCCGGACTGCCAAGGGATCAAAAGATTTTCAGCAGCTACGTAGTTCATGATTTGCCAGTTCAGAAGCTTTTCAAATATTTTGGAAGTGAATGAGAAGAGGCTTATTGGGCGAAAGTCCTCAGCAGAGAGTGCACTCCTATTTTTAGGAACGGGGACTACTAAGGCTGATTTTCACTGAAAGGGGCAGGTGGAGGTAATGATACAAGTGTTAAATATATGAGTAACATAAGGGAGTATGTGAGGCAGAATACCTTTGAGAAAGCGTTGTGGAATCTCATCCATACCCGTACCATTAGAACTGATCGAGTATGCAGCCTTTAGCACTTCATCAAAGGCGACACACCTAAAGTTGAATACAACTGTACTATCTTCCACACTAGCGGAGGGTACCGGAGCTGCTGCTGATGGTGGAATGCCTGAAAGGGTACAACTGGGATTTATAACAAAGCATCTATTTAAATTGTTAGGATCCAGCTGGCATTCGTTGTTGTGAGATTTTCCAACCCGAATTTCACGAAGGTTTTTCCATAGCTCTTTAGGTGGGAGTCTTGTATTGAGTTTAGATTTATAATAGTTTACTTTGGAGGTACGAACAGCCATTGTGGTAATATTCCTTAACCTACGAAAATGATCCCAGTTTTCCTCGTTCCGATTTCGTCTCCAAAGCTGATATAAACAGTCTCGTTCTGCTATTAAATTCGCTCAGTCCATTGTTATAATTCAATGGTCTGGCTATAGAACTGGACCACAAGGTATACCTCATATTCCTTTTAACAATTTTAACACTATTCCCTCCATAACCGGTCAACTGACCGTTTTTAAAATTTCGATTACAATTTCAACGTAATTGTATCGCCCTTAAACTTCACTACCGTTTCTAAAATATACGTATAATACATTTTTAAACATTTACCTACTTCGTTTTTTATTTTTTGTTTACTGAGAAAAAGTTGTAGTTTACCTTGCCAACCACGACCAGTCATTTGACCGGCTGAACGATTTAAGCATGTTCTTGGTATTCTCTGTAGTTGTGGCATGATTTTACCCGAAAAATGCCTTCCAGGAACTATTCTTTCGATGAGTC
Source organism: Dioctria linearis (assembly GCA_963930735.1). Lineage (NCBI taxonomy): Eukaryota > Metazoa > Arthropoda > Insecta > Diptera > Asilidae > Dioctria > Dioctria linearis. The sequence goes on from OZ005741.1 coordinate 256,838,363, forward strand.
ATCTCTGAAACTATCTAGTCGTTAGAAACTAGCCGAACGGATGCCTAGACGTCTTTTCATGAATTCAAATCGGTAAAGTCTTATGATCCATGCAGAGAGAGCATCAAATCGTGAAAGCTACAAGGAGCACTACTACCTGTTATAAGTGTTATTTTTTAAAAAGTGAACGAATCCAACAATTCTTCGTAGATACTAAGTTTCACATTTTATCTTTTTTAATCAGTTTGCTTTACATTTTTATATTTCAATTCTTATTTTATTCTTCGAATATTCATCTCTCAAAATGTCAAGGTGTTCGTTGAATGTAAATATTACATTAGAGGAAATAAATAATATTGATGCAGACCGTTCGGAAGATGATCAGGAAGTTTCTGATATTGAAAATGACAATGTGGAAAATGATTATGATTTATATGAGAACGACTCGAACACCGATGAGAACGAAGAGAATGTTTCGAACGTACGTACAGGACGACAAAGAAGGAGATTTAGTTCAATTGAACAATGGAACTGTTTGGCAAGAAATAAGAGAAGAGTCTAATCCTGGAAGAGCACCAAATCTCAATATATATGGGGAAACATCAGTCCCGACAGGGTATAGTAAACTGGAACATTATGAAAGGTAAAGTTAGGACGGCATTTTCTCTGATTATTGATAAGAATATAATCGAACATATAAGAAAATGCACGAAAGCAGAGGCATTTCGAGTGTTGGGATCCAAATATGATTTGTCTACTGCTAAGTTACATGCATTTATTGAGCCCCTGTATGCACGCGAAGCCTATAATGCTAAAAATATAGATATATCACCTCTATGGAATAAAAAGTTGGGTCCGGCATTTTTTTCAAACACCTTGAGCAGAAATAACTTTACGGAGATTGTGAGGTTTATTCGATTTGACGACAAGAAACAACGAAGCCTCCAGCGCTTACAAACCGATAAATTCGCTTTGATTTCTGAATTTTAGTGTAAATGCATTGAGAACAGTCAAAACTGTTACAAACCAGGACCATATATTACTATCGATGAACAATTGTGTCCAACAAAATCAAGGTGTAGATTCACCCAGTATATGCCAAATAAGCCGGACAAATTTGGTATCGAATTCTGGTTAGTGTCCGATGTAAATAGTAAATATATAATAAACCCCTTTCCATATTTAGGAAAAGATGAAAGGAGAGACTCTTTAGTACCGATTGGAGAGTTTGTCACTTTGAAATTAGTAGAACCGTATGCAGGAAAACTACAATTGTTGGAACAATTCGAGCAAACAAACGGGAGCTACAAAAACTGGTGAAACAGAAAAATGACAATGTGCCACGTTTCTCAACAAAATTATAACGTTCAAATCCTTTTGTACTCTGACGATTTACAAAGCTAAACAAAATAAAAAAGTACTAATTATTAGTTCAATGCATAGCTCCGTAGAAGTTTAAGAAAATAATACCCGACTACCGGAGACAATTAGATTATATAATAGCACCAAATTTGGTGTAGATATGACCGACCAAATGCCCAGACCTTTCACGGTAAAATCTAAATCTGAAACCACAAAAGAAAAAATTACGAGGCAAGAATTTTTATTTCAATTGGCAAAAGAACTTGCCACCGAATATCAAGAAGAGCGACAGCTAGAAAAAGAAGATCAAACAACATCACGTAGGGCTCGGAAGTTGATAACCATAAAATTTAGAAAAATGACCATAAAAAATGCATTAAAAAAGTGACAATAATAATTAAAATACTTAAAAAATGGAACTTATATAATTAAAAAATACTTTTGTATTTCGACATTTGTAATGTAAATACATACAGTTTAAAAAAAAAAAAACGAAAAATAAATTTTTTACACATAAATAAAAAAAGGAAAACAGAGTGAATTCCCGTCTAGAAAATAATAACGAAGTAAATCTGTAAAGATTTAAACGATCAGGATATGGAAATAATTAAAATGTTTCGCTGAGTATATACCTACTTATGTTGAGGTATTACAATCAATTACGAGTGCCATTTTTTTAATATGTTCAAATGAAAATTAGCGTTGATTATCTGACAGCACATTTTTTTACATTGAAAAAGATCTTTCCACGTCCACAGAAGTAATTAGAGCGTATTTGAAATAAATATAATCAGCCAATGGGAAATCCTCTGCATCACTATCTAAATTCCATACAGTAATCTCAAACTTTGAACAGTTTCACATATACAATTTTAGCAACATCTCCCGGATATTAACTCATGCTGGGATTTTTGTATTAGACGACTGGAATCAATAAACTTTTCCCTCCATCCTTTCCAATTTATTAATAGCTTCTGATAAAAAGGAAAAATTCGATTTTATATGCACAAGATCACTTTGTATTTTATTATGTGAAATTATATCTTGTGCAATTTTAATTTCAAAACAGGAAATTATATCTTTGAGAACGTCAAAATGTTCAGAGAAATACTTAGTAGCCTTTAACCACGTTCCCCATCGCGTTTATATGGGATGTGGTGGAAGGCGTATACCTGGAGCCTCCAACTTAAATTGTTCTGTACGAGCAGGTACTTTAAAAAAAATCTTCGTTACACTTGCAATGAGTCTATCTCCTTCTGGGTAATTTCGTGAAACTTCTTCGGCAGCTCGATGGAAACCATGAGCTAAGCAAGTAATATGTGCCATTTTAGAGTACAATTCTTTTAAACTATTCGCTGATTTTACCATATACGAAACGGCATCCATCAAAAAGAGTAAGACGTTGTTGTGCTTAACTCCATCTGGCCAGAGAAGGAAAAGAGATTTGTCGAACAGCTTACATATGATTGACGAATTAGTTTTCTCCAAAATTTCTGATGTCAAAAGAAACTCGTCACGTTCTACTATCCCTACGATAACATTCGCTACATTCGACATCCGTTGTTTCACCGATAGAAATCCACAAATTTTTTTTCTTTTGCAATGTTCCTAATCTGGCTTATCATTTCATCATAGCAACGTTTACCTTAGCGTGGACTCGCCTGGAACGGCGTTATTTGTATATTTTACCAGAAAGGCTCGAAACTTTGTATGATTGAGTTTATTTAAGGGAATATTAGCTGACAGTAATGCCTCGCATAGGTTTTTTGAATATGTCGAAATTTTGCTTGAGGTACATTGTGAAAGTTTGTGTTTTCGCATTTATAATCTCCAAGCCGCGCTTCTGTTTCTCTCGGCCAATGTGTTGTTGAATGCAGAAACGTTTATCTGCGGAAAATTTTATCTCACAAATCTTGCAAAATAATATACTGCCTACAATAGTAGATATTTCTTCACCAAATTCAGATACAAGCTCTCTCAAATGGCTAGATTTTGTCTGATTTATTTTTGGCAGTTTAGTTTAGTTTAGGTTACCGTGTTATTATTTGCGCACTAAAATACAAATATACAGATATATATAGATATATAGAAATGACACTGAAGTGTTTCACGCTCTCAACAATTTGCCGTACTAAACTAATGGACGGGACACCGCTTTGCATTTACATTAACATTCTCAGAACAAAATGAATTCGACAACAGTCTTATTTTTCCTAGAATTAAAAAAACTATACAAGCAGCAATTTCAATCAATTCCTCAATTAAACGTGTTGCCAGCCTATGAAATTTTATTATAAAATATAAAATAAATACTTGTAAAATTAGGGATGTGATATACTCTGTATATTCAGTACAGTTACATTAGAAAAATGATGTAAAAATTATAAAAATGATCTAAAATAATGGGAAAATGACTTAAAAGTTGGGAAAAATGAGCAGATATAAGAAACTGTACAATATGACAGAAAATGAAAAATAAAATACATGTTTTTACAATAGTAATACCATAAAATAAGTTTGTATCAAAATTAGCATCACTTAGCGACGCATAAAAAAAATATGAAATTTCATCAACTTCCGAGCCCTAAATCAGTCACAAATATAAGTACAAGTTCAAGTGAACGGAAAACGTTCCAGAGAAGATATTGCAAAAATAATAAGACTAACAAGATCTGTCTAAAATGCAAAAAGTACTTATGTGGAAAATGCACAATCCAGAAGACTATTTGTAAAAAATGCAATGAAAACTAATAAAATGTACAATTCTGAATAAAAGAAGCTGCATTTTTTTACTTTTTATTTAAAATATTATAACTGTGCTAAAGACCGGTCATTTGACCGGCCGCGATAGGAACAGGTATACGAGAAGTGTCGGTTGGAATAGTGTTAATGGAAACAAAACAAACTATGTCGAAAAATAGGATGAATTTTAGAAAGAAAACTAACTTATCAAACATCCCTCGTATGATTGTAAGAATTTAAATGTCTATCGAAACTCATAGAGCAGACCTATAGAAAACTTCCAGGACTTGAAATCCTTAACGATATTCCTTATGTCCTAACAATAATCATCACATAAAAATGAATTTTCAGTCGCATTTCTTCACAAATATTATGTAAATTAAATAACTCTCATAAAATCCATTCTCACTCAGTTGGAAATCGTTTTTCCAGTTAACATTGTATACGTACATTTTCTGAGTTTCATCAATCATACAAACTGTGGTATTATAAAATTCTAAACAGTCGTAGAAAAACATAGTCAAGCATGCAGAAAGCTAGAATGGGATTTTTTGCAGTGAAGCGTTCGAAAATATTCTGTAATGTATGGCGATTAGTTAGTTTCAGTTCAGTAGTTCGGCGTGCACAACACTATGGTCGTGACGACAAAATAAAAACTTTTGAAAAATCAATTATCCATAACACGTAAACTGCTGTGATCCAAATAACTAAAATGTGTACGCTTGTTCTAGGATTCATAAATATTCAAAAATATTAGATCAATCTATAAATGGATTTCAGGCCGCTCATCCTCTGCTATGCTTCTTTGCATGCGGAAATATTGTGTAATACCTCTTCTGCTCCTCCTCCGATTACTATTAGCCACGTGTCATTCACATGCAGGACGAATACAAATCGCATCGACTTTCGAATATATTCGAAGTTGACTAACAACGAAACACCACACACACAAAAAAAAAACCCCCCCGTTTTTTTTTTTTTTATGCATAAAAGCTAGAGAAATTCCATGAATCCAATTTGTATGATATGCACATAGCTGGGGCTCAGATTCTAAAATATTTGCAATTCGTATCATAGAACTGCAATACCATGTGCATCTGCAGAGGGCACAAGGTGTTACAGGAAACTATTGGATATCCCGGGTACTCATATCATAGTAAGTCCGTCATTACCCTGTTACATAATTACTTCCACTTAATCCCGGATATGTGCCGGAAGTTGTAAATTAATTCCATTTAGATGTATATCTGCGTGAATGTCGGTCGAACTGCATTAATTTCGATGACACTATTATATTCGTCTTGTATTTATAAGTTAACATAGTGGAGGAGCACCTAATGGCTACATGCTAGCAGCTATATATTGTAGACCACACCAAACTGGGACACTATGAAAGGAATATCTCTCGTTGAATGTATGTATATGTATGTGGATAAATATTATACCTGAACACAGATGTGTGGTATATGAGTACTAGCCTTGCAGGATTTATTGCTAACACTTCCATTCTGTATTATACATAGAGCAATTTCTTTAGTTCTTTGTGCAACATACTTATAAAATAACTCCAGGCAGCCCTTACTGCTCCCTTCTTATCTAAATGATAAAAGGATATGGGGCGTTCGGGAACATATCAAGAGCACGTAAATGTATCACTATCGGGTTATCACTGACAATAACTTTGGAAATGCATATTTCCCTTTATGAATAAATTACTCCCCCGAATGCCTTATAAATATTTTATGGCATCTTATATCCCGCCATATCGCTTTGAAGATTTATGGATGGAGGATATGAGTTATGGGAGAGCACATAATTACTGTAACGCTATCCTTTTGGAAAAAAGTCTCAATATTCACAACTTTTCTGGAAGGATAGAAAGTAAGCAATATTCAATGTCTGTGGATTATACGATATTCCTTTTTTTAAGGAGTAGTACAAAAGAATTTTATGTTTAGTTATTATACATAGTTGTGACTTTATTTGGGTACCTTATATTCAATAAATTTTTGTTACATTACAAAGATATTGAAACATTAAATTCACCCGCTTATAATGGTTACAATTTTTATAGTAGCGCTGTATGCAATAAATGTGACATGGTTTGGTTAATCGACTAATCAACCAATCAATTAGTTTATGTGCTAAGCTCTGACTATCTTGCTGGAGCCACAATTAGCACTACTAGAAGCGCGATTTTGATGCAATTGCTCGTATTTGTGGTTGCCAGAGTACCAGAAAGCTTTGTACCTGTAAACAATTCAGTTCCCTACTCATGACTGGATTTAGGAGAGATAAACAAGGGCTGAAGCCCCGGGACCTCCACAAGAGATGGGCCTCCGCAATTTGATCTTTTGAATTTTTTAGAAAAACAAAAAAAAAAAAAAGCAAAAAAAATTACATCCTTTCTGACCATTGAATAAATAACAGCGGGTTACCGTGCGAATACAGTGTACGTGTTTAAGTAATTCAATGACAGTATGAACTAGGATCAGGTAAGCGAGGGGGGGGGGGGGGAGATGACAGGAGGGCCTACTGCCTATCATGCATCAGTTCAACATTTCTGACATTTCATATTTTATGAAATTGTAATTGCTGCCTAAATTAAGTCAGTCATAATACAAAGGCAACGCCAAGAAATATTATCTGAACTGAAAATAAGGGGGCTTTGCTTATTTTACATGGCAATTTGGATTATAAAAATGTCCCCCTTCAAAATGTCAAGATTTTATTACTGCCATGACGAAACGAGTACAAACACAGCACACTAATACATTTTGCCGAGTGGCTTAAGATATGCCGTTTCCTTATTAGTTATTTTATTCAATGATCCTGACAAAGGAAAAAATTTTCATAGTCATGAAACACTTTTTATACTCTAAATGAAATCTAAAGAGTATACCTAGTTTGTCATTCCGTTTGTAACGCACAGAAATAATGATGGTAGAGCAAAATGGATTGGACACCCACGCATAAAATTAAAAATTATTTTGATTTTTGCATGTCCGTCTGTCCGTGCGCACGATAGTTCTAGAACGCTAGAGAGCTGAAATTGTATACGCGGACTTTAAAAAAAAGTAAAATTAACTTCGAAATGAGACAAATCGGACAACTCCTTCGTGGGGTTGCCATACAAAATTTTCGTTTTCCACTATATATTTGGACACTGTCCGAGAATCCGTTGATATAGAGAGCTGAAATTTGGTACATAATGTTTTTATAGCAATAGCAAATAAAATTTCTAAAATGGAATAAATCGGGCAACCCCTTCTTGGTGTTGCAATATAACAATTGAGGTTTTTTACGGATACTGTGAAAACGATCAGTCTTAGACATTTTTATTGTACTAAAAACTTCTTCAGAATATGAAATCCTATAAAATTGGTTGTAATCATGTTTTATGTCCGACGAACCATTCTAGAAATAAGTACAAGAAACAAAATTGCTCAGATGGGTGACCATACCAAATTTCATACGGGCATTCATCTAGGGTATATTAAGAATTGATCTTAGACCAATTCTAGCTTTTCTACTTGTTTTAAAAAACATTTCAAAGCCTATTTCTGAAAAATTAACGGAATATACGAAACATGATGAATTCTCTATAAAAGAATATGATATTCTTTTCGGCATATGTACCATACCACACATGTAATGCGCAATGTTAGCATTGGGCGTGTACGCTGACAGTATGTATATATTTTTACAATAATACAATAGTTGTTCGATATATTCATTGGAATTATTTAAATTATTTGTTGAATCGAAAAGAGATCAGTTTGACAAATATGAAGATGCAGTTCGAAAAATATCAAACATTGATGAATATGTACAATCGCAAAGTAGAACGAGAAATATGAGGCTTAATCTGTTCAATTATATGAGAGCACAAGACTCTAACCTATCGACAAAAGAAAAATTTAAAGTTTCAGATTTTATCCTGGTGGTCAATCAGGTGTTTGTTTCTCTGCCTGAAAGATTGCATGCATACGACACAGTACCTTCACGATTTGGATTTCTTAATCGTTTAGAGGGGAAATGCACCCTGCAAATTCATACACTGTGGCGAAGGAATTGGTCAAAATTTTTCAAAGATGATTTGGAACCAAGTCTTGGTAATGAGTTCGCCCAATTTGCATAATTGATCGTTTTGTACAAAAACTATTACCAAAAAATTGAAAATTTCAGAGCTACATTTCCAAACGTTGAAATTACGTTGGGAATGTACTTGATGTTGCGGTTGGTGTGAAACTACACTGGAGAACGCTCATTTAATCCAGCTTATATATAATTTAAGAATGAGATTATTTATTATATGTTTGCCCGTAGATATAATAATCTGATCATTATTGATCATATTAATCTTATCCTCATTAAGTGTGTGCTTTCAATTTTGGGCGTAATTTAAAAAAGTATAACCAGAAAAATAAAAATTGCATCTGATAAATTTGTGATTAATTTTTTTTTTATTGCTTAACCATATTTCAAAATTTCTTTTTCTTTTAGTTATGAAATAAGTATTATGAAATATTTTTAATTTTTCTCAATAATAAGAATTATCTCCCGATTTATTTTTATTTGTTGCATAGACAATTCAAATTGTATATTAACTTTTTATTTACATAAGATGTCATTAGCTCATTTACATATACAACAAGCAGATATTGCGCTTAGAAAAAAGAGAAGAAAAGAAAATCTGATCTTATAAGTACCGAACTGTTAAAGTATGTAAGCCTAAAAATATAACTCAACAAAATATTTTATTCAAATTAAATATTACTATTACCCTTAAGGCGCTAACGATTGCTGCTTTAGAATAATTGTAAAATACACATAATACATAGAATAAAAGTAGCTTGAATTTCTCAGAATTAGATGTAAATCAGGAGAAGTGCAGTAATTGAAATATTTTTACTCCTGAAGGCTGCCAGAGCACTAATATGCCAAAATGTAAAGAGCTCCAGAGATTAATCGCGTGAACATAAAATGATCTTCGACACTTCAAGAACGAGTGTCTGGGTACGATTATTGATCATGACCTAGATGATATGAGAAAATTAATTTTTTCTTAAAGATACCGCATAACAAAATATTCTAGAATTAAGTAAAAGCAAGGATACATCATTGGTGTACAGAATAAATAGTAACGGGCCAAGAATACTGCCTTGAGGCACACCTGAGGTATTTGCTATCTCAGCAGAAAGTGTTCCGCGAAATAGAAATCGCTGCACACGGTTTAACAAATTAGAAGATAAACAATGGACAAAGAGGAAGAAAACCCAGAATGGAGAACTTGTAAGTTAAAATTCTATGATTAATTTTATCGAAGACCGTGAGACCAGCGAAGACGCAGTCAACCTGCTGGATTACATGTATTGAACAAACTCTAATAGATTAGTCATGGCTGATGTGCCCTTTAAGAAACCATGTTGGTAAGATCCCAAGATTGAACAAATGAACAAACTCTAATAGATTAGTCGTGGTTGATGGGCCCTTTAAGAAACCATGTTGAAAAAATCCCATGATTGGTTTAAAGTAAAAGTGGAGCACATCACGAACAAAGTCTTCACAATATTGCAAAAGTTAGCAATAGGTGTATAGTTTGAAACATCCGATTTATTGCTTTTCTTATATAGAGGAATAATCACAGAGTACTTCCATAACTTTAGGAAGCATCAACAATACAAGGACAGAGTAAATAGGTAACACAGAACACGGGACAAGAACGTGCCACATTTCTTCAAAAAAAAAGCGGGAACTCCATCAAGACCAATTGAAAAACTATCAGATAAATTAAAATATGTTCGATAGCAGCTACGTCGTCAATCACAAGATATTTGACTTCAAGGAAAGTTGGCGGGGGGAGCCTTGTCAAATGGGATAAGTTAATATTACTAATATCACAGTTGGAATCACAGAAGGCAGTGCTAAAGAATTCAGAGAAAAAATTTGCAACCATAGATGGGTTGCTACTTTCGGTGCCACTAAAATTCCCTTCAATTATTAGAATTTATAAATTCCTAGAATTCTTTTGGGGGAAGTACGAAGCGTTTGTCTTATTCTAGCAATATAGTCATTATATGAAATATGAAGATGCAAAGTGAACTGATTCCAGTCGAGTAATCTGCACCACTTCTTGAGGTACAAAACTTCCTCCACGCTTTATTTTTCAGATTTTTTAAATGCTGTAAGAAGATGTTCAGCCAAGCCTGAGATTCGTGAGAATTTTTATATACAAAAATTGGAACACAGTCGTCTCCAGTCACAATGTTGAAGCCGCTCTACAAGCTTGGAAAAATCAGCTTTATTGAAATTAAAAAAACAAAATAATTACTTAAATTAGAAGAATCTATATTAGCATAGTCGAAACAGACAGAAACATGAAGCGTCGAATGATGACCGGATTCAAGAACCAAAGGAGTCGAACACTCTAACAAATGTGCCACTCGAGTAATACGAGAGCACCAGGTCCAAAAGCAGCAGCGATTGGGCCAAGAAATGATAAAACATGCTGAGGTGGATCCGAAATTCAGGGCAGCAATCCATCAATGTCAGAAGAAAGCTCGCAGCTAACAGTCGGCATATTACATAAAATCGCCGAAAATGATGATGTGATTCGAGAGCAATAGCTCATTAAGGAGGCTGTCAATTGTCGTGGCAAGTAAGTTATGGATAGTTCAGACAACTGTCAAAAAACGCGGAAGAACGGTTGTCACAATAGGAATAGAGGCTAATCTAAGTACTGTCACTGTGTGCAGGGCAAATAGTTTTTGAGAATGCCTTCAAAAAAGAGAACTCGTGCAATAGTTAGTGCGTTTGTGTTTTTAAATATTTGTAAATTTAAAAAAGCACAAAAAATGTGAAACCACAGATTACATTCATCAAAAAAGAGTGACAAATGATTAATTCTCGAAAATAAAAATATATATTAAATTATATTTAATACTTTTATAAAACACCTTATAAAAAATGTCAGCTCTCTACGTTGACGCATTCTGAGGGCAGTGTCCAAATATAATGAAAAACGAAATTTTTGTATGGCAACCCTATGAAGGAGTTACCGGATTTGTCCCATTTTCGAACTTGATTTTACTTTTTTTTTAAAAAGTCCACCTGCAAAATTTCAGCTCTCTAAGTACACGCGTTCTTGAGTTACCGTGAGGACGGACGGACGGACATGCAAAAATCAAAATAACTTAAATATTATGCGTAGGTGTCCAATCCATTCTGCTCTACCATCATTATTTCTGGATGTTAGAAGCTTGATTTTGTTTGAATAAGAAAGGGCGGCAAAATGGGGACCGAGCCAGCCGGCAAAAGCTCTAGGTACGCCACTGGCGAAAGGTAATACTGGAGAGGGTCTACTCCTTTTTGTGGATTTCTTCACGGGTATTGGTTAATTTCAACGATCAAATAAGTACTTCATAATCCTAAAAAAGAGCATCAAATAGCAATTTGCTTTTTTATTCAGATATTATTCTTCTTTTCATTCATTTTGATTAACTATTGGTGGTCACATACATATATACTTCGTAAAGCACTATTCACAAACTTATTCAGATATTTTTATTTCACTTTAATTTTCTAAATATTTATCTTTACACTCTGAGGTCTACACAATAACTGTCACAAAATTTCCAATCCCCTGTGAAAATTTTAAGCCACGCTCATCACTTTATACTCATTTGGTATGACTTTAATAGAAATTCTTATAAAATTCGCTGTAAGCTTCCGGTATTTTTCAATTCTCTTGTAGCAACATTTTATAGTTGTTTTTATTGAAGAACATTGTATGCGTACCTCTTTTATCCACAATGAGATAGAGTTTATATTTTTATCATATAGAATTTATACAGGCCAGTGGATGTATGGACCCCCGCAAATTAACATACTTGCGCAGGAACATTTAATTTGTTGTGTCAATTGTAATGAAATATTTTCTAAAGTTCGGATGTATGATATTTCCCATAATTTTATACGGGGAGACGACATTATTCCCTTCTCCTTTTTTAATTTTTTCAGGCCATAAATTCCCAGAAAATTGAAAGAAGAGTTCCCACGATCTCCCAACAGTACCTTCACTTCACTCACTCGAAGGTAGAGTTAAGCAAAAAAATAAAACGGTTTCGTGGGTACTACGAGCAGTGTTGCCAAAATCTGGATTGCCTAACTTATGTGTTTCGATTTACTTCGTGCTCTACATTCATCATTAAACCTGTTAAAAAAGCACTGGCAACCCCAGCATATACCCACGAAAGCACATTTAAAGGAAAACCGATCAGTATCTGATTAAGTAAGCCAAAGCGGAAGTGAAAAAAACTTCCCACATAAGTAGCCGGAAGCATCTGAGCCCGAGCAAGAGCCTGAGTCGAGTCCAACTGATCACCGCACCGTACAACAGTGTTGGGAGCTTGAGGGAAATTCGAAACTTTTTAACGTGAAAAATTTGATCTTATACATATTTTAATTTTTGTGCATTGCTTACTTATCAATTTTTCTAAAGTTAAAATAAAACTCTTCTCTTATCTACGAAATCTGATTCATACTAGCAGCGTGTACGCCTAGCCTAAGGAAGTCCGCCAAATATTTCCTTGAAAAAAAATGTACAATGTTTCAGTTTCAGACGTAGCTATTTTCTCCGTTTAAATACAAATAATAAATAAAAGAATTCTCGACTTTTTTATTGTTGCATCATCACTACTCTGTCTAGCCAGTGTATTTGCAGCATCTCATAGCATTGATTTTTTTTTTTTTTTTTTTATATATTATTAAGCCAAGCTCAGGGGATACCCTATGATGCAAAGCACAGCATGGCAGGAAGGAGATAGGGAAAGGATTAGGGGATATGAGGAAAGTGGCGGAGGTGCCGATGTATGTCGCCCTTAAACTTCCGCAGATTGTATGCCGGAGGAAAAACAGAAGATGGTAAGCTGTTCCACATTCGCACTGTTCGGGATAAAAAAGCATCTCTGAATTTTACTGTACGGCCGAAAGTAATTTGAAGGGTTAAAGGATGTGCGCGGTTTGCAGCGCGAGTATTGCGTGCAGGAATCATTCTACAAGGGATTAGACTAGATATTTCATCAGAACATTGACCATGCATATAGCGATAAAGGAGCGAAAGGCATCCAACATTGCGGCGGTGCTCGAGTGAGTCGATATGACAAGTTATTGCCAAATCGCCAATGAGCTTGAAGGCTCTCTTTTGGACAATATCCAATGAAGCTAAGGCTGTGCGACCAGCCCCGGCCCATATATGGGAGTTGTATTCCATTCTAGGTCTAATGTAGGACTTGTAGAGGAGCGCTAGATTTGACGGGCTGAAATATTTCTTACACCTTTTCAGAAATCCAAGACATTTCGATGCTTCTTTGGCAACAGAGAAGATGTGATCTGTCCAGTTTAACTTACTGCAAATATTAATGCCAAGAATGCTTAGTGACGGTGAATCAGAAATGAATGCTCCATCAAAAGAAACGGGTGTGGTTAAGTTATGATCTTGTTTTAATGAGATAAGACAGCTTTGGGACTTTGATGCATTGAATTCGACGCGATTCGCTTTGCCCCAAGCGAGGATATTGGCAAGATCGTTATTCAATGATCTAGTCATGCAATCTCGTTTAACACACGCAGCATTCCCCCTGGATTCTGCAAGAGTGTCAAAGGAGTAAGCGAAATCAAGAGTACTGTCATCTGCGAAACTATGGATGGGATTGAAAGTAAGGGAAAGCAGATCATTAATGAAAATTAAAAAGAGAGTTGGAGAGATAACAGAGCCTTGAGGTACACCGGCATTTATGGGATGCGGTTCAGACGTAACGCCATCTAATACAACACGTATTTGGCGACTAGATAGGAAACTTTCAATCCATAATACAAGAGGAGGGGAGAGACCAAGTGCTTTGAGTTTGGCTAAAAGGGCTGGATGCCAGACTCTATCAAAGGCTTTTGAAATATCTAGGGCAACGATTTTAGACTCACCAAAATTGTGAAGACTACGGTTCCAACGTTCCGTAAGAAAGGTCAGCAAGTCTCCAGATGAGCGTCCAGCTCGGAAGCCATATTGGCGATCGTTGATGAGATGATTAGTTTCTAGATACTTCATTAATTTTGAGTTAATGATAGATTCAAAAACCTTTGAAAGAATCGAAGTGATGGCAATTGGTCGATAATTTGAGGGATCGCTACCCTCTCCTTTCTTAGGAATAGGCTGAACGTGAGCTAGCTTCCAAGCAGTTGGAAATTTTCCTGTCGAATAAGACAAGTAGAAGAGTTTGCGCAGAGGTTTAGCCAAGGATGAGGCGCAGCTTTTAATTAACAGGGGCGAAAAACCATCAGGACCTGCGGCTTTGGAGACGTTGATCCCCTTAAGGACCCTGACCACATCCCTCGTACGAACGTGTATTGGCTCTTGTACACATTCACACGGGCGATGCAAAACAGGTGTTTGTGAAGTTGGTGGAAGACGAGAATTTGAAGCGAATCTAGCAGCTAAAATATTAGCTTTATCCAGGGAGTCAACAATCACTTCACCATTATTAAGTAGTGAAGGTATAGAGGAACTGGTGAAATTGTTCCTGATGGTTTTGACCAGGGACCAGAAACCTTTGCTACCTTTGCGGTTTGTCAAGATTCTTTGTCTAATATTCTGGTCAAAAAGAAATTTTTCTCTCTGGATAATGGACTTGCAGGTGTTCCGTGCAGTCTTGTAGACTTGTTTCATTTCCGGACATGGATGCAATTGATAGGCGCGAAAAGCAGACTCTTTCGCTTTTATAGCTTGGTTGCACTTATCGTTAAACCAGGAGCGATCATGCTGTTGTTGAGACCTGCTGTAAGAATACGGAATGTATTCACGCATGCCAAGATTTAGTATGTTATTAAATTGTAATGTGCATTCATCAACATCCCTCGAAGCAAAACAGACCGACCAATCAATTTCTTTAAGATACTTATTGAGACTTTCCCAATCAGCATTCTTATAGTGCCAAAGAAGCCTACTTGTAGGTGGAGCAGTTGGTCGGCACAGGTTTGAGGTGGTAAATTGAGCCGTGATTAAACAATGGTCTGAATTTCCAAGAGGGGAACCGACTGAAATGGAATATTTGTCAGGATGAGATGTTAGAAACAAGTCGAGTAAATTAGCTTTATCTCCAGCTGCATCAGGAATTCGCGTTGGTGCATCCACTAGCTGTTGCAAATTAAATGATTCACAGAAGAGTTCAACGAAACGGCCCGCAGGACTTGTGGTAGAAGAATGTCTGAGCCACGGTATATTATGAACATTAAAATCGCCTGCCAGGACGATTTCGGAAGAGGGGGAAACAGAAAGCAAATGATCAATATTGTTGGAGATATTGTCAAATACGGATACCGTGTCGTCATCAGACATATTTGGGCTGCGATAAAGGAAACAGAAGTATATGATGTGCTTGTGAAGTTTGAACCTAATCCAGATATAGTTAAACTCTGGATTAGCAGAAGGAAAATCTTGAAGAATAGTAAAGGCCACATCATTCCGAATATATACTGCGATCCCTCTATGCTGAGAAAAAAGAGGCACGAAGCTGTAACCAGGGACGTGATACTGATTAATATCAGCATCAGAAACGACCTTGGTTTCACTTAGCGCAAGAATTGCCGGATTTTTTGAGTTAAGGTGGCAGTACACCGAAAACCGATTTGCTCTTAATCCGCGAATGTTGCAGAAATCTAAAATAAAATTCTGCATGCTGAAGGCAAAAACAAAAAAGCAAAAAAGAAAAAAAGCGACACACAACAACACATAAATTTGGGCGCCACCAGCAGCAGTCAACGACACAGCGAGGTAAAAAAAAACAACAATAGTGTTATGCCTATTGCTGCTTTCAATACCTCAGACCGTGCAGTTCAATGACCACAGCTGAGTGCACCCGGATTGCTGATCAGTGACAAGTGCTAATGCATTTGCACTGATCACAGATGAAGCGAAGGAAAGGAAACGTTACCGTGCTGCTGGCTTATAGAATGTTGATAGGGCATAGAAGAGCCCTTCACTTGGCGGATAAAATTTAATTATGATAATTTATTTATTGAACGATCGCGTCGAATTTTAAATAATTATAGTTAACGATTTATATGGAAATTGTTTAACACAACACTACATTGATGGTATGAATATCTTTAGATGGAACTGAAATAATGAAATCATTACAGAGTTAATATAATTTTTATTCAGAAACCGAATTTTAATTAAGTGAATCTAACTGCTGATTATATAAATCCAGCGTTGTTATTTTATGTGGTTTCAAGTTTCATCACTTCATATGAAAATATTAATTTTGTAGGCTTTTGTGGGCCCCTAGAGCCTGTATGCCCCCCGCATGTCTCGGGTCTGCGGAAGCGTTAGTTAACCCAGTGATACAGGTGCTTATGCATTTAATTATTATAGGGTACTCTTTCAGATTTATATCAAATTCGTATAAATAACTGCAAATGTTTTGTATACCTTTGTTTCATACTTTACAAATTAAAAGAATCTATACGAAAAATTTTATAAGAGGAAGCTATAGAAGAAAATATATTAAATTTAGTAATATATTTCTAACCGTGTAGTAATGATCTTATTACAAAAAATGTTTTACTGCCCTGATAATTATACTGAAGGTTTAAACTCAGTGATCGGAGAGGTCCTATCAATATGGCTATCTCTGATAGCTTACCACAGATGTTCAATAATGAAGGCCACTTAATTGCCCATATAAATCTCTCCATTAAAAGCGTTTATAAATTATACAAATGTACATATATGGAAAGAACATTTCTCATTACAATTTTCAAATTGAATTATTATTCCCGCTTAGGTAGACAATTTCACGTCTATAGTAGTAGAGTGAAATTAATTGAAAATAATTTCAATGAATTTGCAAAATGCATTAAAAATGTAGAAAAGGGTCAAAAAGTTCAAAAATTTTTAAAATTATTTTCAATGAATTTTAGTGTAGGTACTATATGTCCACCAACCTGATGCTTATAGCCAAAACCCTCGAGAATACTTTCCATTCCCAAGCCATGAAACACAAGTCTATATGTGTGCGTTGGGAGTCCGTGCTCTAAAATGTTCTATATTGATACTAATGGAAAAGTGCCAGAGATTGACTTTATATATGCTATAGAGCCTAAACTACTATCCATACAGGAAAATAGTATTTTAGTAATTTAAAGCTTGGTTTTTTACCTTCCCAATGGCTACACTTCCTATATACCTTACTTAACAAAATAATAACATAGTTTTGATTACAAAGTAACCTTACCATTTTACGCTCATTAACTCTCAGCTGAGTAATAATTGCATGTGTGTATGTGCAGCCGCAGTCCGAATCTGTAGATAGCTACATTCGATATCATCAGCCCACGGCATGCCATGAATGACGGCACAGCGCCATATACAATGATTACTCAGCTGAGAGTTTTTGTTTGAGGAATCGTAGTCATTTGGTTAAGATAAATTTTTTTTAATAATTTTGTTAGGAAAGTTATGAAAATTTTATTACGGTTCGGAAGATAAGAAAGCAAGCTTAAGATTATCAGAACACCAATTTTCTGTATGAATAATAGTTTAGGGCGGACAAGCTATTCAAATCAAACTTCTGTCAGTTTTACATAAGAGCACTGCAATGTTAGGACTCCGTTGGGTCTCTCGTGTGGTACTGAGGGAGTCTGTTTCATGGCTTATGAAGTATTCTCGAAGGTTTTGTTATCGCCCAAGGAAGGCATATTTCTAGCTATGACCACAGAAAACTAACTTTTCATTACAGAAAGAAAATATATATTGTATCTGAAAATAACTCCTTTGCACTAATATCTCCCGCAAAAAGTGAATAAAAATCTGCCGAAGCACATTCTGTAAATTTTTAAGAAAAAATTGAGAGCTTCCTTACATCAGGTCGAGACATCGTTGATTTTATATTGGAACAATATATTTTTTTCACATCCGACTAAAGACTGAAACTTCTAAGGGTAAACGACACTACTAGAGCGCTTTTTGTATTCTTCTTTTTGAATACTGCAGAGCATCAGCCTCGCCCATAGGCGCTGGATATCTGTTGTTACTTGTCAGTGATATCAACCTACTTCAAAAAGTTTACAATAAGTTTTATAAAGCAAATTTTACGAAGAAAAATTTGACGATAAGAAGTTTTACGGAGAAAAACTACATGAAAAGAAATTTTACGAAAAAAGATTTTTTGACGTAAAGTTGTACGAAGAAAAGAATAAATTATTTTCACTATACAGAAGCTCTCTAGTGTTTAGTCTAAGATTATGCCTTGCAGCTCTGTCTCATCTCTTCAATACAAAATCACCACTTCATAACCACATAACCATTCTTGGCATTAATATTTCCAGTAAGTTCAGCTGGATAGATCACATCTTCTCTGTTTCCAAAGAAGCATCGATATGTCTAGGATTTCTTAGCAGGTGTAAGGAATATTTCAGCGCATCAAATCTATCTCTTCTCCACAAGTCCTATATCAGAGCCTTCAAGTTCATTGGCAATATGTCAATTACTTGTAATATCGACTCAATCGAGTACAGCCGCAATATCGGATATCTACCGCTCCTTTATCGCTACATGCATGGTCAATGTTCTACTAAAATCTTTAGTCTTTTTCTTTGTAGATTAGTTTCTATATGCATTATTCGTGCTGTAAGCCTCGCACATGTTTTCTTCCTTTAAAATATTTTCTGCCGTACAGTAAAATTCCTTTTTATCCCGAACTGTGCGAATGTGGAACAGTCTACCATCATCTGTCTTTCCTCCGGCTTACAATCTGCGAAGTTTTAAGAGCGACATACATCATCAGCATCTCCTCCACTCTTCTCATGACCCCTATTCTTTCTTCTATTTCCTTCCTGCCTGCCATGCTGTGCTTTACACAATGGGGTATCCCTGAGCTTGGCTTAATAATATCAAAGAGAAATATAAAAAAAATGAAATTAATACTATTATTACTTATATTTTTAAATTAAAATATTAGAAAAAAAAACAATATATTTATCTGCCTTTCTCTTTCTTACAGAACCAAATCCAATTCAAAACAATGGAAACGGTGTACTCTGCAACAAATTATCTCGCCTGACATTAGCAACATTCGACGATGAAGGCAGATGCATAGGACAAATGGGATCGCTATCGATAAGTTATTAGCAGTACTCGTATATTTAATTTCTACGTTATATAGTATTTCATTTTTATACTTAGGTATATACCTACTAGAAATGTTGTTGAGTTCTTTTTAAACCGTGTATATTTAATCGCATAGTTGCGTCATAATATAAACTCAATCCTGGAAATTCCTTGGCTAAGCTGGCAAGAAAAATTGTAATATATTTCTCTTAACTTTCGAACTGTTGCTTATCGAAGAATTTTAGGTTTGTTTTTAGTAACAAATTTAATAAAAACAATACAAAAAAAAATGAAAAAAAAAAGAAAATTAATTTCCTAAAGGAATGTTTATATTACGCTTATAATTTATATGAAAATGTTTACAAAACAATCGTTTGAGACTTTTTTTCTGTTTTTGTTTTTGTTTTTTGTTTTTTTAGTTTATCATATAATAATCGTTAATATCTTCCATTTTTTATGAGAAAAAAATCCTTTTGCGTTCAGTATTTATGTATGTACAGACGACAAGAATAAGTATCTGCAAAAAGAGAAATAAAATATTTTTGGACTTTATCATCGTATAGGTAACTAGCATTTATCAAGAACAAACAAGAAAAAAAACATACACACATTCTAATGAACCGAAAGAAAAAAAAAACAATATTTAAAAATAAGAAAAATCATTTTCACACAATGTAAAACGACACATATAATGTAAGATATAAAGAAAAAAAGTGTAATTAGATTCAGTAAAAATACATTTCCCACAACAAGAGTAAATAAAAACAAGTGAAATTAAGCATTGTGTACTTAGAATTGTTATAAAAAAAAAACATAAAAAATAAAAGTCAACACAAAAAATGAACATAAATAAAACAATTTTATACCATTCGAATGATATAGTTATTAGGTATGGACATATAGAGAAAACTAGTGTAATATAAAAAAAAATAATAATTATAAAATTATTATGTAAAATTTCAATAACAACCAAAAATCGTATATTTACTGGAGATACGAAAATTGCCGTAATCGAGAATTTTTATGAACAAGTCCTTTTACAAGAAATATTACAGCTGATGCTAAATCGGTAAGTTTTTCTTATCTTATTATTTCATTTCCTGAAAAATGCTCTCTGAATATAAGAATTATTTATAATAATGCAATGATAGCAGATTATATCCGTAATTTTTTTGAAAATTTATTCGTTTTGTTTATGATTGTCAGGTAACAATATTGAATGCAACACAAAGTCTTGCAGTAGTTGTAGTAGTAGTATGTTACCGATATTTTTCATTTATTTAACGTACCTACATCGACCTAAGAAAATAAAAAAAGTAAAAAAGCTAGCATTGGTCTAAGACCAATTTTTATGATACCCTAGATGGATGCCTGTATGAAATTTCGTATTGTCACCCTTCTGTCCAAGTTTGATTTTTGAATGGGTTTTTCGGATATATATATTTCTAGAACGGTTTATCACACAGAAAAATGATTATAACCAATTTTATAGGATTTCATATTCTGAAGAAGTTTCTAGTGCAATAAAAATGTCTTGGACTGATCGTTTTCAAAGTATACGTAAAAAACCTAAATTTTTATATGGTAACACCAAGAATGAGTTGCCCGATTTAGTCCATTATTGAAATTTTATTTGCTAGTACAATGAATACACCATGTACCAAATTTCAGCTCTCTACGTCGACGCGTTCTCAGGCAGTGTCCAAATATATAGTGGAAAACGAAATTTTTGTATGGCAACCCCACGAAGGAGCTGCCCGATTTGTCTCATTTTCGAACTTAATTCTTTTTTTTTAAAGTCTGTGTACAAAATTTCAGCTCGGACAGGCGGACGGACATGCAAAAATCAAAATAACTTTTAATATTATGCGTGGCTGTCCAATCCATTTTGCTTTACCATCATTATTTCGAGGCGTTACAAACGGAATGACAAACTTAGTATACCCTATAGTCCATAGACTGCATTATTTTTCAGTTTATGTACAGCACAGAGAGTGAATTGAGCCTGATCTCCTCTATGGTGGATCTTAAATAGTTCTTCAGCCGTCTTATCGCTGAAAACGACTATTCTGTGGAGCAATTTAACCCTGGTGTACACAATAACACCGCATCGCTATTTCCACATTTGAATACATGTCAAAAAAGCCTTTTCTAGGATGTGCTTGTACAGGCCGATAATTACTTTCCCTCAGCCGAAGATAAATGAGCTCGCTGGTGCAGATACTCGTTTGTCAAAGTCCATGTAAATCTCCTAAATAGAAGGCTTTCAAGTTTCGTATGCCCTCACGGATATCTTGAGATTGGAAGCCATGTATCTTCATAAGAAAGTGAAACCTTTTACTCAAGTTATCATAAGCAGAAACATGCCTTTGTAGTTCTGCAATCAACCTGAAGTTGAAAATGAGTACACACAGTACACAGGTGAGTATGCTGCCTGCCACACGAAATCTTTACGTAGGGTGTTGCTTCATTCCAACCCCCAACCATCATCTTAACATCAAGTTTTCGTGGGGCAGAGGTAGCATACTGACCTGTCTAAACAAGGTGATAATAACAAAGATATGCGTGTTCAGAAGTTGTGACTAAAAACTGATATAATGGTATTTCTTCATAAAGTCTTATGATTGTATTCAAAATTCACATGAAGATGAGTTATGTTTATGGAATGATGATATTTCTTGAGGGCATCGATCATCTGCCAGTGTAAATTCTAAAAAATGTATTTTATCTTGATCTCCAAAAATGTTATAAACACAAACACTAATTTAACAAAACCGAGTATGGCAATAAATTAACCCAGAGTCTCTTGAAAATTTTATTTTGATGAATTTTTTTCCGGTTTAATATACTTACATATTGTTAAAATGCATACATATGTATATGTTCATAACTCCGTTGCAAGCAGGAGATATTTGTTTTTATTTTTTATCAGGTGCCTCTGTATAGGACAGTAGGAGTATAAAAGTGGGAAAAAAAATAATTTTTCTGGTTTATTCCAGTACCTATGTATGTAATTCATTTTAAGAGCTCTTTATATTTATTTTAAAATACAGCAATTTTGAATAGGGTAATTAAAGACATATTTAATTATGCTTTCAATCCAAGTTCCAATCCTTAGTATGGTAGTTTCATTGATTATTTATAAATAGATGTGCCCAAAATCATTGATGTCTTAGAAAGGAGATGTCGCCACGTGTCTTTCGTTTGTTATTTCCAGCTTTAAAACTTCTAATAAAAGAATTATTAATGACTGGTAAGGAGTTTTGATTTGGGTTTGAAACATTTTTATATTATATGTATGCTGGAAAAATTGTATTTTTACCATTAAATAAAAGTTTCAATCACATTTTTGGCAAGTAGCGACATCTCATTTCTAAGACGTCAATGATTCTGTGCAAATTATATGAATAATCAATGGTAGTCTTAAAAGCGCCTAACAACCGACACCAACTTTGAATATTATGCAATGAGTTGAGGTTTTCATATGGCAAACTTTGCAAAGAATTTCGTTTTCATGCTGGACCATCGTTTTCAGTGTTTTCATCGCTTGAATCTTTGTCTGTCAGATATCCCAATGAATTTTCGGGAATTTGCAACGAATAATACATACTAGCTAAAGTTGTCCGTTCTTAGAACGGGCTTCTCTTTTATTTTTATGAAAAAAAAATTATATTTTAAACATTTTTTATTTTACTTTTTATTTTTATTTTCTACAATTTTAACACTCTATTCACTAGCTCGCCCAAAACTAGAATAATAAAATCAAAAGTTTAGTCTGGTTTGTCATTCTCAAACAAGCGAATCGAGTTCAGGTCAGTGCTCATTATTGAATGAGTTTTTCCCGAGGATTATATCGTGTCATTTTCCTATAGATTATGTTTATTACCTTGTCTCGGCAGCATCCTTGAGGCAACATTTCTGTGCACCTTTCTTAGTAATATCACTTGTTTTTATTACTTTCGGTGACACCGATTCAGTACAATGCGCTCACATTTAAGACGGATCCTTTATAGGCAGATGGACCAATCAACTATAATTCAATCGTAATTAAATTTTTCAAAAATCTAATTACACAAGATTTTGTGAATTAAAATGAAATTCTTGTCAATTTTTAGCACCCTAATAATCGTTGTCACTTTAAATGAGAAATTGCGTTACGACACAAAAATGGTATTATTATTGTCGAAAACATACGACTTTTGACGTATTACTGTTGTCGTATTAAGTAGATATACATATGTGGATAATTAAGTGACAATCTCACACATTTTGGTTTTTGTAAGTGACAGATGTTAGATGTGTGTAAAAAAAAGAAAATACAACTGGAAAAAGGTAAATTTGGGGGCGGCTTTTTAAGTTGTTCATTAAAACATAAAATTCAATAGTTTTTTATAAATAAAATTAAGTTTCTCCTTGCATTTTTAATGTAAAAATTAAAAAAACAACAAAAAACAATTTGAAGTTATGATAGATTTCATGGGGATAAATCCTTTTATAGCTAAAGAGCAGAATACAACAAGTTAATCATTTTTTTAAATACATACAACAATAACACACTTATTTCACTTTTGTCTACAAATGTTATTAATACCCTGACACCAAGGTCATTCCCATTAAAATATTGGTACATGGCCTGTGACGTAATTTCGTAACTGATGTATGTACATTTTTATAAGAAAGACAGAGAGCACAGAAAGTATTGCGTTCTGTGTACCGTGCTTTCCTATACATTTTCACGATATTTCGTCACTAATGGCGGAACGTGGTTCATAATGGGAATACCTTGTATTCAACGATAATAATAGTTCGAAGGAAAATATCACGTCACACCGTGAATTGAGAGTAACGGCGGAGCTTGTCACTTCGGTGAGTCGACCACAATAATAAAGGTATATATGTAATTGACAGCACATTTTTAAGAATTAAAATTCAAATTCAAAAGTAAAGAGATGTTTGAAAATTCAAACTACCACTACTAGTCTGTCTCTTTACCTGCTTGCCCTTGTTAAATGCTACTACCCAACGGGAAAAATGGGAATGCTGGACTTAGATAATGTTTACTGGAAGCATTACCTGGAATGCATTAGTAATGAATACATGAACATACCTTACGTTTACCTGGTTTAGAAAGGCAGGCGTTTTTTTTAGCATCCTATGTACCTTTCAGGGAATACTTAGAGAACTCAAAAGGAGTGAATAGATATATTCATTCGTGTTGTTATCGAAAAGATATAGAATTTTGTGTGGCTATATTTTTGCAGAGGCTAGTTCGAGGGATTGCGTGCAAGAAGAAATAATTTATTTTCAGTTTCTCAGTGAAAACTTCCCTCCACCTTTCTGAGAGTATAAACTGAATAGTTCTTTTCAATCTACAGGAAAATGCATGCTTAAGAGGAGTCAGTAGTCAGCAAAAGTTTCAATTTAGATACCAGCGAGCCTGTATGCAATAAAATTTACTATACGTAGGTTTGTGTCCTGAAAGTCAGTAAATTCATATAAAATTAACCTAGACTTAGACCACAGACGACATTAGAGACATCTAACGTAAAAGATAGAAACCCAAAATGCGACAATTTAAGACGAAAAATGAATATTTGCAGTTCAAATAAATTGAAAATAATAATTGTTAAATATACTACTTTGTCTTGTATTTCAATATCTTTCAACGAAATATTGAAAAAACAAGTACGATTAGAGTCAAATAATTAATAAAAAGCGCCACTAAAAATGAAAAAACTCGACAGTATTTGCTAGATCTAGGCTTTATCTTTCTAAAATAGTCACAATCTAAAGAAATACTAACAGGAATTTATTTTTTTCAACATTTTTTACAAGTTTCCAAGCTAATATCTCCATTCCAATACATTTTGTTTCATTGACGTTATTCACTAGAACTCTTCGTTACCTTTGATGTAAGATATAAATCATTATTCTGCTATAAATATTTTGCCAGAAATTCGCATTGAAAAATGTACGAAACTTGGAAATCTTGGTACTGACTCCTCTTAATGGTTTCCGTACACTTTCCTGAGATGGCGAAATGAATGCTTCCACAGAATTGAGAGGAAATGCTTCCTTTTGCCTTCCAAAGAATTAATCAGGAATGCTTTTTCTCGCCTTCTTAATAAGGACAGCTTCCTTTCACCTTACTGATCATACAGAGGTAAGGTCTGCAAGTGAATATAATATTTCAAAATGTGTTTTGAGAAGTCATGGGTGCTACAATTTTTTTTCTTTTATTAATTTATTAAATTTTGTTTTTTTTTTTTTTTTTTTTTTTTTAAAAAAACGGCGTGCTGTTATTCGAACGTGCTACAGACAAACAGACAAAATCTGGGCCTTTCTTAAGTTTATGTCCTCAATATCGCATTTAATTTGTCACAGAAAATATTCGAGAGTATAAGCAGTCAAATATAAAGCACTTTTCGCTATGGAAGACGAAAAAGAAACACAATATTGTAGAACGAAGCAAGAAATAATAAACTAATTCAAAACTTAACCAAATATGATTAATATAATGCACATTTTATAAGAATCAAGAAACATAAAAAATAAACAGAATTCAATTTCATTTGCCTAACTCTAACTTGGAAAATATTAAAAATATACAGATTTTCCTGGAGATTCTTCATTAAGAATCCCTATTGTCCTCCTTTATTGCATCAGTCAGTCTCTTCATATTTATATTATGTTCATCCATTAATTTCAGCTGATTTTCTTCTCTTTTTAATTTATTTTTCGATTTTCTTTTCCCTGTACATATTAGAAATAAATAAAGTGAAAATCTAATGTCAGAAACCACAATCACCTAATAAAATGAAGAACACGTATACAGTAATAAATCCATAAATATGTCACACAAACTCAGCGTCCAAATTTTGCAAATATTTAGAAACAACCTTCCAAATCGCTTTTAGGAAAGTAGCCCCAAATGTGAGCTTTTTTTTTGTGCTTCGTTGTTAGCTGATAACGCCTTTTCTCAGAATTCCAGGTTCACATTTCTCATTTTTTTCTTTTTTGTTTGTTTAATGCTGTTGTGTTGTCT
Organism: Dioctria linearis; assembly: GCA_963930735.1. Lineage (NCBI taxonomy): Eukaryota > Metazoa > Arthropoda > Insecta > Diptera > Asilidae > Dioctria > Dioctria linearis. The sequence continues at coordinate 256,864,657 of OZ005741.1, forward strand.
AATAAACCTTTACATAATTTGCTCCTCACAACGAAAAGTGATCTGTAAGTGTAAGTTTGTAGCATCCTGTACCTATGAGCTTTCACAGGCCTGTAAGAGGAAAGAACGGTAGGAGTTCTTAAATGGGCGATCTCAAGGTTACTCTCGGGAACAATAATTACTCCAATTTTCTTTCTCTATCTTGTGGAGTACCACAAGGTTCCACTCTTCGTCCTTTACTCTTCGACTTAGACAAAAATGATATGCCAGAAATAATACAAGATATCAACGTCCATATTTATGCTGGTCACATTCAGATCTTTTTCAGTCGTCCTTCAAGTCTCATTGAAAACTATGTGACCCGAATGAGCTGCGGTTTGCATAACATATACATTTGTTCGATTGATAACAAAATAAATCCGAGCAAATCACAGTATATCGCTTTTTCTTTTGGTACTATTCTTTTTATTCTTATGAATGGTTCGGGGTCACCTTAAATTCTAATATGAAATGTTGCGATCCCGGTAACTCTAACCTATCAACGATTTAGGCCAACCTCCACCACCTTTGGTTGTCTGATAGAGTGCTTTACCCTAAGGTACACTGTCATCTGATTGAGTCTCTAATATATTACAGCATTTCACATACGATTTCCGATGCTAGATTCATACAGCTCCAGAAAATTACATGTTGCATTTAACGATTGTTTTCGTGTTACGAAGATTCGATCATGTGTCTCACCTGAATTTTATCCTGCTGGATTGCTCCATTCTTCTAATTCAATTTCCTAATTTCCTACACAGCTTTTAGCCCATTTACTTGAGGACCTTTAAACTCTACCAGAGTTCACAAACTGTTAATTCCACCTCTTCAGACATCTGTATTCAACCGATCTTATATTGATCAAATTACTCGAATCTGGAATTCATTACCACACAACATCCAGAAGGCTAACTCGATCGGCAATTTCAGGCGTCTTCTTGTAATTTTTTTACATAAATAGCTTCTTCTTTTTTTCTTAGAATGACCCGCACGCGGCAGAAAATATCTTTTGTTTTTATACAAAAATTTGTTTTTCTTTTAAATTCTCATTTGTTCCTTAGTTGGTTCATCTCATTTGCTATAATTTTTTTCGTTTTTTATATTAATTTTGTTTATTTGTTCACTTAATATCATTTTTTGGTTTTCCTATTTTTTGTTGTTGTTGTATTTATAACATTTAATTTTAAATTTTGATTTTCTCTTCTTGTATTATTTTATATTCCACTAAAATTGGTGCTAAGTAAAAGATTTTTAAATCTTATAATGTTGCTTCCAAGTTCCAAACTCAAATTTACTTATAGGCGAAAATAATTTTTTTCTTAATTCACAAATGTGAAGAAAAGTTATACCACAATCCCAGATTTCTTGAAAACTCACGTGAAAGTCAGAAAACGTCGAGAAAACGATACCAAAATTATATAATCCTAACGGTAGCCGCCTATAGGTAAATGGCATGTATATCATGGGAAAGCGTAGAGTGTGAACTATAATTTAAAAGACTTTTACGCTGATTTAGTTTAAGCAAGAGCCTTCCCTTTCAGAGGCTATGTAAAAATAACGCATAATTATGTAGGGTAGAGGAGAAATCCCCTCCTCTATCGTGAAAGATCCGAATGAGAAATATTGCTAGCTCTGGCTAAGAGAGGCATAATGGAGCAATAATTTTAGAATAAAAATATGCAATGCTCGCTTTATACTTATCTGAAGAGGGCTAGGCCTAGAAGACCAATATATAGTTATAGAAAATTGTAGTACTGCTCCTTTCTAATGACATCGCTGTATTAAATTACAATGAAGGGGGAGCCAAACGGGAGCATTGCCCGCTGAGATATACGGCAATGGCAATCCATTATGCTAGGCGATATATATCTATATTGTGTTACATTACAATTAGAAGCATATAATTAGTCCTTATCGGTACCCTTTGCTATCATCGAAGATATATTAAAACCACCTAGGTAAATATAATCATGAAATTATATGATTTCTTAACTTATCCCAGTGCTATTGAAGCTTACTCAAGCGAATGAGCTGGTGAAGTATGAAGGTAGTGTGATGAAATTTTGCCTTTTACAATCTTTTTTTCTTTTCTTTTTTATAACTCAAAGGAATAATTAAAGCTAATTTTCTCAGCAGTGAATAGGTCCTATAAAAGGTCCGCCACTTCAAATACTTAATTCAATGGATTCTGTAAAAGTTTTTCATCGTTCCCAGAAGTACCTAGGTATATACATATGTATGTAATATGTATGTATATATATCACAACGTCTGCATGTTAGAAATATTGAACTTTTGGCAACATAACAAAAATTCTTGCTGCTTTTTTTTTATATTTTTCATCTGCGCATAAGTCTACAGTTCTACATCCATAGAGTTGCTTACCTTTTCATTTCATGGGAAAAAGAAAAACATAATTAAATTTTCTGGAGACGTCTGTTATGAAAATATGCTAGATATGTATGTAGGTACTTATGTACATTAAAGTGAGGGATATGATTTTGCAGATTCGTAGTACATATAACAAAATATGCTATGCATAAACATTTTTAATAATATACATTACATAACTTTGTCTGGTGTGCTTACGGTTCTATCTGATAAAATTTTTGAGAAGAAAAATTAAATTGCAAATGATATGAAATTATTCTCCATTTTTTTTCTGCACTTTCATAAATTGGAAATTTAAATAAATCATAATGCGTGGTTGGTATCGGTAGGTAGGTTAGTGCCACCAAAAAAGCTTAGCCTACTTCACTTAGACGATTGACTGGTCCATTGTTACCCATAGATTGAAAGGAATCTTCTAGGAACAACCCTAGAACCGCCCTGAATCTCTAAAGAAATTCAGGATGTATCTAAGCTATTTACCTCTCAGCTTTTCCAGTTTCGAAAAGAAGTAACTACCAAGTAGTCCACCTCTTTAGGTCACTAGAGCAGGTCACTCTCACTCGCAAGGCACTTGTCGAATCGAACTGATTGAATTTGCTCAGGAGGCTTACAGCATACGTCAGAAATCGTTTGAATCTAGACCAAGCCTCCTAGCAAAGTTACCTATGACCCAATGGCCCGTTAACACCCTTTTCTGAGTTCGTCTCTACTCCCCTTCTTCATTGGTTTTTTCATTGTTTTAACGTTGCTATCGTTAGTGATGTCGTTTTTTAGAGTTCCTATAGGAATTCTCACATATACGATGTTGCATCTAAGCTATTATTTCTATCATTTTAGAACCCTTTTTTTGCTTTCTCACTACGCTAGATGTTTCTATGACCAGGCATCCATCATAGATTCATCTTGTGGCGTATAGAAATGTATTATAGGCTGCCTTTGTGTATCTGCAGTTTTTACCACCACAGTATCCAGGGCGTTAATGACCAATCTTTACTCCTATAGATACCAGCAGTATTGCTTTGTGAATCGCCACCAATTCTGCCTGAAAGACACTAAATTTGTCAGGCAATCTGTATTATTTGCCCCAGTATAATAGTTGGTGGAGTATACTCCCACCCTTGTACCTCTACTTGTCTTCGACCCATCTGTAAAAATGGAGAGTTTCAGTTTAACCGTTTCGTTCAGACTTTTATAGTAAAACTCATATCTAAGCTCATTGAATAATGAGTTTTACGATAAAACTTATAACCGTTACGATATCCTTGGAAATTACTATTGACTACTAGTAAAGAAATGATAATGCTGATGACTCATTCCATAGTGAGGGTTCATTCTTCAAGCCCACGGTTCTTCTATTTACTTCTGTGGTGAATTAGAAGCTTGAATATAGGCCACTTCAGGAGTGATCGGGCTCCAGTGGCGCATTAGCTTTGTGCCGGTCACATTGTATCTGACGAACATAATTTGAGTGCAGTTTTCCTTCTGTATGAAGGTGCTCCTATTATCATAGGTTAAGATTTATGTTGGTCGCATCTTGTTACACAGAGTGATAACAAAATCAGAAGAATGTTTGTCCATCATCATAGGTCGTACTATAAACGAGTTGAGAAAGCAATCGCCCTCAAATCGTCTTGTACTGCAAATTACATTCCAAACAATACTAAGCGCAATATACTAGACATATATAACAGACTAGCATTTTTGAGGTAACTTAAGGCTTCGATTAAATATGCTAACATCTGCTGAAACATGGAAATGATTTTGAAAGAATGGAAAATATTTTTAAACGAACGGCGCGGCGGGTACAAAATTAAGACATCGAAGCACAATTGACCTGTTCGTAATAATATATAAGAACGTCCGTCAACGGTTTTATGAAAAACACATATTCTAAAATGCGATATTAGATAAACTGGACTGCAGTTCAAAAGACTCCAAAGATTCAGTGTCACCATCATTTGAAATATGATTCCCGTTTCCACCGGCTGGCTCTACAGCTACATTGCATTTTCTTGAATCTAACAAGTTTACTAAAGTATTTATACAATAAAATTACTTTCTAACGATTAGTTGAGGACTGGTGCACCTATCATAAAATAACGGTGAATCCTACAAGAAAACCAGCTTGATGATGCTTACCGGAAGAAGTTAGTCGAGTCTTTCAAAAGCTTTTTGATACACTCTGCAGTTGTCTGCCCCACGTTAAGCACCTCGGTGTCTACTTAGACTCGAAGCTGATGGGGGGATACATGTGGATGAATGGATTAAAGAGAGGTTGTTGAGACCCCAGATGCAAAGCACAGCAAGACCCATTGTTCAACCTCCAGACTTATGAGCAAATGCTCATACCGGGCGCTCTTATAAAGTTCAATGTTGTCCCCAACCCTCCTTGCCGACATAATGCAATTCGTCCAGGAGGTGTAAAACAAGAAATCTGCATCTCTCTTCTGAGAGGACCGAACTTAGACAGTGAAGTACCATTTCTGATTCCTCTCCGCATCTCCTGCATTCAGGATCATCAACAAGTTCCATATTGTGTAGGTGGCCCCTAAGAAAAGAGTGCCCAATGAGAATTGATAACAGTGTTGTGCTCTCAGGGTTAGCTTGTTTAGTCTCAATACCTTATTCGTTTGGTTTGGGCAAAGTGTACAACACAGTTCCTTTGCAGTTCCACCCGAAGGGTCATTTAATAAAAGACGACTGTGTTGGCGGCCGACCCAAACTGAACCCTTAGCGGCAAGGATTTTTGGTGAACTTCCGATCGCGGAAGAGGATGCCTATGAATCAAACCGGTTTTTACAAGATCTTGACAGCTGTTTGTCTATCCGAGGAGATGGAAATCTCCTTGTTCTTAGTGTGTGAGATGGCTTTCAAGGTGTACGGCAATTTCCATATGAGAATCCTCGCACAAAATGCCTGTCCCGATGTTTTGCTCAAATTTGGAGCCGATTGTCTTGAAGAGTTTGTCAATTGCTAAAGCATAGAATGTGATTCCCATTCTGCCCTAGATGGAATGTTGATTTTCAGAATACTCTCGAGGAGGTATGCGCTTGCCCTGTCGATGTCAGGTGTGACGGACTGCACAAATGCAAAGATGGATTCGTGTGGAACCTTTGTTCCTTGTGGAATCCAGGTTTGATTGAGATGCAGTCTCAGCGCTGCGATTGACGCCACCTTCTTAATGTGTATTTGCGCGGGGTATTTATTGAGGATGATGTCAAAAGCCCGAATGATGGTTAACTTGAGAGCGCCACTTACACTGAAGAGGCGCATTCTTTCAATTTTTTCCAATATCTTACGATAATTGTCTAAGTCCATTGCTTTCCGCCACACCACAGAACCGTAGCTTACCGAGACTTTTAGCCCAATCTATGAGTAGTCGGATCCCGTTTTGCACCAGTTCGCAGAGTTCGGTCTCATAACTACCGGTGACTAAGATCATCAGGTCGTCTACTTAAAGTACCGCTTTGTACCCCATCCAGGTGAGTGTTAGCCAGAGATCATCCATAATGAGCACCCACAATAAAGGTGATAGGATACCGCCTTGAGGGGTACCCCTATGGACTCTTTTCACTCTGCTTACTCCACTCAAGCCGCAGCTATGAAAGTTTCTCCTCATTGCAAGAAATCCGTTGACTGTACATGGGTCATGAAACCGAGAGCACAGTTCACTGGATGTACACCTCGATAGTAAGACCCATGCTCCCGTATGCCTCTTCGAGTGCTCACTTGGAAGGCTCTATACTGACTTCCAGACTGAGGCCTTCGCCATTGGAATAGCAGCTAACTTAGCCCTTGATATGGAAATCAAGGAGAAGGGCATTGCTATGCTTTCAAGCAGCTAGACAGATTTGATGACTGTAAGTAACCCTCATATAACATATAAGTTGCTTGGGGGGGGTGGGGGGTTGGATGACAGAACGTTTTGGGAAAACCTGTATATTCATAGCAAGGTGTCCCTACAGTAGATACCTGGACATATAGACATACAGAAATCAGAAATTATGAGGAATGAGAACACAGCCCGCTAGGTTCTTGGATCAAAACTTGTTGTTTGTGATGCCACCTCTATTATCGGATCTCTCATCATTACCAGCGATGAGGGAACTTGAGCACTTGCAGGTGTGTAAAACTGGAACCTCACGGTCTTTCTCTTGAGGCTCGAAAGGAAATAGTACAAAACCGTGATCGGTATCATCATTGGGTCACATCCCGCTTCATGCTCATCTAACAAAGATGTGGAAGTTGGTGATAGCCCTATTCGCTTGTCCGACCTTTGGTCCAAGCAGGCTGTATACTCCTGGATATAAACACTTATCTGCGGATGATCTGCAAAAATTGCCTAACCTGAACCTGCTGCGCTTCATTAAATGGATAGGAAAGTTTTGTAGATCGGTCTTTTCTATTTAGCAGGTTAGCACAATGAGCCACATTGGTCTCCTTGTTTGGAATCGTTGTTTTTTGCCTCGAAACAAAAAAAACTGTAAATAAACTGTTAATGATTTTGTGAACTACGCTTTATGAGGATTTTTTGATAGTTTTCAATTTCGACGATATGTTTCTATACAAAACAAGTGTGGATATTCTATGTTGTTGACTTTTTTCTTGATATAAAGACTTTTGCGTCTACACTCCTCACATATAGGTACTTCAGAATCACATTTTCAATATATCTAACATTATACCATCTCTAACATATAAGGCACCTCGTCCTTCAACCACGCTTTCGTAAGCAATCATTCCAGCGTACATTAAACCCTGTGACGGTACTGTGATACCTTCATTTGTACACGAATCTAATAAATATAATTCTATCTGTCCCTAGGACAGCCCCTATGCATGTTTTCCATTTAATTTAACTCTTCACGAGTAAATCTTGTATTACGTCTGCCAGAAACTAATTGAATTGAATCTACTGCATGAGGATACACAAGACTTTGTGTTTGTATTTAATTTTTAATTTAAATCAATAACTATTCACCGTTCAGAGAGCATAGGATTAAATTTTAAATTAATTTTTGTTCATTGCGTAAACATTTAGAAGACCGGTAATCATATGTACATAAAACCCCAGAGCAGTTTCATTTGCCATTTAAGTAACTATTTAAAAACGGAATTCACTCTTTGATTTATTGGTCTCGATTTTTGTTGGTCTATTCGAGGAGTTCCCTTTTTAAAATATTTTAATTGGAATTAAACAACTGCCGGCTATCTTATGGACAATTGCTCAATTATTAATAGGCTTTGGCAATTGTTGCAAGCAGATATGGCGCATAATGTGGATCAGTTACTACGCACACAAATGGAATAATTCAATTGAGATTGAATTTCCGATTTACCGGACGATGTGCACCATGAATTATTCATAAATTTTGTGAAGCACTTTTCATTAAATTTTTAAAGTGGCGGAAATTCGATCCTTTAAAATTTCAAAGGTTTTTAAATTTTGTACGCTCCTGAGATATAAAATTCAATTTGCGCGATTTAATGTAATAGTTGAAAAGGTTTTTTTTTCAATATGACGGTTAAATGTGTCGCTTGTGAAATATTAAGGACCTATTGTGCCACATCGTACTGACATACATTCATACGTACATATCTGTATAGGTATAAATAGACTGATTGATTTCCTATTTCATGTAGCACGAAATTTGCTGTGCTAAGTAGAGTAAAACCTTTTTTTTCCCCACAAAAAAAAAATTGTTTTGTGTTATATGCACACAGAAATATATTAATTGAAGAGTTTATATGTACTTTTATCCAAAATGTTTAAGGCAAAATAATTAAATATATAAAAATTTAATTTCCATGAAATTAAAATCATTTTAATTTGGGTTATTTTACCCTGAATAATACTGACCCGAAAAAAGACAGCTATCCATTCGAGTTTATATATTTTGAGTATGACGAGTGGTGTATTTATATGCCCTTAACCTTTTAACCAAAGAGGGTTAAACTCAAGTACATTCAAGTGATATGTTATCAACCACATCCTCGGTATCCTAAAAGGCACATACTGTGTCACTTCATCTTCCGTCATTTTATCTAATCCTAGGAATGATAAGTTGTTGTATATCTCCCTTGTAGCCAACGCTCATCAGTTCACAAAACGTTCAGGGTCTTTGTAATGTGCTGTTAGGTTAGATTCCTGAATACGTTAGGGTTTAGGGCTCTGTAATTGATGAAGACGTATTTTAGTTATTTTAATCAATCTTTAATTCACTGGGTCAGATCTCTACACACTGCTTACTAAAACTAAAACATAAAATTGACAAGAGTTCAAATTAAAGTGTACTGAAATGAAATAATGCGGACGCTCCCCCCCCCCCCCCTCTCAACTTCCAATGCTGATGCTCAGTAACAACTGACTCGAATTCAATGCACGAACCTCGATAATCGATGATCAGAGCAGGCGAGACAAGATGCTGACAGATAACAAAATGCATACGTAAATAATGACTCAATGAATTGCAATGCATTTGTGGAGCACTTTGTGTACTACCCCTAGTAGAAATTGCTCACAGTTTTACCCAGTCTCCTGCCCCGCAAGGGCAGTTATTATGTAAACCAATACTAATTTATCTGAAAAGTATCAAAAAGTATCATGGTGTTTGAAATTCATGAAGAAACATATAGAAAATTAATTCCCTAATGAGCCGTCTGATGAGCATTTATTAAATCGCATCAAAAGGCTCATTGGTTAGCATGAAACTGCTCCCTACTAAATATTTATTATTGTCATCACCTTGTCAGATGACATTTACTAGGAAAATTTGAATTGATTTTTGTGATTTATTTATTTAAATTTTTAAATTATTTATTTTAAATTAATTTTTTTATTTTCCGTGGAAAGATTGTCGCCCATATGCTGAACAAGACGTTATGCCCAAATCCTTACGCCTCAGTGTCTTACAGTATGATTTGCAACCGGAGCTGGAATTCTGAAAAATATATAAAATCAATCGTTCAAGCAGATTATCATTTATGAATTTATCATGATGCTCATTAATAAACTCATCGTGACACTCATTATGTACTCATCGAAGTGCTCATCTAATATTGTAAAATGCAGAAAAGAGAAGCAAAGTATACATTTCTAAATAAGTGAAAGAGATGCAATATCTCATGCACACTATCTGTGAATAAGTAAATAAATGAGTTTTTTCCCGGCTTTGATTCAAACGCAAATAAATTTCATCAGTACGTTCATCTGATTGCTCATGAAGGGCTCATTGATGAGCTCATCATGATATGTCTACCAGGGTACATGCTTTTATGTCAACTAACATAACTTTTTAGTCAAGTGAGTAAAGTAACTTTTTTACTGAGCCGCTCGATAAGTATCTGCGCCAACTCATTTATCAGCTCATGTCTAGTGCATCTAATGTACGAGTGAAAGGGAGATAAATGGTGTCGAGCAATCATTGAATTGCGAAGTATATAAATGAGTTTAGTCCCGGTGCTAGAACAAGATCAGCATTACTTTCAACCAACCAATCATCATGAGCTTATCAGCGCGGTCATGATGATTGGGCTACCAGGGCTCTTTGGTTGGTAAGCGCGTCGCTGATGTAGGTGTAATAATTCTTCCTCAGCACTTCACTTCTGATCTTAGTGTCTAACACTCAATTCTCAATTGTTTCATGGGAAAAGTAGGTTATAGTCCAGGCACTAAAGGCTTCCACTACAAAAGGTCAAAGAGAGCTCTAATTTGGTAGATTTGTACAATGTGGTGTCCTCATTAATATTTCTAGTTTGCGACCTTGAGCGACTGCCGTTCACTCCGCCATATTGGAAAAATGCGGTACCGAAATCCAGTTTTTTTTAAATGTATTCTACCTAAGTCCCCTCAAATTTGAAGTATTTGCGTCTGAGCTTCCTGGCTTACTTGATACTTTCCTAAACTTATTATAATATTAAGAATTTAATAACAAAAAACACATACGATAATATTCCAAAATGTAACTATAGTTTTACCGATTTTGATTAGAGTCTACAGTAGTTTCTCTAGCCTTTGTTGCAGTAGGGTAGAGAGTAGGGCGACAATTGCAATATATGAATAGATTTGATGGTCCATTTAACTTTACAGAGTGGTTTTCCACCCTATTCGCAGTTATCATTTAAATCTCAGCATTATCTTCCATTATGAGTTGAATCAGAAAATTATGCTTGTAGTAAGAATCCTAGTATATCTTCCCGAATCCTGATTACGTACTAATGTAGCAACCGACAGCTTTCTGTAAAAGTCCAGTATAGTTACGTTATTATTTTGATGTTTTATTGAGTTTATTCTGTCACTTACATTGCAATGCTGTGGTTTGCTTAGCAGCTCGGTCAGTTCGTTCGATGCTGAGAGATTCGTAATCGTGTCGTACACCGCAGTTAGCTTGTCCGCAGCTATATTTTTCACTTTGCAGAGAAACGAAGGTTGCTACTTCCATCCCCACTAAATTCTTTGCTATGGTCGGATTGAAGAAACCACATCTATTTGACCAGATAATTCTTCCTAGGACGTATCCCACGTTCCACCATACTCACTCGGTCACCCATACTTGAGGTTCACTTTCAAGGTGTTTTTCCTCAGCCTCTGAGAATGTAATTTAAGCAACGAAGCGCTCAGCCGTATTTCTTAATACCCCTTATAATTAGCAGTTTGAACGAGGCTATATTTCTAGACGCTGATAAGCATTCATACATATTTGGTCAGCAGGATGATCAAGACAAGTACAATAGAGCAAATGTTAGAATCTTATCGGATACTATCAACAGAAGAAGTTCGTTGTCACCATTGGCACTGATCCTACTTACAAGCTTTTTTTGTAGTATGATGAGATCACTATTACCAGTTTTGTGTTTATACTCACAAGGATTCCACTGTAGCTTACTGAAGATTGCTCTTATACACCTCGTACATTGACCTACGGGGTGTATAAGAGCAACCTTCAATAAGCTACAGTGGAATCCTTGTGAGTATAGAATTTCTTAATAGCCGCAGCACTTTATTACCTTTAATCGTCATGTTTAAATCAACCACTCAGATCAAGGCTATCAGCGAAGCAGCGCATATAGACCGTTATATTTACTATTTACTACTATTTACGGCTTCCGATGTAATATTATCAGAGCAAGTAAAAACCTATACCAATTATCCTTTTGAACAGAACAGAAAAAAATACTCGCCCTAATACACTCTACAACTCCCTCACGCGATAAGAATTTGGGATACATCTCATAATTAGAGTGCTTTAGCTGATTTTCAACTTTTCCAACTGCTAAAGCCTTCATTCTTTTCACACGTTCATCTTCATTTTGGTAAGTTTAAAAGTTGGTTGATTGATTGTTTGGTTCAGACTGGTGTGTCGGGTTTCAATTAACATTTAGTTTGGTAGATATTTGGAAGGAAAGTGATGTCTCCTTGTGATTAATATCATCCGTCTAGCCAGGGCACGTGTTAATCGCCAAAAAATATCAAAATCTCGCTGCGGATGTTGTAGACAGGAAATAACATTCTGGTTATGGTGCATGTACTTAGGTTAGAATGCTCTTTAGATAAAGCTTGTTTGAAAACTTGAAAACATATTCCAAATGAGAGTAGCAAATAGCAGAATCGCTCCTACCTTTAATTTTCCTATGGCCTGAAACGAGTGACTTTGTACCAACTTCTTAGAGAAGTACGACTATCGTGAAAGTTTCCAACACTAGTTTAGGAGATATAGGAACTGAGTTAACCGCAATTGATGGCAGTTTCACTCTGTTGATTTAAATTGCAATATTATGCTTGCACAATAAATCTTGTTTTAGCGTCAGACAGCATCAGTTTAAGGGCCGCAAGCAGCTTTGTCGAAAGTCCACTTATCTCATCCTGCAAAAGATAAGATTTTGATATGTTAGGTAATTTAAAAAAGACATCTATATACATCTGTACTGAGAAACATCTGTACTGAGAAACATCAGTGAGTATTATACTGTGCCGAAATTTGTATATACAATTTATTCCCCCGCCACTCACTTCTGTGCGAGATTTTTACAATTTTAACAATTAAATCCTAACCGTCTCCGTTGGCAGCAAGGTAAGAATATATCTGTGACCATTTAGATTAGCTATCAAGAGCCAGGATCCTTGAGTTTTTCTAGTTTTATTACATTACATATGGACTGGCATCCAGATCAGATGGAAGTGTATTAAGAATTGCATTTAGAGAACCTATTGGGGTTCATTTCATGGCAACCCTAGAACTTATACAGGCAGTTATTTTAACTCTGCCCAACCTAGTTTGATTGTAACACGTTACTTAGGACTGGCCATCAAACCTAAAGATAAGAATAAGACTAACTAAAAATTAAGAAAGTATTTGACTGCCCAGAATAACATAAAAATTGGCCCCCCTAATGTATGCAGTAAGTAATTTTTTTTCTGGGACTCATGGATTTATATTTAAGCAAATGAAATTGGATTAGCAGCAAGCATGTCAATTTCATAGTACTAACTGTAAACTGATAGTGGACGACTCTGAGCGGCTCTTCATTCACTCACCTTTTCCTGTTAAATTCGTGCAATTCTCCAGTCATTTAGCAACTTGATAAAAAAAATGTAAAAAAAAACTTTTTACCAACTAAAAGTTTCCTGATTTTCTTGCGTTGTCGCCATAGCCGGCTATGGGCCTAACGACAGACAAAAATCCATTTCATTTAATTGTGCGTCATTTCCTGCACACAGAGCTTAAAAATCCATTTATAAAATATAATCCTTGGTACATACATATGTATGTATTGATTCCGAGTAAGTTTCTGTCCAAGGATAATTCCTTAAAATTTAAGCTCATTCGGAGCTTGTATGGGTCCTCGGAATGGATAAATTGAAATAAGGTTAAGTCCCCAGGAATTCTCTATAACTTAGGCCACAACAAGGCCCATTGATCACCATCCAGACTTATTACTCTCATTAGTCCCAACTCATGAGCAATTGTTCACAAGTCCCAGCCGGACACTCTTACAAAGCTTAATATTGGCCCCCAACCCTCCCTACCCGTTTCGTGTAGTTCTTCCAGGAGTTGTGAGGCAAGGAATCTCTAAGTGTAATGCTTTCCGGAGAGAGCCGAACAATGAAAAAGGATCCTTTATATTCGGTTTCCTTCCAGACCCGGACATGAAGACCCAGGACCCCTAGGCCCAAAAATTTTACCGTTATTTTTCATTTATTTAACGTACATCGACCTTAGAAAATAAAACAAGCAGACTTAGAAATATCACAAATAAGTATTTCACATTTGACACGTTCCAATTTATATGGAACTGTTGGGTTTTATTTCACATGACGGCCTTGGTCGTTATATCCTGGAGCCCACAGGTTGCATTATTTCAGCATTTTTATATTTATTACAAGTCTTATATCCTTTGTGGTGGACCTTAAATAGTTTTTTACTCGTTTTAGCGCTGAAAACAACTGTTCTGTCGCTCAGTTTGACCTTGGCGTACACAACAACATCCTGAGCGATATATTTCCACATTTGGATAAATGTCCAAAAAGATTTTTCCAGGATGTACTTGGGAAACTCCAGGGCCATTAATTGTTTTTCCTTTTGTAGCCTCAGCGCACGACAAATAAGCTCACAGGAGCAGACACTAGTTTCCCAAAATCCCGTCTAAATCTCTTACATAGAAGTCTTTGAAATTTCCTGCACCCCCGCGGATATTTCGCTTCTTTTTACTTCATCGTTTGAGAATTTTCCGCCCTGCTCTGCCTATTGGTAAATATGCCTCCGCATGCAGGAACAGTAGTAAAGTTAATTAATTTTTTTTAAGGCCCGGTGTCGTATGTCATCCATGTATACCATTTCGGTACCTGAAAGGTTGGGCCCCCCTAGACAGAAATTCGCTGTTGTTTTCTTCTACGTGTGAATGGAATGATATTGATGCTACTGAAATTTCTTAACACAAAAATCTATTTTTTATCTACTGAAAATGTTTGCCTACAACAGATTTATCATCGACAAATGTTTATTGCTATCACTGCTTCCTTATTTATTTCTGGACTACATAAAAATTAAATTTAAAATTAATTTAAACTTTGACATCAAAGCGGTTCGAATGTTGTACAATTTCACTCAAGAAATCAAAAAAGAAAGCATTCAAATGTCAATTTTGTTGTAAAAGTGTGCCCTTCTACTGTATATCAAGTACGTGTATTCTTCTGTTTGCTTCTACCCCAATTTCTCTTTACCCCTACAATATGCTTCAACTCATATAACATTTCACGTAGTGAATTTTTATTGCACTTATATAATCACAAGTACGGTTGTAAAATGTACACTAGGCATAGTAAATGATGTTTTGAATGCTTTCAATAAGTTCCGCGTTCTAATTTTTCTCATTATCATGCTATATCTGAAGTCCTTGTATTTAGTTTTTTTTTTTTTTTACTTCAAAGGCAAGGAGACGAAATATCGTAAGCAAGCACAATGCCCAACGCGGTCCAGTGTGCTAACCTGCTAGAAATTAAAGACCGCTCACAGAAATTGTTTTTGGCCTCTTAATGAAATGCATCAGGTCCACATGAGGTAATCTTTTCAGCTCATCCGCGGATAAAAGAGCAGATCCAAGAGTATTCCTTATTCAGCCAAGGCATTCCGGTATCAGAGCAAGGCCGTACAAGCACACAAAAAGTGTTCGGTTGCCTCAAGCTCTCCTTTCACCCAGGACAGACATACAAGGCTATTGATCTTTGTTAGATGAAACAATGAAACATACTATAACCAATTATGATACCGACCACGGTTTTGCATTATTTTCTTTCGATCCCATAGAAAACGTTCGTATACCTGCTATTTGACCTATCTAGAAACAGTTTCGTACAAGCAAGCATGTGTTCAGATGTGCCCGTCACTCATGCTTCATACGAACATTTATTTTAATGAGAATTCCCATCAATTACGTGACAGCATCCATTAACAGGTTTTAATCTAGGAAAAGAGGAACTACATATATAGAGTCGGACCCGGCTAGCAAGCCTGCCGTTTCAGTCCCCATAATTCCTGTGTAACCAGGTACACACTGTATAAGTACACCGATTATCCAAAGATGTTCTGCAGTCCCCCAGCAACATAAATGTTTTCCGCAGGCCATTCAGAGCCATCAAGGCAGTGCCAGATTGTCTGGAGGAATAAAAATATCCTTTCTCTTGCTTTCCATATCAAGAGCTAAGTTTTCTGCCATTGCACTGGTGTGGACCTCAGCCTAGAAGACAGTAGTGAACCTTCCAAGTGATTCAAAGGATTAAATTGCAGTCGAATATAAGAGAAATCGCTATCTTCTACTTGCACCTATTTTAGATATATTTTCATGTAACAACTATATATGTAAATTATAAAACTCAATTTGACCTAATCCTCTTATAACCTGAACGACAGAATTTGAATCAGTTCTCTTTAAATCAATATTGAAAGCCACAATCAAATATTTGACATGTACAATGAAATCAAGCACACACACGTGATTTTATCCATAATTTTATGTAAATTTACCTTCCATAGATACTTTTAATTAAAAATATCAAATCAAGAGCTTTCGAACAAATATTTTAAATTAAAAATCATCAATCTATCGATTAAACATAGCAAATTTGTTTGAATATATTCAAAATCAAAATACATATTTTCATAGCCAAGGAAAAATCGATTTTTATCTGAAAATTAATTTCTCATTGAGGCTATGTAATTACTAAAATAAATTTTCACTTATGCATATTCTGTGGTATCCCGTAGTATTTATGATTTATGCAACAAATATATATATGTATATTCGAATTTCCACCACTTTAAAATCGTTGTATATGTACAATGAAAACATGTTTACGATTGTGAAAATTCTGTAACATATGTCATGCTGTCGAGATTATTTATCATTATTTATCTGAAAATACAGAAATACATAAAAAAAAATACATTTTATAATTGCCACAGATTGAAATTTACACGAAAAGGCAGAAGAACAGTGAAATATTAAAATATGAACTACTGTTGATAAAACAGGGGCAAAAAATCTATAAATAAAAAAAAATAAAGTCATGTTCTCAAATATCCAGCTAATGGTGACAATGTTATGTATTAAATATAATACACAAGTATGTACATAATATATAAAGTATATACATACATTCTTTGTATTGAACCACCACGTGATTTCATATTTATATAACAATTAAACAAGAAATATAAAATAAAATAAAAAATAAAACGAAACAAAAAAAAAAACAAAAAAAAAACAATGGAAACGCAGACGCAGATGATACCAAAAATATTTATTGAGAACGTAAGCATTATTTACGAACTTATTGTTTTCTCGTATATTATATAAAACTTATTATACATATAACTATATATTTCGACGAAAAAAAAAACTGAAAAAATTATAAAAACTGATTAAATTGCATAAGATGACACATATTTTAAAATAAAGAGACAATTTTTTCAATAAACATGAATTATTTTATATATTTATTTAATTTTCAACCAGAAATAAATCCAAATATCGCCCAACCATATAGAATTTTTATGGAATATTCCAGCCTTGTTTTCTTTTGTCACCTACACACCTCGTAATATAACAAAATAATATACAAAAAAATAATAAAATTAGAGAGATTACTCTTTAAGATTTTTTACCGGGGCAAACTTATATTTGTTCAAGAAGACATTTTTTTGGATTCTCCGGTATTATTGCAAAAGCTCAAAAATTTTTAAATTTGTTATTTCATCACACAACCCATTTGATTTTGGGTGACACGTTTCAAGTCTTGGTTTTGACTCATCAACAGGTCCCAAATAGTGAAATTGAGTGACTTGAAAAACAAATGAAAAAATAGAACAAAGAAAAGAAATGAACAAAAAACAAAAAAATTGAGAAAAATAGGGAAAAAAAATGTTTATTAAAAAAATTTAAAAATCAGATTCATTCGAAACGAATCGAATCTGAGAATGCCTGCAGTGGGCTGAAAATGATGAGATCAATTTGATCTGTTTCAAGCGTCTACGGCAAGCACAAAAAAAAAGCCGTACCGATGAGTGTAAGGTTTTCTGCTAACACGAAACGCTTCTTTTTCTTCCTTCTTGTTTTTTATTTTTTCAGCCCACTGCTGGCATACACAGATTCGATTCGTTTCGAATGAATCTGCTTTTTAAATTTTTTTCTTCTATTTTTCTCAATTTTTTGGCTTTTTTCATTTCTTTTCTTTGTTCTATTTTTTCATTTGTTTTTCAAATCACTCAATTTTGCTATTTGGGACCTGTTGATGAGTCAAAACCAAGACTTGAAACTTGTCACTCAAAATCAAATGGGTTGTGTTGAAACAAATTTTTGACTATATGAAACAAAGCAGGCTTATAATTCCTACCAGTAGCCATAAATCTTTAAATTGCGTGCGATTGGTTTCAAAATTGGCTCCACGGTTCCGGACCCCCTCCATTTTGAAACCAGTGGCACGCAATTTAAAGATTTATGGCTAATTTCGACTTCTGCTTATTATAAAAGTTAAGTTTTTTTGCATTAATTCTTTCAGCGTAACAAATTTAAAGTTAATATGTAATAAAAAATTTTCCCTATCCCGGCAAATATCCTCATGAGTGGTTTCCATGACATAGCCCACGCGCGGAAGTTTTTATGCAGTTTTTACGGGTAAGAAGTATTCAGGGGTAGGAAAAACTCCGTGCTACCAAGTTTCGATCGGGAGTACAGGCAATATACCAATCCTACTGCAAGCAAATTAGCTCCGGCCATTTTGAATTTGCGAAATTTCTGATCGGACAGCTGTACAGATGTTTACCTGCGACTTGCGATGATAATATAATAATTTCATAATCATTACGTATTGTGAATTTGTGATACTGTTATTGTTTATATCAAAAACTGACTTAATTGAACACGCACACAATTAAGTTCGGTAATAACATTAGGAACTACGCGGAACAACATTATTGTGGTCGCACGGAAAAGCACAAGGGGAGGAAATTCCTTCCTTTCTTAAAAAGGTGTGGGAAAGCCCCATACACACTCTTTAATTGGTCATACTATTTGCAGAATTATTATTTATTGGATGAAATTAATTTTGAGAAATCTTATATTGGTGAAGCGTGCAATGCACTTTTCCCTTGCATAATTTGCGAATTTGTATGTTTGTCTTCTGGAGACTTATATCTCTCACTGTAATTATCTTTTTTATATGCTCCGCCGATTCTGCTGGCACTACTTCACAATATAAATTATTGCTTTACAACCCATTAGGACGAAATACCAGCGCTTTTGAAAGGAGTACAATTTAAGCGCTTCCCTAGCCATCATTTGGCAGCTCTTTAGTAGAATATTCACTGATTTATCCAGAAAAATTAGCAAAAACGCAAGTAAGTAACTCAAGATCTTCTATAACGAACATTTGGAAGCAAGATAGAAGATTATTTGATGAGCTCCAGCAGAAGTGCAATAAAGGGTGATCTCATCTAATTTTCCACGAATATAAACCGTGGATTTACTATTGTACAAGAGTTGTCTGAAAAGTTTCTCTTCAAATTAATTTTTATTTTTCTACGTATTCTCCTTGTAAGTCTATACACTTCTCCCAGCGGTGCTCCCATCTCTTCAACCCGTCCAAATAGTACTAGGCATCTTCCTCTGTAGTGGTTTATGAATGGCCTCCTCATTTGACAAAAATTTTTGTCCACTGAACGCAACTTTTAGCTTAAGGAACACAAAAAACTCGCTTGGGGTTAGATCTGGTGAGTAAGGAGGATGGTCAAGCAATTCAAATCGTATTTCGTGGATTTTCGCCATGGCAACCGCTGAGGTCTGAGACGGCTTTTTTGGTCCAAAGTGAGCAAACGCGACCCCAACGCGCGGACAACTTTTCCTTAATTACAAATACAATAACTGTGTACTTTTGTGTACCTTGTTCTAGAACTCCCATATACTGGAGAGAACAAATTGCTCTGTCGATTGAAGCAAACTATTTGTACTGTTCGCTTCATTTATAAATCTGCAATGAAAATGTATGAGGCGTTCTTTTGTGTATCTATTGTTCTGCCCTGTTCTGCGGACAAAAAAGAACACAGCTAAAAAATATATGACAAACACGTTCTTTAGACACGTTCATAGCCCCTGCTATCTCTCTAACTTTAATTCGACGGCTGTCTAGCACCATTTGGTGAACTTGAGCGATGTTATCGTCAGTGGTTGCAATTTTTCGTCGGTGAATTATCGGGAGAAAAAACAAGTACTATTAGAGTCAAATAATTGAAGAAAGCGCAACTAGAAATAGCAAACCTTGACGGTATTTGCTAAATCCAGGCTTAATCTTTCTAAAATAGTCACAATCTAAAGAAATACTAACAGGACTTCATTTTTTTTCATTTTTTACAAGTTTCCGATCTAATATCTCCATTCCAATACATTTTGTTTCATTGACGTTATTCATTATCTTTGATTTAAGATATAAATCATTATTCTGCTACAAATAGTTTGCCAGAAATTCGCATTGGAAAATGTATGAAACTTGCAAATCTTGGTACTGACTCCTCTTAACTGGAATTGGGAATAGCACTACAGGAGGTTTCTTAGAGCGCTCTTTTTCCCAGTGGGAAGTCTTTCGTTAACACTGCTGGACGTATTCGAAATTATGTTTGTATTTATTATAGCTGAAGTTATATAAGACGTTCCCACTTAAAATTGTCTCTAGTTTGAAAATCACCTACCCAAGGGTACAAAGTTAATACCAGGCTTTACTGTGCAAAGCATTACGTCCCGCATTAAAAATGAGAATTTTGCCGAAGAAGAAAAATTTATAATTTTTTTAATTTTCTACTTTTCACTATTTTCTTTTTTTCTTTTTTTTTGTTATTTAAAAATGAATTTAAAGTAAAATCGGTTTTTTTTTAAATATTATCAATCCCCACGGGGACAAATTTAAGTCGGATACGTCTTATATTAAAAATATGTTATTAAAATCCCGTGAATTTTGAAGTAAAATATAAAGTTATCTCTTATAACACTAACTTTTCACCGAAGAGAAAACTAACATTAACAATGACGACGCCGGCGTAGTTGTCGTTTAATGTCAAAAATATTTAGAGACAGTACTGCATGTATGAAATGCATTACATTACCCACGCCTGCGTCGTCGTCGTTGGAGCTTTTCAGCCAGCTTGAGATTTGTTGACAATATAAATCAATGTAGAAGAACACAATTGGAGCTTTAACTTTTTTGCCAGCTCCAAGCTGACTTGAGATTTGATCAAATTGCAAATTTCAAGCCCAATGACTGTCAACCACTGACTTATAACAATGGACTGAGCGATTTGCTATTTCATGTGGCACAAAAAATATTGTGTTTCTGTATGTCACCGTTAGAGCACCCTTTAAAACGATTACATAAAAAACATGTAAAACTCAACCAATCAGATGAAATTTTACACCCGAAAATCGAATTTAATTAAAAAAATATATTTTCTTGTGCCCAAGTGGTATTTTAAACGCTTATAAGGAATTAAACTCATTCCGACTTTAATTTTCAAAAGTTATTCGTAACTTCCTGCTTATGGGCAAGAGAGACGGAGCATGGTAAGCACTATCTTTATCTTATTCCTTCTGCGGTGATTGCATCTGTAGCCAACATAAAAACATCAAATGGCATAAGCAAACGTTCCAGAATGCAATATTTTGTGTTGGTAGCTCCAACTCTGCTATAGGGCGAAAGAGAGAACTATAAAACTTGTGCCATGCTTTCCTATAGGAAAATTACAATACGCTCAGTCCATTGTTATATGTCAGTGCTGTCAACTTGAGGGAATTTTTAATGTTGCAAACTGCGCGAAAGTCGAATATCAGATGAGAATGACTTCTGTTGACACATTTAAGAAGTAAACAACTACCAAAAATATTAAAATGGAAGAAAACTTATATAGTAAGTATGTAAAAAATAAGCAGTTGCTGTGGGACATAAAAAAAAACTCAGTATTATATATACATATAATTCGTACATCTCGAAACTATCCAAAAACGCAGAAATTTATCGTAACTTTGGCAAATCGGATTTATTAACCATTGAATAAATAACTAATAAGGAAACAGCATATCGGGTGAAAACCTAAGCCACTCGGCGAAATGTATTAGTGTGCTATGTTTATATTCGTTTCGTCATAGCAATAGTGATACCGTGAAATTTTGAAGGGGGACATCTTTTATAATCCAAATTGCTATGTATCTTTAGAAAATATTCCTTGTCGTTGCCTAATAATAATTTAAGTGACTTGTCAAGCAGAATTTTCAAATAAGTAACCAGCCCTCTTGTCATTTCTTCCCCCGCTCCATGGGTTTGACTGTCATTGAATTGCCTACTCACGTACACTGTATTCGCACGAAACCCCGCTTCCTTATTAGTTATTTATTCAATGGCATTAACTGTCGTTCCTTAATAAAAGTTCTCAACATAAACAAGTTAAAGTTGCAAATGTCAAAAACGCCAGTTCTGTTCAATTCTGCTTTTTCAGTCAGCTTTAGTAGAAAGCTGGGCATAAAGCTGGCTGAAAAGCTCCAGTTGTGTTTCAGGCCTAATGCTGGCGCTCCATTGCTGCCAATATGGAAGATCTAAATCTATTATGAAAAAACATAAAAAAATGAAACGATATTTGAATTTCTGAAAATAAATGATTTTATATTTAAAAAATGTGGACTTGAAGGAAAAGAAAATATCTTTTTATTATTATTTAAAATTTTGTTGCAAACCGGCAGAGATAACTCAACTGTAAAACCTAAGGGAAATTAAGTGATGGCGCGGCCGCCCAGTGTTCATATAACTTGCCCGACGTTTTGTTAGGCGTTTGACGCCGACGACGACGACCACGTCGGCTATAAGTTATCTACAAAGGTGGTAAACTTTTGTATCAATATCAAAGTCCCTCTTTAGTCTTTGAATAGATTCTTAATAAAACGGTGATACTTCCTAACTTACACATCCCATTATATAGAAACACTTTTGAAAATATTTTTTTAAAAATGAACGTTACATATTAAAGAAAAAAAGTGATGATTCAAAAACGTATAGCTAAAATAACAATTTTAAACTTTTTTACAAAGAAAACTAAAGACAGTTAGCTAGAAACATTTATAAATAGGATTGAAATAGATGTACACAGTCTGTTCCATGGTCCATCTCGGCCTTCTTCTGAAGCGTCAACGTCAGTAACTGCAGATTCTGCTAGTGTAATTGTGAATTAAATCAGAATTAGAGAAAAAGTTTTATAGCGGAGATCAATAATACATACTTACTGTTTTTCACTAATGGCAGATGAAATAGCAGATATTTCCGGTACTGAACAAATTTGAAAACAAAGAATCAACATTTTGTGAGTATTTTCGTGGATATATTCCTATTTCTAATACAAACCCGAACTGTATCTCTGAAGCATTACTGAAAGAAGTAGAGTCAATAGGCTTGAGTGTCAGTAAAATTCGAGGCCAAGATTACGATTGAGCCGCTACAATGAGCGATCAGTTCAATGGCGTTCAAGCCAAAATTTGAGAAAATGTACTTTACGTCCATTGTTCAAGTCACAGCTTCAATTTGGCTGTGTCAAACTCTTGCAAGGTTCAGAATATATGAAACTGAATGAACAATTTAGGGGAAATTTACAGCACTTTCAATATTCTTAAAAAGGAACTAGGTACTTTTGAAAAATTATGTGATACGCATTATTCCAGAAGTGAGAAAGGAAAAATTTAATAACATCTGCTCCACACGATGGATTCGAGGTCCAAGTAAAGAATTTAGTGACAAACAATACTTTGTCAAAAAATTTTATATCTTTTTATTCTATTTCACATATTATCTACCTAACTTTATCAATTGACAAAACCAACAGTCTTAGTTTGTAGGAAACGACAAATGCCAAAACTAAAACTAAAAATTTTATGCAAGCAAAAGAGAGATATAAGTACAAAAGTATGCTCGATTAAATATGTTTAAAAATTTGTATGCTTCCGACGACGTCATGGCAGGATCCAGTTGCTTCGTCGTTTTTACTCTGCGACGAGCCGTTGTAGAAATAGATGCGAAAAACCACTTTAACAATCAAACTTTCACAGAGGGGGTGTGACCATACGAAATTACATTCGGGCACTCATCCAGGGTATCATAAGAATTGGCCTTAGGATCTTCCTCGTTAAACCTAGCATAGAATTACATTTAAATGTCAAAATAAGAGGATAAATCTCTTAAGATTTACTTGTGAGATACGTGACAATACGTACCACGCAGTCAATTTTCGTTTTTCGGATACAAGAAAGTTACATCTACAGAATCGCTGAAATCCAGACTTGACATTGGCAATACTGATCACATATACTATGTATATGTATTATGCCAAAAGATGTGCTCATAAATAATCTATTAAAAGTTTATGTTGCTCTAAATTAAGAAGAAAAAAATCGAAAATTATAATAAATTACACAACAACGTTTCATAACAGCAGCAAGTGATTTTTCACACGAGTTCATTAGGTATAACTCCAAAAGAAGTTTCCATCCGACATCCTGTTTTTCTCCGTTGATACCAAGGCCTGCCTGGTCGAGCGGGTTTGGGGAATTAAATCCGAAGTGATAATTATAAAGATTATGCAGAAAAGCCAAACTAAAGTTGAAATGACTTCGATAACAATAAATTTCAGAAAGTTCTCTTATCCCTGGTGCTGAACGGCTATGACTTACTTTCCGTGGAATTATTTTCAAGTGGGATTTTACCAGAGACTCAGAGTCATGTTATCCAATGGGAATCAAATTTTACATTTGCTCGGGATAAGGGAGAACTTGTAAACGTGGCTGGCATCATTTCGGAAGCTTTTCTGTCATTTCTGGTGGCGAAACCTTATTTTCCTGTGGCACTTTAGATTGTAGGTTCCTCTCTTGTGTTGTACATTCCCTCAACCATCATCCCTTTCCTGTGATGAATATTAAGAGCGGAAAGATTTTTTTTTCTTTACTTTGCACGATAGGAGCATTGCGGCTATTGTTGGAGCGTTGGGAATCACTTTTCTGGATTTACCCCAACAATAGTTCCGCAACTTTTGAAGATATGCAAATTTTTACTTTTTTTTGTCATCGCCTTGTTTTCGGGATCTAGGAAAATGTGTTTATACATTCACAATCTAAACATCCAGTCCCCTGCAGTAATAGCTTTCATTCCTGATGGGGAACAAACAAACTTCCTTAAAGGCGCGAAAAATCTTGTTTAAACTGCTACACTTAAAACAGGAAGGATTTAGTTTATATGGAACAAAGAAATGATATGACCCAAGCAGCCGTTGACGTGGCGTTGGAAACATTGGATTAGACTTAAGAGTCAATTCTTAACTCAATTCAATAAACGATTTTTTTTTAATTTGATTTTATATGTCATGAGCTCTTTTAAATTGTCTCTATTATTGATTCGATTCGTCAGGATTAAGTCCAAAGTAGGGAGAAAGTTGTGACGAGATTTTCTAAGTAACATAATTTCAGTCGAAATACTTAATTGATTTAAGTTATAGTAACACAATAATGGCTTTTTCAGCATGTGTAGAGAATGTTTTCCAGATGTAAAAATATATCTTCCCCAGGTATTAGAAGGAAAAGTCGTACCTACTAATTATACAAGGTTATCGTAAAAATACAAATACCTTAGCATATTAATGTTATCACAGCAACATACGAATCATTTGACAAAGCCCCTAAAAACTCAAATTTCAGGATTACCTGTACCAAGGCAGAGAAAATCGCCAAGCGCCAATTATTATAGATTAACTACGAGGAAATTACGTGATGAATTCATAAATCAGGAAATACATGAGTGGTCAATTCTTTCTGACCTATTAGTCTCATATTTGTATATTTATTCAAATTTTCTATATTAACTTTCACAGATCAAAAAACCCCGTATCGAGGCTTGTCCATTAATGAAAAGTTCGGTTAAGAGCGAGTCGGACTCGAGCAATCAGGGCTCCGTACCAAATTAACAAACAGTCGATCGACCGAATTTAAGTAGAGACAAATGTAATCTAAATTTGCTTATGATAACAGAAAAATATTCAAACAGGCGGATGCAAGAGTAATTTTATAAGAATTGAGGTCTTATTAGTAACAGTTGTCTTATCATAAGTTAACACAAAAAACATCTTTTCCAGCAAATATGAGACTAACGAAAAAAGCGACAGTTTCTCTGTTCAGAAACCTAGAACATCAGAGGGAGAAGGGCGGCATTTTTTCGCACACTGGGCTTTATGACCAATTCACAAAAAACAATTATTTTTATTTTTAAATCCGTGAAAGTAGCTGTTCTGCCCAATGAGAACACTCAAAAGAAAATATTAATGATGATGTGTGGACTGTAAATAATAACGCCGGGGAATATTTTATAGTCAGTGGTTTATTGAAGGCACGTAAAACTTAAGTACAAAATTATAACTAGAACTAAAATTAACAGAATTCAATTTCACGACACTAAGAACTAAATTTCAATAGATTTAAAAAAAGTCACTTATTCACTACACAATACTTATTTTAATCTCAGTACAATACTGTCAAAGTTGAGACAACTTTGACCAATGGTATTATATATGTATATATGTATAAATATATTACTCAATATGAATCAAAAAATGTACTCACCAGTATAAAACTATGGAATCGACTTTATGGCGTTTGTAATTAAATAGTTAGCGATTATCTTGTTCTAGTCGTTCCCCGGACCAAGATATTTTACTTCAGTCGAGACCCAAAGCAAAGTTGTATTAGTGGTATTTATTCTAGTCGGTACCCAGAATAAATATCTTTATCTCAGTCGAGAACCAAGATTAAGTTGTTGAGTTAGTAAGATTTATTCCAGTCGAGACCCAGAATAAAAATCTTAATCTCAGTCGCTACCCAAGATAAAGCTATTAAGTTAGTAAATTTTATTCCAGTCGAGACCCAGAATAAATATCTTTATCTCAGTCGTTACCCGAGATAAAGTTAATTTGTTAATAATTTTATTACACTCGCCAAGTCGAATTCCAAAACGATGCACAATCTACGATAGCTGGATACTAAAAGAGAAATATTACAGTTGGCCTGCGACTTATATTGCCTCTGAATTGCGCACGGCACCAACAAATTATTTTACCTTGTGCATAGCAACCAAAGTACATTGACCTTAGCAGCTGTGGGTCGGTAGCAACAGAAAAGTCCGTTGACCTAAACAGCTGTGCGTAGGTCAGACGAATGCATTGACCTTAGCAGCTGTGCTTAGTACGTACAACGTATTAACTGAAATAATAGAATATACCTATACATATATAATATGGCCATTTCCAAATTATTTTTAGTTAATACAAAAATGTTTTATGCTTTTTAAGCTAAGTAATAATTTGCTAATAATATATATTTTAATTTCCATTAAAAGCCTGATGAATTCTGTCGATCGTGTCGAGATTTTGTAATGTGGAATGTAGCGATCATGTGTCGATTGTTGTCTCCACTAAAAAGCTGCTTTATCGACGAGCTTGTAGGTAGGTATATGTAGTCTCGTTCCCAACCTAGTTTCAATAATAAGAAATACTTGGAATTAAAATCTTTTGAATGATTTAATTTTCAGGTGGCTTTTTAGCTTTTTAATGTTGGTTTCAACAGAAGCACTTCCAAACGATACACCAAGATACAAAAAAATATTTTTTTTTAGAAAGCTCAACTCAGCTCATTAAAAATTAAACAAAAAAATAATATGTGCGCGTCATGAAGATCTAATATTCCGCCAAATTGCAAGTTTCTATGTCACGTCGTTTTCGAGATAAGTGTCTGTGACCGACAGACAGACGGAGGCACGAGCGATTTCATAAGAGTTCCGTTTTTTTTCCTTTACTTGTACGGAACCCTAGGTTAGGTTAGGTAAGAGGGGTGTCGCCAGAAATCCCTAGCATGTTTATTTTAAACCTGCAGTGGATCCATCGTGCCCCTTAACCTGATGGGATAACCTTTAAGACCATTCTAGATTCATCCTGCTTCCCTAATGAATCTCCGGATACATCTGACCTCTTTACTCTGCAGCTCGGCCAAATATGAGAAGAAGTAGCTAACTAATAGCCTAACTGTTTTATTCATCAGAGCTGGGCACTCGCAAAGTACGTGTTGGACGGATTCTATTTCTTCCTAATCCTTGCAGCTCCTGCAGAAATCGTTCGCCGATATTCCCAGTCTTCTAGCATGGTCTTTCATGGACCAGTGACCAGTAATGACCCCTATTGGGTTCTTGGTATTTGTTCTACTGCCATTAAGGAGCTCTCTTGTACTCTTCTTGCTATATGCAGGCCACAATTGCCTCGCAATACGCCTGATTTCCCTGTTGATCCACCGGGGGGTTGCCTTTTGATAGGCGTCCCTGATGATCTCTTCTTTTAAAGCTCCGATCGGGATCCTCACATAAACTCTCGCTGCGGAATTATCCATTTCAGACGGATTTTTGACGAACACATCAGCCATCTCATTGCCTGGGATATCCCTGTGGCTAGGTACCCAGCACAGACTCACCTTGTGGCTAGGTACCCAGCACAAGGTCAACTTATGGCGTGTATTCAATTCCTCAAGGCTGGTCTTGCATAACTCTACCAATTTTAATTTAACCAGCACAGCATCCAGCGCCTTACTGGCTGCCTGGGTGTCAGTGTATATGCGGATGTTCCGTGCGGACTCTGCACATATATACCAATATTGCCGCCTGGTAAATTTCTGCGAGCTCTGCCTGAAAGACACTACATCTGTCGGGCAGTCTATAAGACTCTTGCCACTGGCAATCTCTGGAGTACACTTCAATCCCTGTGCCCACATTCATCTTAGATCTATCCGTAAAGATAGAAATGACGGATATTACAAACACTCCTGGTGGGAATCATTGGATTGGCACTTCCAGCAAAAGTTAGAAAAGGTCTTTGATAGTCTGTTTCTTTCCTGCAATCACCGCAGTCTATCTGCTGGAGTATATTGGAATGCCCGGGGTGGGGCAATTTGGATGTATGATTAAAAAAACAAGGTGCGACTTTCGATCACCGGCGATCATTGTTTATATTTCCCAATTCCCATATGTATTAATCAAATCCCGAAGTCATTTTATGGCACAGAAGTTGCTCTATGTGTATTTCCGATCCACTAAATGTGTTAACCAACTCAGGCTTAACTGTACAATGCTACGCCCAATAAAACTAATGTAGTAATTAGAGCTTACATTCATTCCAATTTCTCCGGCTCTCGATAATAATATGGAAAGGGATAACACTTGATAAGTAGCTAACTTGGAATAAATCGGTGAAAGAGTCACAATATCGCTCTATACCTGTCGTCAATTCACCGGTAAAAGATTGGGAATAAAACGCGTTGAGGTATTCGTATAGTGCCCAAAAATCAAACTGAAGAGAACGGCTATTAGCATCATCCCTACCGCAGCTCTTAAAACCTTATATAACCTCCCACTATAGTGCAGCTTCAACTAAAGAAGGAGGTAATTCCAACAAATAGGTACTATTGAGCTACAAAAAAATTAAAAATTTAAACCACGGTTGTTCATATGAATATCCTAAATTGATGATCGAAGTTTCTAATACTCATATGAAGCACTTGAAAGATAGATTTACAGAGATTATATGTATTTAAAAGGTCTGGAAGGCCTGCTATTGTTTGGAGGATATAAAATTCTTGACAACATTGATCAAGGCAACTGCCAATATTGTCTTGGAGAATTTTAGATCGAACGAGAAAAGGAATACTTATTACCTTTCTGACAATTTTTTCGACGTAGATGAAGTTATTCACGAGAGCCTAAGCTTAAGAAAAAATTGCGATAACGTCCCGAATATCAGTTCTCTCCTTGAAAGTGACGCATTTACCAACGACGATATAACGTTAACGCAAAAAACCGAAGGGACAACCGAATAGAATGAACATTAAAAAGTGACAAAATTGAAAGATATTTTTATCGAAGATCGAGAAGAAACTAACAGTTATAAGCCCGGACCACCAAAAAAGAAAAAACAGTAAAAATAATTTTAAAAATATAACTAACAGGATGAAATGATTGAAGAGTGGAATAGTCCAATCGAGGAAACCACGTTAAAGACACATACAGCCTCTACCTCCATGGTGGTGTGGGAAAGTGTACCAATGAAGCATTTATATGCGTGTTCATTCAATAGCCCACTTGCTCGCTCATTAACTGGAGAAATACTGATTTTTCGAAAAAAAAGAGTTCATATAGCATAAATGGTACAGAATTTCGCAAGCTACCATATTTAAGATTTTGTTCCAGCTTAATCGGGTAGTGAGATATTCAAAAAACAAAAATTCACCCTCTTTTCAAGATGGCGCACAATACTGAGGTTGCAGTGCAGCACCGCCCAAACTCATATTTCAGTTTATCTTAATGTTCCCCACGAACCTTCAAAAAAGCACCACCTACGGATTTCCCAATGTAAAAAATCCCTTACAGACTGCACTACAATTTCAAAAGAGGGGCACTAACGCTCCTCTACAAATCCTACATCAGAATGGAATACAATTCCCATTTTTGCCCTTAAGAAAATGATCAACGCCCAAAAAGGAGCCTTCAAGCTTATTAGCGACTTCAGATGCTTTTTATTCCTTTATCGCTACACAATTTTGTTGAAATATCTAGTCTGATTCCGTAGATTAATCGAATGTGGTCCATCATGGTCGATTGTAATTGATGATCTCCTAGTGAAATTGACCAATTCGGGATTTCGTAAAAGGCTACGCAGATGACCTAGTTGTCACTATACGGGGCAAGCATGATCGGGCCATATCCAACCTCATGCAAAAAGCCCTGTCCAAACTCCGCACGTAGTGTTTGAACAAAGGCCTTAGCATAAACCCTAGCAAAACGGTTATTGTTCCGTTTACGAACGAATAATATGGAATTGATATTTCGGATAGTCAAGTTTGTGGGAGTCACTCTCGATAAGAAACTTACTTGGAATTCGCATCTGTCCAGAATGACGGAAAGAGCGTTAAGATCACTCTACAATTGTCGTCGCTTTATTGGCAGAACATGCGGTCTGAATCCAAGAATGATGTATTGGATGTACACCATGGTTTTTAGACCCATAGTCACCTATGTGGCCCTCGCATGGTATAGCTAGGTAAAAATTATACTAAATAAATTTTCCATGTTTGCCGTCTGCTTCTCATCTTTTGTGTGTTCGGTGTATACTAACAGCCACGCATCTCTTCTACAACAAAAAGAACGAACCAAGCGACTAAAAGAAGAGCCTTAATGCGGCGAATGTAGCAAGAATAGCTGAGTACTGATTTACCTATACGTAGGATAAGACATCTACCACACGCGAACATCATCACTAATTGAAGGAATAAATGGAATATAGGAATTCTTAGTTCTAAATAGGTGCAAAAGCATTCGGTTGGATCTCACAATTCTTGCTCAAGTGAAACTGTACTTAAAATCCTATGGAGAAGAATCATTCACGTTAAGTAGAGGAAACTGGAAAATATCACCATAGAAATGAACTTACAAAGACAGAGCTCACCCTATCTATAGAAAAGATGAACCAAATACCGATATGATGTAAAAATAAGCCATAACTTGTTCAACTTTACTCTCAAGCAGCCAGAGAAGTTTTCACAGCCATATATAAAGACCGGCATAATCAATGACCTGACGAGAAAAATCTCCAAAATGTAAGAATATGCCTAATAAAGCTGAACTTTCGCAACACTAGCTATACCTTGCTATAGATAATATCAGCACGAGAGCTTCAGTTTAAATGGGATATCAACGTCAAACCAATTCGGTATAGAAGAGCGATAAAATGCAATCGAGGATTTAATTTTGGCTTATTTCAGATTGACCAAGCAAGCATAGATCAGGGAGATTCAAACTAATCATGTAGATGTAAGGGGTGAGAGAGTCAAGAGCGGAAGGAAATAGAATCTCAACATTGTCTGCAAGCAGCTGAAAAATGGCATGACTTAACAATTTGGTTTATGAACAGACTGAAGAGATTAACATAGTGCACCAAGACATATGGAAAACCTTTAGATATAGACAACAACAATACAATGTCGTCCTGCAGTAAAATATGATTTAATTAAATTTAAGTCAATTCTGAAAAACAAAACTTAGACTTAAGGTTATCACAAAGCATACTCAAATACATTGGAGTTGCCTGAGCCAACAGGTTCCAAGGCAAATTGTGGTCCATTCGGACGGCACCAGTGAATAATGTAGGACGTGGAGTAGGTATTGAGGTCAGTGGATGTAATACTATTGCAATTCGCCCCAAATAGTCACAGCTGATTACCGTACCATTAGTAAAAGCAGACTATAACGCTCAAAGAATTTATTTTATGATGATACTTTTTGATAATTCTTTCAATTAGGATATTAAGACAATTACTGACTGAGCAATCTTGATTTTTACTAAATCTTGATTCTACAATTTGAGTAAACAATTCAAATTCAAAGACCTATATAAGTAGTTACTAACTTGTATACAAATTCACTAAAACAGAAGCTATATTCTGTGAATGGACTTCCGCCTAGTACTGATGCTTCTTCGCTGTCAGCAGATGTGCCACCTACTCAGCCACCTTCCTCCAAGCCTCGTCGCAAGCAACAGCCGCGCCGGAGGAAGCGATCTAATTTGCACCTGCCCGCTGCTACTCCCAGTACGAGTGCCTCAGCTGTTATGTCCGTTGGTAACGCTGGGAGTCACAGCTCTGATAACATTATTCTAAGACCTATACAGATACAGGTATTGAATGATACTTCATCTGTGTCGTCTCTAGGTAATGGTATTGTTGTCCCTTTGAGAACAGTACCAAAACCTTCGACTGTTTTCGTCACCCGTTTCTCTCCAGAAACATTGTGTGAGGATATATTGAAGTATATTAAGTCTAAAAATATCGCAGCTGATGGCATATCTTGTCGTAAGATTAGTAAAAGCTCTAAACCGGTTGCATCCTTTGTTTTAACCGTCTCAGAAGATGTGCGGGACAAGTTATTGGATCCCACATTTTGGCCCTTTGGCACGTTTACTAAATTGTTTGTACCTTCCGGGCGCCAACCTAGAAATGCATCCAAAATAAGCAGCGATACTCCAAAAAAACTCAAATCACTCCCCCTTTACTATCAAAACGTAAGGGGAATTCGTACAAAAACCACACAAATCTTCAAAGCCTCTGCTGCGACTTGTTTCAACATAGTTGCTTTCACTGAAACTTGGCTGTATCACGGTTTTCGCGATGCTGAAATTTTTGACAATTCATATCAAATTTTTAGAAGAGATAAACATACTGAGTTTATAGCTCGAGGTGGCGGCGTACTGCTCGCCTGTAAAAACCAGTTTAATTGCAGCCAGTTTCTCCAACATTCTTGACATCGAACTTCTTGCTCTTAAGTTATCTCTTTCAAAATCTGACTTATACATTATCTGTTGCTATAGTCCTCCAGACTCCATAAATATTGTAAATGACAAAGGTCAGAATATTTACGACCTACTCATTTCAACATCTCATTTTATTCATGGTAAAATGGATCCTCTTGACGAATTACTACTTATTGGTGATTATAACTTACCCAATATTCAATGGATACTAAATGAAGTTGACGATGACTATCTTCCACTTAATAACTTGACAACAAAGGAGTCACTATTCCTTGACAGTATTTCATCTCAGCCAAATCAGTAATGTTAAGAATGACATGGGAAGGCAGTTAGACCTGGTATTTTCTACTGACTAGAGTAACTTCATAGTTGAGCCTAGCGCAGTGAGAATGTCTACTCTTGATAAATATCACCCCCCTTTACTAATTACATATTGCTATGAAACCGAAAACTTAACAAATTGTGATGAAACACAATACTTTTTCAATTTTAGAAAGGCTAACTTTTCGGAACTTTCCAGTAGACTTACATCTATTGATTTCAACACATTACTGTCTAGCAATAATGTTGACGAAGACGTTTCTAAATTTTACATAATTCTTTTCGATTTATTTTCCTCTCACGTTCCCTGCGAGCGTCAGCGGCTCTCAAGAACATCTCCACCATGATTCAATAAAGAACTGAGGCGTCTTAAAAATAGAAAGAATAAATTGTGGAAAAGTTATATGAGGAATAAGGACATTATAAGTCACAACAACTTCCTCACATCAAATAATGACTTCAAAGAACTTTCCTCTACACTGTATGATGAGTATATTCACAGCATGCGTACGAAGTTATTTAGTGACCCACGCATATTTTTTAAGTTTATTAATATGAAGAAAAGAACGGACAACTACCCCAATACCATGAGGTACAAGGATTCTGCTAGTAATGATTCGTCTAAAATTTGCGATATGTTTGCTTCTGTTTTTAACAATCCCTTTGTCTCGTCAAATTTTCAGCCTCAAAATAGCAACTTCAGTCATATGAACGACTATCGTAACGTTTCATTCACTATCCCTTCAATTTCAGAAGAGGATATACTCGATCATATTAATGGGCTTCCAAATGACTTCACAACTGGTCCTGATGAGATCCCTCCTGCCTTCTTTAAGTCATGCTGCCTTGCAGTGGTAGTTCCGCTGAGAATTATTTTCCAAAAATCGTTCGATAGTGGTTGTTTCCCCCAGCTATGGAAAAATTCTTTTATCATACCTATCCACAAAAAAGGTAGTAAAAATGAAATTTCTAACTATAAGCTTATTGCAAAATTATCTTGCATGCCCAAATTATTCGAATCTATCATTTACTGTCAACTACCAACTTCCTGTAAAACAAACAAACAAACCAACATGAGTTTATTTCGGGTAGGTCTACAACTACTAACTTGCTGGAATTTGTCTCTGATACCGTTGGCGGGTTGGCAAAAGGCTTTCAGACAGATTGTATTTATACAGACTTTAGTAAAGCGTTCGACAAGTTATCTCAATACGCGATACTCCTTAAAATGGAAAAGTATGAGTTTCCCTCAACATTTCTAAAATGAACAGAGTCTTATTTAGATAACAGAACATACCAAATCTTATTTCGCCATTCCATCTCTAGAGTCTTGAAGGCTTCGTCTGGCGTACCTCAAGGGAGTCACTTGGGCCCGTTGTTCTTTGTTCTGTCTATTGACGACATTGTCTCTGTTATGAGGTACTATACGGTCTTGATTTATGCTGACGATATTAAGCTTTTCGCTCAGATAAAATCTGTTCACGATTGTGAACAGGTACAGGGTGACCTTGAAAAATTTTACAATTGGTGCGAGAGCAATAATTTGGTACTCAATATCGACAAATGTGGGGTTATGACTTTCCATAGGAATCAGACACCAATCACTTATGATTATGAGTTCTCCGATTCCTCGATTCGCCGCGTGGACTTTGTCAATGACTTGGGTGTCAAATGTGACCACAGATTGAATTTTGTCTCCCATATAAACTACATGATATCAAATAGTAGTTCTATGCTGGGTTTTATAAAACGTTGGTCCCGAGAGTTTTCGAATCCTACTATAACATTGCGTTTATAAACTTTCTTTCTGAGACCACTTCTTGAATACGCTAACCAGGTCTGGTCTCCTTTTTACGGTACACACATCGAGCGCATCGAGTCTGTTCAGAGAAACTTTTTACGATTTGCTCTCAGGCACCTACCCTGGAATAATACATTGATTCTTCCACCCTATGAGGATCGCTTGCAGCTTTTGAATATGCACTCACTTGAGAAACGTCGCATTGTTGCCGTGATAATAGGCACAATTTAAGAAGGCTACCTCTATTGCATGTCAATTCCTCAAGGTCTAACTTTGGCAAGTATGAACCCATTAATCGCATGTGCATTGCTGTTAATAATTTGGCTGAGCATTTTGTTGTGGACGACTCGAAGCATGTCTTAAATAAACGTCTAATATTTAATCTTTTTAGTTAGATTTAATTTAGATTTTTGTATTTTTGTTCTATGTCGCATTGCATGTCATTTTATCTGGTGTTTGGTCTATGTTTAGGGTAAGATACCAATACTAACACCGACTAAGTGATGAAACGCATGTAGTGTTGACCGTTTATTTATTAAACGTGTCCATGTAGCGAGCTTGTGTTAAGCTGATTCTGATAGTCTATCTAATAAATGTGAAGATGAGAAAGACACTGTATACTCTAAGGATGCAAAATACTTGGGAAATGACTATAACCTGATTATTGTGAGTATTAGCAGTTGCATACAAATTTGCTGCTACAAGGTCTGATATATCTTTAGTTGAAACTCATTATATTGAAAATCTTGCTGACAAGAGTTATCTAAATCTATTACGGCAGCTATAGTAACGATTCTCTTCGTAGGTAGCAAATACATAGATGTACTATTCATACATCATCTATAGTATAGTCACATAACTTTATACTAACGATTTCAATCTGATGCAACTAAATTCCATACAGAACAAGTAAAAAGCTAGAATTGGTCTAAGACCAATCCTTATAATATCCTAGATGAATGCCTGTATGAAATTTCGTATGGTCACCCATCTGTGCAAGTTTGATTTTTGAAGTGGTCTTTCGCCTATATATCGAAAACGGTTCGTCGGACAGAAAATATGATTATAATATTCTGAAGTTTTAGTATAATAAAAATGTCTCGTTTTCACAGTATACGTAAAAAGCCAAATTTTTATATGGCAACAGGAGTTGCCCGATTTGCTATTACTATGAAAACTATAAGTTTCCGCTGAAAAAAATTTGCATATTTGTGAGTAAATTGCAACTAGTACACAAAGTTTAAGCAAAATCGGAGAGCAGCGCTTATTGTAAACTTGTTCTCAAATTTTAGCTCTCGCTCGACGCGTTATCAGGCAGTGCCCAAATATACAGTACAAAACGAAATTTTTGTATGGTAACCCCACGAAGGAGTTGCCCGATTTTTTTATTTACGAGCTTAATTTTACTGTTTTTTAAGTCCTCGTACAAAATTTCAACTAAGTAGGTACACGCGTTCTCAAGGCATCGTGCGCACGGACAGACGGACATGCAAAAATCAATATTATGCGAGGGCGTCGAATCCATTTTGCTCTACCATAATTATTTCTGTGCGTTACAAACGGAGTGACAAACTTAGTATACCCTATAGATATCATCTCTAGGGTATAAAAAGGCCTTTTTGTTTGAGGTCTCAGATCAGCAGGTGATAGACATGTATTTGTACATACGGCTTTTAAAAATTTCCGACAGTTAATGTTTTCTTTTATAGGGCTGGGCAATGTAATTCCTATGACACTTTGTTTATTGTTTATAATGGTTTTATTGTTAATTCTGCTGTTGATAATCAATTTTTAAGCTATTTAATGTTGTAGTAGCCCAGTAGCCAACATTATACGTTGCTTTATGCAGGGGTTTACAAATAAATACTTATTTGGTTTAATTCCTTCATCGTGGCATGAGTGCTTTGTGCTCTCTATTGTGTGACTGCATTACTGTAAATACTGTAAATGATTTCTACCGCAATGAGTCTGTACATTGCTCCTTTTTTATTTTGCTAAACGACTTTGTATTTTTTCTATTATGCCAACTAGCTATTAATTACTCGATGTACCTAACGTTGGAACGTATCGTAAGCTGAGGTTCTTTAATAAATGATTTTTCTATTCTATTCTAACCAAATGCGACGATCTTTATAAGGTAAGTGCAGTTGTAACAAACAGTACATTTACCAGCAGGTAACTCAGATTCAGCACGTAACTATCGATATGAATCTTATGTAAATTTATGACGATACCCAAGTCTTTCATTTGGAGAACTGAAAACTTGCAAATAGACTTTCTTATAGTCGTTTTTATTGCAAGAAAATTTAACTCTCCGCGGTAAAGTATTATGTTTCATCATCTAGAACCAGATCAAAAAATATTAACTATTAAGAGGTAGTAAGAATTCACGTATTTCACACCAAAGCCACTACCAATAAAGGAAGGACTTAATTAATTTTAATGCGGTCGTATAATCTTAATATAAACTATTATTTATCGGCGATTTTGTTAAATAAACAAACGACTGACAGCATCAGGAACATGACAGCACAATTCCAGTAATGGAATTAAACTTTCAAAGGCTGCAAGACGACCGGAACAAAACAATTCCATTCCAATACGTCGCGTTTCTTTTCTATTCAATATTTTCAATGGGCCTTCCCACACGAGAAACTTTTCGAAAAGGAAGGAATTTCCTCCACTTGTGCGCGATACGCTAGAGCCAAGGAATTTTTGTTCCTATACAAAAACTGTGTAAAAAAAGTGTCATGGAATGCTCAAGGACTTTTTCCTTGACCGATTCCTTGAGGTAGTACGCTAGAGAAAAGTATTTCGAACAGAAAAAGTCTACTTCCCGATTGACAAAAAGATGTCGCTCTTTTACGAAAAATCCATTTATGTCAATATTTCTTGAAGAAATAAGTACCGATGCACTTATTGCTGTAAGGAATTTCGTCGGTGGTGGAATAATTGAAAAATTGAACGAAGGAACGGCGATTTTGCAAGAGGTGTACCAATTTTAAAATGACAAATGGACGAATAAAAATTGTTTTACGTGTATCTTCATTTTTCATTGGAAATTATCCATTTCTACACTTTCTTTATTGTCAGAAATATCACACAATTGACAAATCCAAATTGTCAAAAATTCCTTGACCGAATGTCAAATTTTCTTTAAGAAATAAGTGGAAAAATTCCTTGACCTAATTCCTTGGCTCTAGCGTACCGGGCTTAAGACGTGCCAGCAAAATAATGTTGCTTCGTGTAGTTCCTTATATGATTACCGAAATTAATTGTGTGCGTGTTCAATTAAGTCACAGTTTTTATTATAAACAATAATTGTATCACGAATTCACAACACATATGATTATTAAATTATAATATTATTGCCCCAAATCGCAGGTAAACATCAGTACAGCCGTCCGATCAGAAATTTTAGAAATTTTACAAATTTCAAAATGCAGTAGCATTGGTATGCTACCCGTACTACCGATCGAAACTTGTTAGCATCCTCGAATACTTATAAAAACTGCCGAAAAACTTCCGCGTGGAAGCTATGCCTCAATACGATTAGGTTATATCCACAAGGTCCCGAGAGCGAAATTAGCGAGAGCTGCTGATCGGATGAAGAAGAGACTATGATTACCATGCTAATTCCGTACAACTTAATGAAGGTGATCTGGTTTGGCTGTACAACCATAAACGACGTAAGGCACGTTCTCCAAAATTACAATAACACCGTATTCAGTGGTAACTAGAATTAATGACGTGGTATACAGGATTCAGCGTTGTACAAGAGGCAAATGAAAAATTGTTCACCTGGATCGCTTCTGTCAATACCACGAGCATCAAGATCGTGATCTAGCTGTTGTTCAGTACGAAACATTTTAAGAATGGGGCTCGTGAAATGAAGAATCGTATCTATATAAATAATTTTGTTTATTGGAATCATGTAAACCGTAAACCGGAATTTAGGTGGCTCTTAATAACGCCAGATGAAATCAGGCGGCAAGTATTGAAACTTGTGGCGTGGTTTGGAGTTCTGGTAGGACGCGTCACTTTCGCCAGCTTCGCGTTTCGGCAGCCGCCCTTCGGGGCATAGAAAAAGCAAAACTTTTGCGTTTTTAGCCCGTGGAAAAAATAGATACCCCCATGCGGAGAAAAGCCGGATTAAATGCTGTTGGCTGACAGTTGATGGTGGAGGGTAGGTGTTGGGGAGTGTTGCAACCTGACGGCACAAGTGACATTACAATGATTCGGGTGAGAATTTTTGTTTAAGAAATTGTAGTCATTTGGTTCACATTAATTTTTTTATTTTTCTAGGAAAGGTATGAAAATTTTATAAGGGTTCGGAAGATAAGAAAGCGAGGTTAAGATTATCAATCATTTTTCTGTAAGAATAGTAGTTTAGGGCGGAGGAGCTATTCAAATCAAACTTTTGTCAGTCAGTTTTACATAAGAACACTGAAAAACATTTTAGAATGTAAAGACTCCGTTGGCCTCGCATGTGGTAGGGAGGGAGTCTGTTTCATAGCTGTGTAGTTTTGCTTGTGTACATGCAGTCATGAAAATAACAATTCATTCTTCTTCATTCCGAAAAATACTTTTCTGAGGAACAGACACAAGTTTTGGCCGTCACAAGAGCAATTTATTTACATAATTCACACATACACATTTCACGAGATTTGAGATTTGAGTATGTGTGCATGGATCCAAGCAAAACCCTCGAGAATACTTCACAAGCCATGAAACAGACTCCCTCCCTACCACATGCGAGGCTCAACGTAGTCTTTACACTCTAAAATATTTGCAGAGTTCTTATGTAAAAGTGACAAAAGTTTGATTTGAATAGCTCCTCCGCCCTAAACTACTATTCATACAGAAAAATGGCGCTCTGTTAATCTTAAGCTTGCTTTCTTAACTTCCGAACCGTAATACAATTTTCATACCTTTCCTAACAAAATTATTTAAAAAATTTATCTTAACCAAATGACTACGATTCCTCAAACAAAAATTCTCAGCCGAGTAATCATTGCAATGTCGCTGGGCCGTCATGGCATGCCGTGGGCTAATGATATCGAATGTAGCTGCCTACAGATTCGGACTACGACTACACATACGCACATGCAATTATTATCACTCAGCTGAGAGTTTTGAGAGTAAAATGGTAAGGTTACTTTGTAATCAAAACTATTTTATTATTTTGTTAAGTAAGGTATATAGAAAGTGTAGCCTTTGGGAAGGTAAGCAACCAAGCTTTAAATTAATACAAGACTATTTTCCTTTATGAATAGTAGTTTAGGCTCTATGGCATATATAAAGCCAATGTTTAGCACTTTTCAATAAGTATCAATATAGAACATTTTAGAAAACGGACTAAGCACGCACACATATAGATTTCTGTTTCATGGCTTGGGAAGTATTCTAGGGTTTTGATCCAAGCCTTTTTCGTTCCAGATATTTTTCGACACTAGCGCCAATAGTTGTGGGATTTCCGGTTGGAAAGACCTCCATTCGGCGAAAAAGCAAAGCAACTATAGGACAATAAATACGCGCCTAGTCACTGCCAGGAGGCAGCATTATCTTAGACGCTATGTGTATAGCGATAATTGGAAGTACAGTACTAGTAATAATTAAACTCGAGTTGATTGATAATTATTTGTGAATTTTGTAAAAAAATTTGTATAGTTAAATAATAAAAGACCTTGCGAGTTCTATGTGAAACATTGCGGTTTAACAAAAATAGCAAATGTGTATTTGAAAAACTGGAAGGAGTTTGAAATTTTTATTTTAAAATTTATTCTAATTTAAATAGAAACGTTCACACATTTAATTACATAATTGTATTGTGACTATTATGATTTCAGCAAATATTTCGGACTTAGCATACTTAGTAGTTGATTCTAATGGCTAGGTGGGCCTTTGTCTAATTTAGTTTGTTACTTTGATGATGACTGTACAATTATTCTTTGTTCAAGATCAGAACTTTCCAATTCACTTCCACTTTGAGGAGTATTCACAATTTGAGAAGTTAATGTACTTCTCTGTCTGGGTGGGTCATCCAAATCCTGATGGAACATTCTGCCGAAGATTCCGTGATAAATTTTCTTAATTGACTCTCTAAAACCATTGTGCCACCATGCATAAATGATCGGATTAAGTAAGCTGTTTGTCAAACCCAAAATTGTCAATGGGCTCGTAATTGCTACGCGTATTTTATCACAGAGTATTGGTGTCGTTTCAGAATTGCATAATGCAAACATAGCAGAGGCAACAAAAAATGGGAACCAAGTCAGAAAGAAACTGCCGGTGGTGTAAAGGACTATTTTAATTGCTTTCCATTTGCTGGGATTGTAGACAGGCGCCAATTTAATGCTTCTATTTTGAGACCTGTAAATTGAAAAATGTCGTATAAATTACATAAATAATAACGGCATCTAATGCTGCTTCTTACCTTTTAAACCATTTAAAAATTTTACTCTTCCGCTGGAAATGTCGTCGCTCTTGGTCGTCTGGATGGTACTGAGCAATTGCTTCCTCTACAATTGAGAGCGTTGATCCACGAGAAGCGTGTCCACCACGAAATAATCTTAAGTTTCCCTTTTGAATCCCATCTTTATTGTTCTCGGCGGCTTCTTTAAGTTCTGATATTTTTTTGAGGGCTTGCTTTAGTATGATACTATAAAGAGCGATGACGAGACCCAGTGGAATAAGTCCGATTGTTGTCGTAATAATAACTAAATATGGCGGCGTTAGAATTATAAACCAACATAGTCGACCGTTATCAGTGTCATTTCGTAGACCCATGGCTGGAAGAAATCCCACGACCAATCCTAGCACCCAAGTGAAAAATATCATTAAACGAGCACGATTCGAGTAAATATAGCGCTGGTGTTGTAGTCCGTACAAAATGTAAAGAAAGCGGTCCACAGCAATTAATCCTACGCTGTACACAGATACTATGATCGCTGACACTGTCATGCCTGTAATGAATATTTTTAAAATATTTTTAAAATATTTTTTCGTATACAGTTTAAAATGCTTTTGATATTGTTTCTTGAGTTACCTACCCATTTGTATGCAACAAGTCATCTCATGACGGTGCTGGACTGGATAGAATTGCCCAAAAAGAATCGCAATTCCAATTAAAAGATCCGAGAGTGCTACATTTCCCAGAAATAAATAGGTGCTTCGAGGCTGTTGACCTGTGGAGACGATTTTGCAACATTTAATTAAAAAAATTAATAAAAAATAATTAAATAAATAATAAATTCGTTAAAATATAAAAGCCTTGATGCTATTTATAAATGTGAGCTAAATATACTACATTTGAAATATTTTGACTTTCTCATTGAAGTCAGTTTTAAAGCTCAAATACAGTTTCTAACTCATTTGGCTTCATAATGGTGGTTCGGCAAGCAAAGAAGCAAATATTTAAAGGAAAAGTATTTCGTGAAACAGATTTTAGTTTGGCTTCTTGTGAGAAAATTTCTACAATTGTGTAGCCATGATAAGCTGTCGATTAGTCGGAAATAAATACTGGCATCATTTTTTAATACAGCAACTGGTCATCTAGATTTACCTGTGCTCACTTTAGTTGATGATATTGTTAAATTTTAGAGTAACAATTGTAGTAGGTACATTTACTGAGTGTAACCACTAAAAGTTACTTAATTTTATTTATCATTAATTTGCACAGGTGTGTTCATCTCTTAACAGAGTGAGATGAATATGCTAGCATGAAAAAAAAATCAGGTTCGGAAATTTTTGTATAACTACATACAACCATACATATGTAAGTACATGTAATATGGAAATAACAGTCTGGTTGTACAAAATTAAAAACAATTCCAATTTCTTGTTTTACGTTTGAACTGACTATTTTTTATCCAATATCTTCTTTCTTTTAAAAGGGAAAACGTACTACTATTCATCAACCGAAGAATAGAAGAAAGTAACTAAATATCGAGAAGGTCAAATTAAAACAAAATTTCGTTATGAAACGTAAGGGAAGGTAGGGTAAGATGACGAGTCTTGAAAAATGGCGATTGGCGAAATGAAATGAGATTGTTAACCGATGGCACTAATTCTGTGATTTGTACAGGATTAAGTCGGCTCTGCTAGCACAGTAAAAGAGAAACTAATATGAACGACAATATCTTATTTATCAAATGTTCACACGCAAGTTCATTGTAATATTAAGTTCAAAGAAAATTATGTTATTATCAAATTTGATAAATGCTAGAATTTCCACCCAAATGTTTTCTTAAATTATATTTTGTTTTTTGGTACTTGTATTAATAAGTAAATTTCAAATAAAAATTATTGCAATATTTTTTACCACTTTAATTTATAAATGGTAGTTTTGGGTAAGTTGACGAATTCAACAGGCGGGCAAGATGATGAACTCGTTATCTCACCCGAATCGTTCACAAATTTTGCTGTGACCTTACATACTTATTGAAATTGTATTGAAATTTTATTGAAATTATATGGAAGAAAACGAGGATTATAATTTTGTGGCGGCAGAACTTAGAGTAATCTATAATGCCGTGGTATTTCTGTTCAATATATCATTAATGGGCCCATGCCATGACCTATGAAACTGCGCCGCGACAAGGTCACTCCGGTAGAATTGAAGTGCAAAGCCTTGCGACTTTTGTATATAAAAATAAATATGTGAATTGATTTTGTTTTTCATTTCTTTTTCCCCGCAAGCCAGGAT
This sequence comes from Dioctria linearis, assembly GCA_963930735.1. Taxonomy (NCBI): domain Eukaryota; kingdom Metazoa; phylum Arthropoda; class Insecta; order Diptera; family Asilidae; genus Dioctria; species Dioctria linearis. Next base: position 256,908,351 of record OZ005741.1, read on the forward strand.
AAGATGACAAATTTGACAGCCAGTTAAACAAGTGAAAAAGCGAAATGCAAATCAGCAAATTAGTAGTTGAAAGTAAATCTATTAAGTCTAGTACTAAGGTCCGTGCTATACAAAATTTTAGCGAGTCTCCAATATCGGGCCGTTCTTTAGTAGCTAAAATATGTCAGCAGAGACTCTGAGAAAAGATATAGTAAAGAGAAGCATTTTGCATAATATTTTTAAAACCAGGTAGTTAAAATTATTTGGAAATATTAAAAATATAAAAATAATATGTATAATGTATACAATAAAAAAAAATTAACAATGATAATGAAAATACGGCCATGAGAAGAAATCCAATTCATCCGTACTTAAAGCAAAGTCATACAAAACTACGCTAACTACAAAAATCCAGTCAATAAATTTATCAAATCTCAGAAATCTGACAATTAATATTTTTAGCGCTCAAGAACGGCCCAGGCGGATAAATTCAAGCAAAATTTTTTGGAGACTTACTGGTGGTGCCATCTCTAATCAAAACCGCAAAGACAAATTTAGCGCGTTGACCTTAGTACTGCTATCGCTAAAATTCAGGTTAAATTTTCGCCAATTGCTCTTAGCTCGCTAAATTTTCATACAAAATTTAGCTTAGCTCGGACCTTTGTACCTACTAGGCTTTAAAGATTGCTCTGAATAAATAACTAAGGTTTTTGGTCAAAGCCACGAGGATATAACAAAAAAGCGGCCAAGTTCAAGTAGGACTCGCACACGAAGGATTCCATACCATGGTACAAAATTTAACACTATGTACTTTTTATTTATTTTTTCAAGAAAGAGTAGGCGCTATTTGAAAAAAATAATTCGGTCATTTGAAAAATATTGCCTACTTATGATAATAATGAATTGAAAAGAAAACGAGCAAAACACGCCGAAAAAATCACGTTTCCCCCTTTAATTTTATTTCATTTGTATAATTTGTTAATATAGCGGCAATAGTACCTACTTAATACACACTCTGTGAAAATTTCAACTGTCTACCTATTACGGTTCATGAGCTACAGTCCGGTTACAGACAGATAGATGGACATCGGAGGCTTAGTAATAGGGTTCCTGTTAATACCCTTTGATTACGGAACCCTAAAAATGATTAAAGCTTACTATCGTCATCTTACTCTCCCTTCCCCTACATAATCATAAAGGTCTACAAGCGTCTTATGAGAATACGTACTTGAGTATCCTTGTTATTTCAGTCTTGTAGAGTACTACGAGTGCTTCATGAATGTGTTACCAGAATTAAATTTTCCATTTATCCGAGTTATTTTTCTCTTATAAAAATGCATTAGCCCTTTATGTAAGAGATAAGTAAGTTTCATAAGAAAACTATTTGAATTTTAATGAGAATATTTACGTACTCTCACTATGCCCTAGGCACACAGCGCTCTTAATGAAGAAATTCAGCAAAATTTATTTCCACTCGCTTTCTTTTCGCTTTTTGCTTCATGTATTAAAGCTTTGGCAAATTTTCGAAAATAAAAAAAATGTTCTTTTTATTATCCTATTAGAGAAGCAAGCACAATTCTATTTAGTTTGCTCATTTTATTTTGCAATTGCTCATTTTGATTTGATATTTACAAATTTCTGAAAAAAACACTTGTAGTTTACAACTCAGCTACAAATCTTGTGAAACCGCACTACTACAAAATTCTGACAAACAAACTTATATATCACAAATTTGTAAAATTGTTATTTGTACTTTGTGCAACAGAAACTCGTATTACAAATTTGTAATTGTGATCTAGAAGTACATATTTGTAATTGTAATTTTGTGAAATAGGCCACTGCCAGCCATCAAAGATAGAATAAGAATGTCATTCAACATCAATGGCGGAAGTTTTCCACAAACAGCCTGCTGAATATAAACTTCCAAACGGTTATCGCCTGGAAAATAACATTCAAACACAAAACAACACACTTAATGTTTTCTTTATTATTTAGATTGACATGGACGTCCGTATACGATTCAAAGAATCTATTTTGGATAACTGGACGGCATTAAAAAATGCATAATTAAATAAGATACTAAAAGTGTAAAAGGATTATGTAAATTCTAAGAAATAAAGACAAGCAAGAATGATTGTGTACATAAAGTCAGTAATTGTATTTTTTAATGTGGGTAAAACATGTACCTACCTACAATAAATATAAAGGCGGCTAGTGAGGTGAAAAAAATGGGAAGATAGCAGGAGAGGGAACTAATATCTGTATATGTACGTCACATCAATTAATGAGGTACATTGCAGCAATAAACCTTGGTTGCAAGATCTACGTACGAAATTTACTGCTATAATGATTATAATGCATTGGATAAATGAAAAAGTTCATAAAATGAGATATTTTACCATAGTCATAGGATCAATTAGCTTGGTTCATTGAATTAATGAGCTTTTCATTAAGCCAAATTTTTAATGTAATGTTCATTAGCACAATAAACACATTTATCGGTTGAAAATTAATAAAAAATAATTAATTGAATCTACGTACCGTTTTGGTTCAATGCATGTGCTTATCAGACGTCTATAGTGTGAGAGCTCATTACATGTATGGTACAAAGTTTCAGGCCCAATCTACATCGAACGCTACACGCTACAAGCCGCAAGCTACACGAAGATCTATTTCAGCGTATTCCTATAAACGTAGTCAGTCCATGTAGCTAGCTACACCATGTATGTAGCTTGAAGCTCTCTATGTGGCAGTTTCTATGGTACGCCATATGTGTAAACTGAAGTTTCTAGCTTGAAGCTTGTAGTGTGTAGTTCCTGATGTAGATTGGCCCCAACAAGGTATCCATTCGAGAGTAACTTGTAAGTATTAACACGTAATTTAGCGATAAGTTTTTACCAGCGAATTTGTTTTTCGTTTATCGTGTTATATAAGATTTCATATCTTGTTTACAGGTCCTATCAATGAAATAAATGAATGAATCTGTACATTAATGAATAGGAGGAGTCGTCTTTCCCACGCGGGATTATCGACTAGCACAAACTAATCAGTTCAGTAGATATATATTGTAGTATATTTAATAAAAACTGTTGAGATTAATCCCTATCTACAGGTCGCTTTTACTCAGTGGCGCATCCAGGGGGGGGGGGGGTTCACGGGGTAATGACCCCCCTAAATTTGAAGGAAATTTTTTTTAATTAATTGCATTATTTGAAAAAAAAAAATATTTTATATTTTGTTTATTAACATATATAATTCAACTCAATTCAAAAACTGAAAACAAATAAAAATTTATTTCAATGAATATTATTGTATGCATGTGATGTATGTATGTGTATAGGTTTTTCTCAGAATTTGAGTTTCTGACCCAACTTTGGGTGATCCAAAACCCTCGAGAAAGACTTCCCAAGCCACGAAACGGACTCCCTCACCACCACATCATAGCCCTACCTAACTTAGTCCCAACTCCTAACATTCTAAAATATTTGCAGCATTCTTATGTAAAACCACTGACATGTATAATATGGACTGACTACGTCCATAGAAATACACTGCAGAAAGTTGGATCACTTCTATATAGCGTTCTCGTTTGGTTTAAGCGCCAAATACCAACTGAGAGAAAACTGTAAACAACAAATAAATAAGTGGGTTCGTCGAAATAAATGTTTTTAAATAAATTATTTGTTAGAATCGGTCAAGATAGAGAATAGAAGAATTTTTAAGAACTTTTATTTTTAACGATTCTAAATTAAATCATAAATACAAGAAGAGAAAACAACCGCTTCGACCGGGGTTTGAAACCGGGACCTTCCGCTTTAATTATTTGGATTAATTAGTGTGATAAAAAGTGTTTTACCAATACTCAACAGAAATTTGAAAGATTTTATTAAAATCACTTTTCAACTTCCCGCCTATGGTTTTTTCAATGTTAGCACCGACTTTAGAACTATTTTTGACACAATAATTGTACCCGCATGATATAGCATATCGAGCAGTCCACATTATATATGCCAGTGTGTTAAATTGAGAAAAGTTTGGTTGAATGACTCCTGCAGTACTACTATTCGTTTAAAAAATTACTTTTTGAAAAAAAAGTATACTAAAAAATAACACATCATCCACACATGCGGAAAACTTCCTAGTACCTGACTACAGTACTGCGGTAGTCTAAAATAAGTGACTTACAGCGCTGGGTATTTTTGTTTTGTTTTTTTTTTGCTCAATTTAATTTATAAGATAACCCCCTCCCCTAACTTCAATGATAGATCCGCCACTGCTTTTACTGAATCATCCTGTTATAATATGGTTTTGATTGAGTTCGATATTTTTTCTTTTTTTTCAAAAATAGAGTGAAAGTTCAAAAGTATCATTTTTATTGAGAGCCATCAGGTTTACAAAATAGTTTGCGAGCACAGTATATTTTTCCTAGTATAATAGTTATAAGCATAAGACTTAAGAAAACACTCTTTGACAATTAAAAATGGTAAAAATAATCCTTTTCTCGAAAGGAAAGGACTTTTAAGAAAGTTGAAGTTAGTATAGCTAAATAAAAACCACATGACAGCCAGATGGAATTATCGTCGAATGTTGCTCGCGAAAAAGGTTTTTAGTAGTCTCGGAAATATATTAAGCAAAAAGGCGGCAATTTTATATTTTATTGGTTTAAGTTCAGGGGAAACCCTATGATGTAAAGCACAGCATTGAAGGAAGGAGATAGGGAAAGGAGGAGCGCTAGATTTGACGAGCTGAAATATTACCTGTCACAAAATATTATTAATTTTCAAATTGGAAAACAATATTTGGTCAAAATGTCGATAACTCCTTCTACACCATGTATTTTAGAGCTCAAAGTATCTTTATACTCAGAATAAATGTGTAATAACTGATTACCTAATATTCATTAAAATTTTTAGCCACAATAAATTAGAGTAAATCTATATAAATTATAAATTATCCGTCATTGAGTTGTTTCGATCCGGCAATCAGTTTTCCAATCTATATAACTATATTATCCATCCATAACCATACGCATAATTTGTAGCAATTTTTGATGTTGTGAAGCAAAGGGGATTATGCATAATTTAGCAATTGGAGGAAGGAGAGAGTCATAGTAAGCACTGCTAAATTTATGCATGTGCTTCTATGCTTTGGCATATTTAACCCACAAGCGTAATAGATTAGTGGATAAGTAGATATGTAATAACAACAGAAAAAGCAAATTAGTATTAGAATTACAAACCCATTCACCTCTGTGCAATATTAGTCCGCTGGACACAACAATCGCCAAATTGAGGACAATTATCAAGACACCAAGCAGCGGAATGAATATGTCATAGAGTTTCAGCTGAATATCGACCGCCACAGGTCTAGTTGTGTTAATGGTGGTCTCAAGTTTTTCAGTGCTACCTATACTATCGTTGAACGCACGAACCATGTCCTGGAACATTTTCTCTTTAAGTTTTTTACACTTTTGGATGATGAGCTATTTTTACTCCACAGCCAGTCTCCATCTTCAACTTTCGCACTTTTTTTAAAAAGTAAACAATCCGCAGTCATATCACTTATTCCACGTATTTTTGGTATTTGTAAATAATGTAGAAGAGTTTACTCAAATCAAATAACACCACTGGTACTTTTCACATGGAAATTTATGGGGAACATAATTTTCTTTTTGTTTATTTTAATTAACTAATTCCATTTTGCTTAACTATAGAGGCACTTCACACACTCGTTCGATTGATAATTTATATCTGTGGGAGATTCTTTTCTAATAAATTTATAATTATGTTTGATAAAAGAAATATTAAATAGTATGTAATTAATATGGTAGATAATAGTGGTAAAAATTGCCGTTTCATATTTTTGGAATTTTTTTAGGGTGTGAAATAAAGCTTGCAAAAACTATGAATGTTAAAAAGGAGAAGCAAGTATTAAGTGGAACCTTTTCAAGTAACGTAATTTTCGAATTTTATCGTATTTAATTTCTAATTAGTACAAAATACACATATGTGTAAGCCAAATTGGTTTCGAACAAATAGAAGCTAGTTCTTAGTAAGGATATTGAAGATACCATTAAGACCTCATTGTATACAGAGCGTCATGGTGGCGTTTCCAAAGACTGCTCAACCAATCTCGTACTCCTCTTCTTCCGGATTTATGGCGCTCTAAAATATTTGTTTTGAAATTTCTACCTGTTTTTTTATATTGCTCGGTTTTTAAGAGGAAAAAAAAACTTTATTAACAGAACTTTTCTATCACAGGACTATTGGTTCAAGTAAGCCTTTTTGGGATTCTCCGGTAACAATGAAAAGCAAAAAAGAAATTCTTTTTATTCATTGTATCACGCAATCATTTAATTAAGGCGACAGATTTTTAAGTCTTTTCGACTCATGAACAGGTCCCAAACAACAAAGTTGAGTGACTCGAAAAACTAACAAATATAGGAGAATGGAAAAACTATAAATAAATGAAAAAATAAAAAGACGACTTCTCAAGTCACTCAATTTTGTGGTTTGGGATCTGTTGATGCGTCAAGTCGCCTCAAATAAAATGCTTTTTGCTTTTCGTTAGTACCTAAGAGAATCCTGAAAAGGCCTACTTGAACAAATATCAACTTTATTCGGTAAAAAAATATAAAATTATTTTCCCAGAACTAGAAAGTACGGACTCTTTTGATCTACAACATCTATGGCCTTTGCGTGTAGCGGTGAAAGATTTGTTGGTGCTTAGTCTATTTAGGCGAAAAATAATTTGTTCCCTTAGTAACTGAAAACACGTCATTTAAAAAATAATATCTTCTAATTTCGTTATGACCTTCTAATTGCAGTTAGGCCATAGGTGTTATAGATCAAATTAAAGGGCAGAGGAGTCCATATTTTCCAGTTCTTGTAAATAAAAGTTATTTTAATTGGTTTAAAAAAAAAGAAGTATTTTAAAGCGCCATAATTCCGGAGAGCAGAGATGTAAAGAAGTAGTTGAACAATCGTTGGAAATAATATGAGGCTCTACATACATTGAAGTGTTAGCGGTGATCGTATACCCTGTAATTTTTAAGATACATGGTATTTTGTGAAATGCTTGCATATTTTTTTAATCACGATGTAACCCTGCAATTATTGAGATGCCCCCCCGCCTGCCGTACAATGTACATTTTGTCTAGATGAGTACTATCACCTATTTCCTTTTGAACCTGTCACCAGAAACCACCTTGTATTGGACCCTTATTCTTGTAGAAAACATCCTGTATACCCATTGAAAAGACGTTTCAAAAAATCATCTCGAAAAATCATACTAACAGAATTGGCTTATTAGTACAAAATTACTTTTCCGATTAAACAATAATAAAGTGAAAATTCTGAAGATCTAGCTCTTTGGAAAATGCGTATCTAAATTTATATATTTTAGTTTTCATACACTTTGAATTTAAGCGGGTATGAAGCTGTTTTACTGGCTTGAAGTAATTAGCTGAAACAAATAAGATAATACCGGAGACAGACTTGCAATTTCAATATTGCAATTTGCACTAAACCGCAAGTCTATCTCTATATACTGATAAAGAGCTTGGTATACTCTCGGTATACACTTAGTATGTAGTACATTGGAACTCAATATTGAAATTGAGAAAAATGTACACGGTATGCGAGTTTATTGCAATATGATCTTAGTTATAAATCATAATCATTTAATACACGAACCTTTAGGAACCGAAATTTATACTAGAATGTCAGCTGCAACTTTTTCTGATATTTAATATTTGACATTTGTCAAGTTGAAGTGTCTATTTAGTTTGTTTTTCCATAGAGACAAGTAATTTCACAATATTTGCTTGGATTTTGTACGTGCGCGGAGCTTTCTTAAACCAAATGACAAATTAAATCATAAATGAAGTGATAAATCAAATGTATTCTCTAATTAATTTCTTAGTATGGTAAACCGCAAGTGTGTCTCTGAAATTCTATATTGCAATTGACATAATTGCAATATCAATATTGAAATTGCAAGTCTGTCTCCGGTATTACGCTGATTTTGGTACCAAGGGTATGAGAGAATTGAGATAAAGATATTAAGGTGGGAAGGAGCCAAATCCTGACTTTATCCGGACTGAGTTCTTTTGCGGTCATTCAAGAACATACGCTGGGTACAAATTGATCTTTGAGAGGATAGAATCAAATTGTTCTAATGGGAAATCATTTCAGAGCAAAGAATAAAAACATTTATCTCATGAGAGAAATTGAGCACACTCAGCAGTCGAACCCAATTTTTAAATAATAGTTTTACAGTGACCAATTTCAGACTATCTTTCAATGTTAAAAGGCTTCGCCTAAGTAGGTAGTCCAACAAATCATTAAATGCGTCAACGTCAAAATGAATACCAAAACTGATAAGCTCCGTAAAGTCCATTATCACAAACCTTGTGAAGTAATTTAAATTTCGAGCCCATATAAGAAGGAATTCTTTTTGTCAGCAATATCTTCGCAATTTTCGATTTGCTTCATTATCAAAGGTTTCATTAGATTACCTACCTACCTAATGAAAACAGCTTCAAATTGTGTTTCAAAAATTCTTTATGATAAGTCGGTACATATCTAATAATCTAATCCCTCTTATGTATATTTTGTCGACGAGCATGGTATTAAATCTGATCTGCGAGAAAGTAATTAATCTCTAATTACTTCTTCGTACAATCTGATGAATAATTTCAAAGTCAAATGTTAACATTAAGAATAGTATCTAAAAGAATAGCAAAAAAAAGGTTTGCTTGATTATTGGCTTTGCGCTTAACTGTTGATATAGCTTAGTTTTTTATACCTTAGATAAAATCTAAAGGGTATACTAAGTTTGTTATTCCGTTTGTAACACCTCGAAATAAGGATGTCCGTCCTCACCATAACTCGAGAGCGCGTGTACTTAGAGGGCTGAAATTTTTCATATGGGCTTTAAAAAAAAAGTAAAATTAAGTTCGACAATGGGACAAATCGGGTAACTCCTTCCAACTTTTTTACTTGTTTATTTCACTAACTCATAAAATAACTAGACGACAAGGAAGGAGGTTCGGAAAGATTTTCAAATATTTCCTAAAATTTCAGCATAATTTACGAAAGGTTTCCATCGAATCAGATTTGCAACAACATTCAAAATTCATTAAAAGACTTAAACCTTTTTATAATAACCCTACAAGACTTCCAATAAAACTAGAGGGATTGTTCAGCACAATACATATATACCAGTAGCAAAAAATTTGATTTGCACGGAAATTATTTGAAAATCCGAAAAGCCTTTTGCTAAGGGCAGATAGATAGGCTTAAGAGTTTGACTAACTTGTGTATACCTAGTTTCTAATCATTAATATCAAAATATTATCAACATTCGAGAAACCAGCAAAAAAGCAATATCTTAAGGGTTTCCCTGTATATATGTAATTTGAGTGCAGTATTTATTTCAAATCATCATTTCTTGGAAATTGAATTGGTAATCATATAGTCAAACTCAAATTAAATGTAAGGTAAATATGGGTCGAATATTTTCACTTTGCTTGCACATTCTGAAAATTACATAGAAGGTCCAAAGGTGGATCGGATTCATGTGGAATTTTATTTTCAATTATTTTGAATGGGGTTTCCTATGAATTTCTACTTCTTTCTTGTGGAAAGAATATAAAAAAAAGCTGCCGCAAGACTTATTTACAAAACATGAAAAAACAATCATTTGTAAACTATATTCTACAAAGTAAATAGTTTCGGAAGAATTTTTATTTTTACCACATTACACTTAGCTAAAATACTAGATTAATATGTGTAGATATATGTATGTGCATATATACTATAAGGGGCGTCAAACACAGGGTAAATAATGTTAGAAAAGCACTGATATCACTTTTTTATTCACACTTAGATTTAGATCTTAAGTTCTTATCTCATCAGTTACATATTTTTATCAATCAATTTATTTTAAGCACCGAATGCGAGTATAGCGCGTACACCGATTCCAACAGGAAACCGCGACTGCGAACTTATGACTGACTGATGATGAGCGCAAATATCGGACGTGATTAGAAAGCCGCGCCGAAATCGTCTTCACTATAATAATCAACATTGCGATACCGATAAGTGCTCGTTTGTTAGTCTTTCTTGGTGCAATGTCTACCTGAGTCTGTGTCAGCAATCCACTCCAAGGAATTTTTTGGATTTGGACTTCAGTATTTACCGCCTTTATAATAATTATTGACTTTTGTAAACATGAAAGCCAGCTTGCATTATTTGTTCCACCCGCGCATGCGCCTCTCCCGCTTTCAAAGAATTACATATTGTGCAATTATTAATGCGATGTGATTCACCTCGATGTGGATGTAGCAGAATCGAGTTACTCCTTTATGTGAAGTACGCAAACATGTTTTTTTTTTACATTTCTTAAAAGAATTTAGAAATTTATTTTTAATTTACACAACAAGAACTATTTGGAGAATGTCGAAGTATTTATTTCTGTTTTTTTTTTTTAACAATTTTTTAATTAAATATAAATAAATGGGTCTGAGGTGAAAACGCTAAAACAGTACCAAATACTTAGTATGACGCTGGCTAAGAAAATAATTATAATTTATATACTATATTATATACATAGTAAATTATTGCCTAATAACCTAAGGTATGTTTCCAAAGATTCTCACGATGAGCCTGGAACTAGAAGACGATGACTAACCGGATGTCCGTCCGTCTTAATAAAAGATTGCTTTGATACTAGTCAACTTGCACCTACCTCGAAATCTTAAGGCAAACTGCCGATGAAGCAAAAATAATATCAACTATAAAACAGAGAAGATAACCGACACAAAGCTAAATAAAAATTCAAAAGTGATTGCCACCAAAAGTTTTAAATCGGAACAATTTTTCAGGATTTTCACAATTTTCCGACCCAGATTACCCCCGACTATAATGTTGGCGATATTTCTTAAAGATTTATAATTGTTCTGAGAATGCCATACAAAATACAAAATTATGTTTATAGAACAGAAATGCACTTTTATATATTCACATGATATTATCCGGCTGCTCGCAATTTCGCACCTAGGCAAATACCTTAACTTGACCAAACTCGATGTGACCGAAGGATCGCAATATATTGTTAGGTTAGAGCGAATCTTGTAAAGTAAATGTTTCATAATTCTACTAAATATTTATCGTCTAGTTCAGGGGTGGTCACGTATGAGATCAATGAGAGCCGCTTGCAGGTTTTCCAAAATTATTGAGAGCCGCACCATTGTATTTAAGTTCAAAAATGGAAATTATACAGCAAGCAGCTTTCTTTAAGTGTGGATATTATGATTCTGGCATGAGTTTCCAAGTTTCTATAATTAAAAGAAGTAGATTTGTGCTACATTTGCAATGCCTGATCCTATTTCATATCTAATAACTCCGTTTCCCCAACCGCTTTTTCAAAATACTTTTCAGAAATTGGACATCATCTTCAATAATAGCTGTGTTCTTTTGTGTACTTTGTTCTAGAACTCCCATATACTGGAGAGAACAAATTGTTGTGTTGATTGAAGCAAACTATTTGGACTGTTAGCTTCATTTAAATTTTCTATGAAAATGTATGAGGCGTTCTATTGTGTACCTATTGTTCTGCTCTGTTCTGCGGACACAAAAGAACACAGCTAATATTACAAATAAATGGGTCTACAAAATATGCAAATATAGATTTAAAACCTTTCAAGTCTTCAAACCTAAGTTTGAAGTGCGCTTGCAATTCTTCAATTTTTTTCTTATCTTTGTTTAACTTTTCTTCTTTTCTTCGTCGATAAGTGATTAATTAGTTTGGGCTTAAAATCATACACTATCGCCATAATGTCTGTATGGAACATGAAGTCAAGTTCCATTTCCTAATTCTGGGTAGTTTTTTGTTTTTTCTTTTGCAAATATTATGTTACGATTGCGGAGTTCCACAAAAAGCAAAAGGTAAACATTGTAAGTTTACCATAAGGAGAGATCATTGGACAATTCATCATTCATCATTCAAAGATCTTCAATTGACGATGAGTTTTGGCATTTGTTGTAATTAATCCTCGACACATTTTGGCATTTGAAGTAAACTTACCTATTAGTTGCTCCCGGTGAATTCTGCACTGAAGAGGTAAAAAATGTGGAATTTCAGAATTGTTGCTTAAAAGAACAATGGGACCCTCCCCATCATTATAGGCACTCCATCAGTCGCAACACTTACGAAATTATCACGAGGCAATTCAAAGCTGTAGGTACCTTCCTTTGTCAAGTGTATATTTCTGACATAGACACCGCGAGTTGCATCAATAAGAGCTACTAAGTCTAACATTTCCTCGTTCACATTTACGTCTCTAGATACATAGCGGGCAAAAACGATGAATTGTGGAACTTCGTCGATAGCTAAAAACTGAATGCTGTACAATTTTTCAAATCACACACCAATTTTCAAATTTTTTCTAATTTGAGTTGTACGACGGTTCCTAACTATACCTGAGCGATCAATTTATGCAGTTTTGTACTATCGGGGCTCAAAACTTTAAGCAATTCTTTAAAGATTCTTATAAAATATTGTCGTCATATGGACGTCTGGAACAGACAATATGCAAGCTATCAAAAAATTAGCTTCTTTGGCTCTGTCATCTTCGCGACTAAAAGAAGATAAGAGTCCTTAATGCTTACGAAGCCCTGGTTGCAATGACTTAAGTTTCTTTGTTCGCAATTTTGAATTGAGTGGATATTGTGTTTAAATGTTTAAAATTGGGGATAACTTACTTCGTAATGTCGTGTAGTGTGCAATTACAAATTTACAAATCAGACACACCGACATCCCATTATTGTCAAGTCAATAAAGGCTAATTTTTCGAGCCAATTTTTTTGAAAGGTTCTATTTTTTTTCTTGTTCATATTTTCGTTTTTTATGTTTTCTGAGGTTCCGTTAATAAATTTATATCTAAAGTTTGAAATTGAAACAAAAGAATTAATAAATATAGACCGCAGAAAAGTTACACATTGTAAACAATCGTAAATTGCTTGGTAAAAAAATCTACAAGATTTTAAAAAAAAAAAAAAAAACTCTTATGAATATGCAACATTAAAAAAAAACTCAAATAATATCATTGCTCATTCAAATTATTATTGCAAAAAACTACAAAATACCTAGGCACAAAAACTAAAATAAACACAACATGAAATCAATATTACGAAATAGATACATACATAGTTACTTATTTCATTTAAACAACTTCAGAGAAAAAAAGTTCTGAAATAATAAAAAATAACGGATTTCAATTTGCCATGGGAATGGTAGTCGCAGTTAGCTCAATGAAGAGCCGCATGCGGCTCTGAGAGCCACATTTGGTCTAGTTCAATCCTGGAAAAGTCCGAAAAATTCATTTGAAGTTAAGTAATGCAATAAGTAGAATACAATATTCAATATTCGAATCTATATTTGACAAATGCTGACTTGCTAAGGGAAACAGGATACAAATCCAATTCTATTTATTTTTCCCATGCGGGAATCGAACCCACAATTTTTTAGAATCAGTAATAAATTTATGTAAATTTTAAGCAAAATTTAAATAATTTAAAAAACACTTGGCAATTTATGTTCCACTTAAAATATATATGTCATTTTATGAAAAAAAAAAAAAAAACAAAAAACAAAAAATTCGATACAGCTGTAATCATATTTGGTTTAATTCTACTTGCCAACATCTCAAAGTGATCCCAAACTATGTACAATTAAAAATAAGAGGGAATAATTCATCCAGTCGGTTAGCTGTCGACAAGGCCAAATGGTTTTGGATAAAAGCTGAATTGTCTAGACAGAGAAAGAGATTACATGAGCGTCTTCATTATGACTGTCCACACTGAGTTGGCCCATATACTGTACCCGTTAGAACTCGATGATGTGCAACAACAGTTCATGGATAAAGCTAGGCAGAAATCATTCGATCAATACTTACGACAGAAAAACAAAATTACATCTCTATGCAAAAACCAGCACGCTCGCAGAAAAAAGACCAGAACCTACATTGCTAATCTAAACGCTTCTTCTCCATCCTTTCAATCACGGATTGCAAATCTAAGCTGTACGAATTTCACAGATCGTGAAAAGAAGTTTTTGCACCATGGTTTAAATTATGCGCCAACCATACAGGTAAATTCAGCTCGTATACTGGAATTAACCACTCATTTGGATACTGCTTTAGATGATCAAGATAATTTTAAATTTGAATGTGCTAGAATAATAGAACAGAATAAATGTATGATTAATAACAATAGATCAGATTCTAAGATTATAAGTAGTATTCAACAACAATTAAAAAACAATAATTTGATTTTATGTAAAGCTGATAAGGGTAATACCATAACAATTTTAGACAGAGATAATTACCTTGATAAAATGAAAGATTGCTTATCTAATATGAAAGTTACTGAAATAACTACAGACCCAACCATTAAATTTATTAAAAATGTTTATAGTGCCACAGTCAAAGCAGGGTTAATTTGAGACAAAAAAACAGCAATTTATTGTAAAGAATAGCCATCCTTCTGCGCCGCTTCTGTATGGTTTACCCAAACTTCACAAAAACGGTGCACCAGTTCGCCCTATTTCTTTTGCTTATAATGCACCTGCACAAAACCTCAGTAAACTTTTAAATAAAATATCACCGCCATTGATTAACTTTGAACCTAAATTTTCAATCAAAAATTCGCTAGAATTGGTTACAAAAGCTAAGGATTTATATATCCCAAATAACGCTAAATTAATTTCATTTGATGTTAGTAATTTGTTTCCGTCGATTCCTTTAATTAAATTAAAAGATGTTTTATACAATAAAATTGAAACCGAAATCTTAGACAAAAATAAAACATTGCAATTGATTAGTTTAATAGACCTGTGCATTGACCAAAATTATTTCCAATTTAACGGGAAATTTTACATTCAGAGTGATGGTTTGGCTATGGCTTCCGCTCTTTCACCTTTTCTTTCTGAATTCTTTATGTGTAATCTAGAAAATGAGCTTTTTAATTCTGGTCTTCATATTATAAAAAATATTTTATTTTGGACAAGATATGTAGACGATATTCTATGCATCTGGACGGGAACCGAACAACAACTTGAAAATTTTGTGAGTAAAACTCTAAATAAATTAGACAAAAATATTTTATTTACTGTAGAAGTAGGCAATAATAAAATCAATTTCTTAGATCTGACGCTTAAAATAGAAAATATCAAATTATGTTACAATATTTTTAGAAAACCAACATTTTCTGACACTGTAATTCCAAGTAAATCTTGTCATCCTTGGAATTCAAAAATGGCATCTTTTCACTGTATGATTGACAGACTATTAAAAGTTCCCCTTAGTGTAGCTGATTTTAATAACGAATTGTCCACCATATTGACTATAGCAATAAATAACGGATATAAAGAGAGTACAATTATCTGTATTCTAAAGAAAAAATCTTTCAATCAAGTTGTCGATTCCATTTACCCTTCAGTGCGGGGTAATAGTCTAGATGCCATATACAAGAAAATTCCACATATAGAAGGTTTATCTAATAAATTCAAAACTACTTTAAAAAACGCTAATGTAATACCAGCCGTTTCCAATAGATATACTTTAAAAAATTTGCTAACTAATAACAAGATAAAACCTAAAATTGATACAGTGGAAAAAAGTGGAGTCTATAAGCTTAACTGCAACGATTGCCAAGCTGTTTATATAGGGAAGACAAGAAGATCTCTTAAGATAAGATTTTCTGAACACATAAAGTCTAGTAAATCCAATAACCCGAACTCTGGCTTTGCAAAACATCTACGCGATAATAAACATTCAGCTAATTTAAACGACATGGATCTGGTGCATTGCTTAAAAGGTGGAAAAATATTAGACAAGTACGAAATCTATGAAATCAGAAAGCAACAGAAGAATGGTACTTTTCTGGTTAACGACCAAATTGATTTCAGTAACAAAAGCCCTCTGTTAGACCCTGTTATAGTTAAAATTAGCTCTCAGAGAATCTAGCATGCTCAATCACAATTGTTAATTAGTAGTCGTTTAGCCTTGATAATGTTCTGACCGTTGTTTTGTTTTTTTTTAATAAAATGACAAATATATTTTAAGTGGAACATAAATTGCCAAGCGTTTTTTAAATTATTTAAATTTTGCTTAAAATTTACATCAATTTACAATATGTTTTACCAAGTGCCCACACAAAACAGCATCAATATGATTAAACAATCAGTAATACATGGAGAATAAACGAATTTTAAGAACTTTTATTTTTAACGACTCTAAATTAAACAATAAATACAAGAGGAAAAAATAACCGCCTAATCCGCGGTTTGAAATCTATTCCAGTACAGGACTAAAGTTGTCTTGAAAAATAAAAAAAAAACATTATATGTACAACTTAAATATCAATTATCTCAAAACAGTTAATCTTTATTTGTTTCAGTATTGAACTAGACGATCGATATGTTACCTACCTTAGCAGGAAGAGTTACCAGTCAGTAAATACATTTTTTCTCATTAACTACCAAATAGGGTTTGGCTACTGAAAGTAGACTATGAAAAAATGCGGTAAATTTAAAAAAATACGCGGGGCTGTAAACACTAACAATATTAAAAGACAATGACGTTTTTTATATGTTACTTTGGATGAAAATTTGTTGCCATGTATAGAGTTTCGAATAAATCCCATTGTATACTTCCAGTAGCCCAATTCTAACAGAAAAATTAGCTTGTAGTTAGTAGGTTGTTTTACTGGTTGAAAAAATGGTCATCGGTTGGTACATAATTGCAGTGGATAGGGGGTCCTATGGATTGCCCTGTTACCAAGGACAGAAGTTCAGCAACATATGGATATCACATTGGATGCTGTAGCATTTCGTTGCATACTTTGTACACTCCGCGACAAAATAATGACTCACCCATAAATTTTACCTGTTTCTTGAAAAGTGGCAGGTATAAGGGTAAAAAGACAATCTTTGAAAAATGCTAGTATATAGGATTGTTTTATCTTTGAAATTAATTTTCAGTAATTATCCGGTGTTTTGTTTTTCAAAAATGGTGCGACTAAACGATGACCTAGGTTGCAAAAAGACAGTTTTTATTTTTAAACACTTTTATTACTTTTTAATAATGGGTGGAGCTTCCTCTTCCTTCCATTACCTCATCCATTGGTTTTGGCAGAGATTTAAATAACAATTTTAAGTATTTTCTATTAATCAAATTCCAAGCCTCCCGAATTGCCTGTTTCATTGGTAAATTGTTCTTGCAAGATGACCCCAAACATTTTTGATAGTATTAAGATCTGGATACCTTGATGGTCATTGCAGAAGATCTATATAATTTTCTTGGAGATAATCTTTCATTCTCCTGGCGGTATTAACTGCAGCATTATCTTGTTGAAAAATGCAGTTTTCTCCTGTTATTCTTCTTGGCTCCTTATTTCTTCGCCGATTAGTTGTATATAAAAATTACTGTCTATTTTTCCAGAAATGAATTGTAAATTCGTCTTCCCTTTGTAGCCTATTTCTACCCGAATCATTATTTCTCCTCCTCCCATTTGTCGCGCTTTTCGAAACAACTCCATTTTCCTTAAATCGAGGAAATAAGGCTACCACCCATCTGGTTCATCCGAATTAAACCTTCATCGGTAAAAATACTTTCCTCCGTCTTTTCTTCCACTTGAGATGTTCACGAGCAAACTTTAAACGTTCCTTCTTATGTTTTGCAGGGTAAAGTCGGCTTTCCTTTCCGACTTTTTTGTTGGATGTTTTCACTATTTTTAGAAAAATTCGCTGGACATTCTTTACTTTTGTTGACACACCAGCTCTGGTTGCAGTTTCTCTAGCTGTACTCAGAATTGCTCGCTGTTCTCTTGAGGTTACAGCACGAGGACGACCAGGATTTTTCTTTGAACTGTCATTTTAGAGATCATTCAGAAAATTTGCAATCACTCGACGACTTCTCTTCAAAATTCTCGCGATATGAGAAATATTTTTTTTTTTTAAATTAAAAATTATTTTTCTTTCGGTCTCGTTTAATTGCTTTCCACTGCCCATTATTACTGGTGGTGACGTACCTGACTTTCACAAACACGATGATAATTCATTTCATAACGAGTGCTCTATTTATATAATGTTTTCAGAGACGAAACGAAAAGAACTGTCCTTTTTATTTACACTTTTCTGAACATAACTGCTGCCTGGAGCATCACTTTTGTAGAAAATACCACTCAAAATTAATGGCTTGTGGTCTGTTTTGATAACGATGTTGCGACCTTCTAGAATATATCTATGGCAATCAGTTACCTGTCATAAGTGCTGTAGTCTTTTTCAGTGCTTGAAAGTTTTTTTTTTTTTTAAAGGAAAGAGGTCTCCAAATCACGTCTCATGGCTCTTGCTGTTCTAAAGATGTTCCCAGACTGGAGCTTGAGGTAGGTTGTTTGATTTAAACTCTGTTTGCACATTTCAAATGCTGCTTCAGTTTTAGAATCCCATGGTACCGGTCGTTTGTCATTCTTTTTGGAATCGTGTAGCAACTCGTTGAGAGCAGCCTGCTGTTCAGCTGCTCGTGGAATGCATCTGCGATAATAATTGATGATGCCTAAGAAACGACGCGATCGCTGATGCCAGCAGCACTCATAAGAAAACCTAGATAAGTTTGACCAAAATGAAATTTGTTGACATTAATTGTTTTGTTGAAGTAGCTCAAATACGGTGGTTAAATGTCTTCCATGTTGCTCTTCTGTTTCAGACATAATAAGTATGTCATCTATATAACAGAAGACAAAATCAAGATTTCTGAAAATGGAGTCCATATATTGTTGGAAAGTTTGTGTTGCGTTTCGCAGCAAACTCGAACAAGCCAAATGGTGTAGTGACAGCAGTTTTTGAAATGTCGTTTTCTGTCATAGGCACTTGATAATATGCTCGTACTACATCCAAAATGCTGAAGATAGTTTTTCCATATAAGCGCTCTGAGAAGTCATGCACATGGTTGGGCACAGTTTGCGCATTTAGCTTGCGGAAATCGCCACACATTCTCCACCCCCTGACTTTTTCGGAACTAGATGGATTGGTGATGCCCACTGGCTTCTAGAAGAACGTATGATGCCCTGCTCCATCAAGTATTTAATTGCAACACGTGCTACTGTAAGTTTATTACCAGTTAGATGACGTGTACATTCAGAAAATGGTGGACCTGTAGTGCAGATATGGTGACACACAGCTGCTGTTGATCTATTTTTAGGACTACTGGAATATGTGATGTCCTCGAATTGTTTTAAAATGTCCATAAAAGGTAGCGTTTGCTAGTTTTTCGAAACCTTTCCCAGTGTGGAAGGTGAAGAATTGATTTCCACTTGAGCGGAAACAGAACTATGTTCTAGAATACGGTCAGCGATTTCTGCCAGTTTCAGCAGATTATCATCCTGACTTGCTGATAAAATACATCGCACGCTATTTGGCATTCGTTGAAACCAAAGTGAATGAATCAGAGAGTCTGGAGTATTATTTGGCGACAATTTTAACATCATACGTAACAGCTGAGGTGGCTATTTGTGTGCTAATGAGAGTTCTGTCAATAACTTATTTAGTTGTCGCTCACTGAAGTCTGAAAAACGAGATATAATTGCTAATTTAAATGATTTATATTTTTCTTGCTGAGGAGGTGAACGTCTGAAGTCAGTGATTTGGTTTAAAACTGCTGGTGAATCGAAGCCAGAGAGTACTGTCTAATAACGCTCGTCATCAGACTAGATGTTATTTATAAAAAACAATGCCTCGACATGAACAAACCAAAATTCCGGTTCTTGTCTCCAGAAATTTGGTAGCCTCACACCCGCATGGATTGATCCATTTGCTAAAGGAGTTGGATTTATGCTTGTTGACGCGCCAGCGACGGCGTCAGGAAAAGTAGTAGTAATTGTAGCTGGATTTTCAGGAAGATTTTGTACTTATTCTTGCTTAATTGGCATTGCACTTTGAAGCCAACACCTAAATCCTCGTTTGAGAGATCAATGAGTGTAGGATTAAGATTAAATTCCAACATTGTGATGCCAGCGTCAATAAATTCGTACAATTGTATTAAGCAATTTGCGTAAAAACACTAATAATATTTCTCACAAATTATCGGGGTCACCATTCATGGTTATATTGACTGTTTCAAGCTATCTATTTAAAAACGCAAGCAAACAATTTATTATTAATTTAATTAACAAGAGTTGTCTTTAATCACTTTGCTTGGCGTCTACTAATGAACGAATGATGTCATCGACGTGAAGTTGTTAAGAAGTTGGAAAAGAAACTTAGCTGTGGTGAAACTGGAACATTAGAGGTGACAATGCTGCCACACTGATTTCAGCCATACGTTAAAAATTTCGCCTCTATGTTTTCTAATTTGGTAGGTACATCTAATCCAATCTGTCGAGAAGAGGTAACTGATTTGGTGGCATATCTACATGTATAAAATCAATGGTATCAGTCACAATGGATATTTCAAAGTGAAACTGCAACAGCGTAGTTTTTAGAAAACACCAAAGGTATTTGTTAAGACGTGTTACTGCAGTGAAAATTTAAGAACGTAACGCTATGTGTGTGCCTATTAGTTTTTGCTCTCTGTTAACAAAAGTATGACTGTCGAAGTAGATTTAAAGGTAAAATAACATATCAAGCTTGCGGGTAAAATGACATACTTATTATATCATTTTACCCTAGTGCTCCATAATACAGTTTTCCGATTTTTAAAATTCTACTTATATCTACGACAATTTGATGCAATAGATTGCTTTACTTGCATTTTACCCATTAAGAAAGTAATCTATTGCATCAAATTTTCATAAAATAAGTAGAATTTTATAAATCGAAAAACGTTATTTTCTGCTTATTAAGTTCCAAAAGTTTATGTTAAAAATTTATTTAATTTAGTTCAAATTTGTGGCAGCCCCGCTCCGTAAACCAGAGAAATTAAAAAAAAATCATTGAATTTTCATTTTTAAATCATTTTCAATAAAAAGTTGGGGGACAAATTTGAATATTAGAAAACGTTATTTTGTTGCCTTAGGTGTGTAAATAAATAAATATTCCATTAATCAATTTGCGATTTTTTTCAAAAATTTTAACGCCCCACCCCACCTTGCGAATTGTGCACCGCGCTGTTTCCGAGAATAGCTGGAAGTGAAGGACTCCTCGTCGCATTATCTATGAATGATGTAACTAGCTTGCATGCTAAAGTATTTAATTGGTTTCCACCCATTGAATAGTTTCCCACATACCCGGGCATTGATAGCAAAATTCCTGCTTTTCCCTCAGTATCCTGGGAGGTTGATTAGAGAATGTCATTTTCACTCTTTTCTTCCCTGCAAGCAGATTTTAAGGCTTGCTCTACTGCTTCATTTACCATTGTCCAAGTTAGAGACCCTTTGACTTTAGATTCATTTATGTAAACCGGAGGACCTTCATTTTCCATGTTTTCTATAGCAAATAATCTTAATAACGCCAGACGAAATCAGGCGGCAAGTATTGAAATTCGTGGCGTGGTTTGGAGTTCTGGTAGAACGCGTCACTTCCGCCAGCTTCGCGTTTCGGCAGCCGCCCTTCGGGGCGTAGAAAAAGCAAAACTTTCGCGTTTTTAGCCCCGGGGAAAAAATAGATACCACCATGCGAAGAAAAGCCGGATTAAATGCTGTTGGCTGAGTGTTTAGGGCGGTGGATGAGTGTCGGGAAGTGTTGCAACTTGACGGCACAAGCGACATTACAATGATTCAGGTGAGAATTTTTGTTTGAGAAATTGTAGTCATTTGGTTCAGATAATTTTTTTATTTTTCTAGGAAATGTATGAACATTTTATTACGGTTCGGAAGATAAGAAAGCAAGCTTAAGATTATCAGAATATCATTTTTCTGTATGAATAGTAGTTTAGGGCGGAGGAGCTATTCAAATCAAACTTTTGTCAGTTTTGCATAAGAACACTGGAAAACATTTTAGAATGTAAGGACTCCGTTGGCATCGCATGTGGTAGGGAGCGAGTTTGTTTCATGGCTGTGTGATTTTGCTTGTGTACATGCAGTCATGAAAATAATAATTCATTCTTCTTCTGTCTTCATTCCGAAAAATACTTTTCTGAGGAACAGGCACAAGTTTTGGCCATCACAAGAACAATTTATTTTCACATAATTCACAATACAAGTACCAAGTACACATACACAATTCACGAGATTTCAGATTTGAGTGCATGGATCCAAACCTTTTTCGTTCCAGATATTTTCGACACTAGCGCCAATAGTTATGGGATGTCCGGTTGGAAAGTCCCCCATTCGGCGAAAAAGCAAAGCATATATCGTATGGGTGCGCGACACCAGCGCCAATAGTTCCGGTTGAAAGTTCGGCGAAGAAGCATAGTGAAGACAATATTTGGTGAAAAGATGCAATACTTTACGAAAATTTAACGATAATATAGAATTCATGGTTTTACAATAGGTGGCGCGGGCAGCAATTTAAGGAATGGAAAACTTTCAACCGAGTTTTCATTTTGAATTTAAAACACCACGTATTGCATATTGCATTTGCAGATTTCATAATGATGATTTTTTGATGTTTTTATTGAATGGGAGTAACAGAAAAAAAGTATCATATCCACATAATAAAAAAAAAAAAAAAACAGAAAAACTAAGAAACATTTGTTAAAAGCTTTCTCGTGTTTCTATCGTTTTTGTGTATTAGAAATCGAAAATGTATTATATATCTTTATAAAATAACATAACAGAAAATAAAGTCAACGACAATTCGTCCTTTTGATTGAAGAACCTATGTCTATGTATGACTCCAAGAAAATAATAATTCACATGACTTAAAAAAAACATTTTTCTTAGTATAAATAATAATATAAAATGAATAAGATGATGGTTTACGAGTAGCAAAATTAATACGTAGTAAAATTTTGCAAATAGTGTCTGCAGAGTCCGTATTTGTGGAAGAATGTTGTTCTTTAGACGTTCCCATTACAGCGGTAGCTATTTGCATAGGAAAGCTACTTATTTGAGGCTGTGGCCCCTCCTGAGATGTTGAACGACACTTTTAGTGCGAGAGCTATATTCGGCCAATTTAAATGCAATGTACTCCCCAGAGGCTACATTGTCATTTCTTTGAGTCCTTTGAGCAGCAGTGTTTTTGAGAATTTTGTATGACTCTCCAATTCTAGGATCTTCCTCAGTTTTTTTTCCTTTTAGGAGAGTTGCGCTCTTTTTCGCGGATTTGAATTCCTTTGTAGCATGTTCATTCTCAGCCTATGTTTTAATTATTTCCTCAAATGCATCACGAGATTTAACATTGGTTTCGGAAATTTCTGCATGTGTACCTTCGTCCTGAAATAGTTTTTTTTCTTTGTGTAAATCAATATTGAATACATTTTTTTTCAGTTGCCTACATCTTCAGGTGAATGGAATGAGGTTGCAAAATTGTTTGAATCGAAATGAAATTTTCCTCAGTGCCTTGGAACTATCGACGGAAAGCATTGCCTCATTGAAGCTCCGTTTAATTCTGCGAGTGAATACTTCAAATACAAGCGAACGTTCAGCATAGTTCTTTTAGGACTTGTGATTGCAGATTATAGATTTTTGTTTGCCGATGTAGGATATCAAGGGAGTATTTCCGATGGTGGTGTTTTTAAAAATACAACATTATGGAATAAACTGAAAAGCAATCAACTTGGAATACCATTGGATACTTCGCTCAAGCGAAGACAAAAACCTGTACCTTTCGTATACGTCGCAGATGATGCATTTTCTTTACAGGAGCACATATTACAGCCCTATTCAGGTTCGTACGGGAAGGAATCAATTGAACGAATATTCAACTATCGATTGTCAACATCACGCCGGATAATCGAGAATGTTTTCGGAATGATGTCTGCAGTATTTAGATTACTTAGAAAACAGCAAGAGCTCTTGCAACCTGAAAAGGCGACTTCAGTAGTACTAACTTGCGTTTACCTCTAGAACTTCTTAATAAAAAGTGAAAATTCTCGGAATATATATACCCCAAGTGGAACTTTCGATTGTGAGTCCCCCTTTGAGGGGAGAGAAGGTAGTTTGCGGTGAGAGGTTGCACAATCGCAGTCATTTCTTCCTTTAAGGAAGACCCCAGGAAAGTGTGTGAGAGAGTTTGAGGAAGTAAGAATGGAATACGCCCAGTATTTTACAACATCAGACCGAGTTCCGTGGCAAGATCAATACGCATAAAACAATATTACAATTATTAGACGTATTTTATTTGGCAAAATATTAATAAAACTTTACTTACTGCATGAAATGTATTCTTTCCTGTTCTTGGTTTAAATTTGTCCATTGAAAACGTAAAGTGTTTGAAAGCGAACTTCAAAAATATACCTCGCCTCCTCCTGCCCAATATTTTATTTGACCTTGTTTCTGTCTCTTCCTTCTGAAAGATGTTAGAAGCGAATTCATCTCTCTTTTCACTTCATCTATATCGCAATCCTATGCCGTTGCAATTTCACACCACGAATCGATTTTTTTTTATGAAACTTTATAGTTTTCATCCAGTGGATTCCACAAACATGGTTGTTCCTTATAATTTTCGACTAGTTTTATTGTTTTTTTTTATTACTCCACTCCATAATTTCAATTATAATTTTAACTTAGGTCACTAACACTCATTTTTAACAAGAGAAGAATTTCACTGACTCAAAAAATTCTATTTCAAACATGCGAGCACATGTGTTTGCGTTTGATAGCTCAGTGTGTACGCTCACCTTAAGAACTTCTATGCAAGTAGTAAATTGCGTCAGATTTTTGTTATGGTCGTAGCAGTATGCTACACTGAGACGAGTTGCTCGCATACGGCCGTCCCATAGCCACATGAACGGCGAAGAAAGACGCGCTGAAGACAGACGATCAAAAAGAAGAAGACGAGTTTTTTCCGGGCGAGAAAAAAAAGGAAGGGACTTTTTTCCCTGTCGTTTTGGGGTGCGAAAAAAGGCTGTCCAACGTGGTCTGGAAGGAAAGAAATTTAAGAAAAAGTGAGAATACCAATAAAGAAAAAGGAAGAAAAGTTCCTGAGTTCCAGTTTGGTGATGTTACAAAACGCGAGACTGGATCCAAAGTAAAATTGCAAGAAAAAGGTTTATACCTACGCAAAAATTAGTGGATGAGAGCGCGACGACAGTGCTGCTAGAATCTCAGGCTCTAGTGATCCAGTGGCTCTAGAAAGTATTCTTGGAGACATACATAAAGCGCATCAGAATGGCGTGATAAAATCTTCAAGCTACATATATCTTAGCTTCGAAACTCTCACCACATCAGCGATTACTGATTGCTGTGTATATAACTGTAAATATCCTCCAGGGGGGGTCATATACTGAAGCCCACAAATATCGGGACTACTGCTGAGCCTTTTTCATCGTTGTATTCCTACCGTGTTCCATGAGGAAGGTATTTGACAACCCAAACAAAGAATAATAAAAAAGGAAAAAGAATACACCACGCGTAATTAAATTGACCGGACACTTAAGCTAAGTTGTTTTGTGTAAAATAAGAATAAATATTGGCTCTTAAAGTTTATTGTATTTCCCGAATTTAGGTATAGATCTAGTTGTTCATAATGTAAAAAGAGGAACAATGACGCAACATGCAAGTTCATGAATTTCAACAAAACTTAACATATCCTAGTGAGCATAGAGACTCCTAGACCGCTTTCTTTTCTTTCATAGCCGCAAGCTGACATCTAAGAGGCCTCTTCGATGGAGCACCATTGCAAGAAAACGAAACTGTTAGTAATATCTGTAAGTGAAATAATGACTTCCTATAAAAAAGATCTTAAAAAAAAAGAATACACAAAAAAACCAAAAGCAAAAACAAAATGACAAATATATAGGCAGTATTTTCACGTCGCAAATACCTGAATCATTTTTTTAATACCATCTCTAATAAATACAATTGGAGAAATTTTTAGTTAGGGGATTTTCTGTATATAAACAAATTTTGAAAGTGTATCACAAACAAACACTTTTTTTTGAAACGAATTAAAACAACTTCATGAACTTGGATCGCGGACTGTATCCTCAATGAATAGTGTTAGCGTAAATAAGTTTTGTTCACCAATCCCTAAAGGACTGATTACATAAGATAAATTAGTTGGGATAGTTAAATTTTTGTTCCAATCCCGTAAGGATTGATTAACATTATCAGAGAATTTCTTTAACGTAAGTTTTGTTTTTTAATCCCGAAAAGAATAATTGGGTATACTTTTTGAGGCGTAGTAAGACATCTTTCATAAACTTGGATCGTAGAGTGTATTTTCAATTAATAGTGTTAGATTAGTTAGGTTTTGGTCTCCAATCCCTTAAGGATTGATTACATAAGACAAATCATTCCGTATAGCTATCGGTTAAATTCTTGTTAGTAACATTACGCTTTGCACTTAGCTAGCCAATCAATACCGTATGTGTGGTGCTGAAGGCGCTAAGGACTAATATAGTGGATTAAATGTTTTTGGGAGTAATGAATTCTTAGGTTTTCTTAATTTTCTCCTCTCACTCTCCCGGAGTCCTCTTCCCTTGACATGAAGGTCGACTAGGTTCACTACTCCTCTCTTTCCAGGTCAACTAGGGACGCTGAAAATTATCTGCCCTCAGTGTCGATGGGGTAGTTGGGGCGAGCAGAGAAGGCCAAACATGTGCACCTTCACAATGGATGTAGGTGAGTGGTGTAAGGGTCCCTTCAGGACCGAATATGTGCAACGGCCTTTAATTTGTAGGCATGAAAATTTTTTGTATATGGCAGGTGGCACAGCGGCAGGTTTTCGTGGAACCTCCCCACACTCTCCGCCAATAGCCGAGACGAGCTAGCGTGCCGCCCGGCACTCAACGCTGTCCACCCAGTGATCTGTCAGCTCATGCTGGCAGTCTGGACTTCACGTCCAATTCAATCACTCTCACATAGATCTATAACATTTTCTCGCCAATATACGCAGAAGTGTTAAATTTATGAAATATGTTCTGTAAAGAAAACTTAACCCTTAAGTAGGCGCACTGGTAATATCACATAAGTGGACGCATGGGATTAGCAGTGACCCCAGTCTTTCTAGAAATTTAAGTAAACCACAAAATATTCAAAAAGAATACAGTTCGTTTACTAAATCTTATTTCTTTAATAAAAACTGAAAAACTCATCCGAAAATATTATAAAACGTTGAAATTTCGAAAGATATACCTAACTAAATTTACGAAAAACATTACGTAAGTAGGCGCATGGGCTCACACTTCACTATAGTACAAAAGTATGCGTACGTTGCCGTGGCTCGAGTACTACGATTTTCAAAATAGTGTTCTAAGATGACAAGCTACTGGAAGACTACTACAAGATCGAGAGAGAATGCGTTCTATATTTTTGTACGGTAAAATTTGCTCTGACCGCATGCGCCTACATAAAAAATTTATGAAACAAATTTTATTTTTTAATTAGAAAGAAAAGTAGTCATGCTCTGGAAAAACTACAAAATAATCTAAACCAATAGCAATAAATGAAGTATATAACTAAACTTCGACAAAACAATTACTGTATGAGGTTCTACGAAGTACATAAGGATAAGATTAATCATTAATTATTAATTATTAATTTGCGTCTACTGCAAGTGTAAATTCAGTACTTATAGTAAATTTTGAGTCTAACAAAAACTTTATTCCACGTCTAATAAAAAAAATAAAAATAGATACTTATTAGAAGAGTTAAAAGCAAATTAAGTGTCTTGTAGCTAACAGGACAGCGGGTTGTTTTAATTTCAAATGGGAGGGTATTTCACACATAACCATTGTAGACGAAAAACAAACGAGTGCTGAAATGTAATTTATGTCGCGGTACAAGTAGCAATCTGGTACGAGCTGATGTGAGACAGATAACATTATCACTCAAAGAACTAAGGCACATGGAATTTACTATCCTAAACATCATATAGACACTTCTCGATTGAATATAGAAGCCCAGAGATGTATTTGGCGGTATCCTTACATTTCTTCGCAAACTTTTCTTCGAAATCATTTCATCGACAAACTTTTCTTCGTAAAACCTTTCTTCGAAATTACGTTTTCTCGAAAACTTCGTTTATTTGATAACAAATTGTTCACTTTAACCTTTAGCGCTATCCGAGGCCAACGACGAGGACGTAGTGAAATTTTGGCCCCATTTCTTTTTATTTGTTTTTTTTTTGTTTTTGTTTTTTGGTTTATTTTTTAAAACTTAAGATAAAATAAAAAAAAATTCATTTCACAAGAAAAGTTTGGGTTATCATAAAATAAGGTTAGATCAAAATAATACGAGCTTTAAATAATTATGTTATCAGGCTTCACCTACTTTTCTTCGAAAACTTTAAACGTAATTTTAATTGTTTTTTTATATGATTTTTTTGGCGCCGATATATGCATGGTTTTGAAAATAAACTTTTCTTCGGAACGACATTTCTTGGAAAATAAACTTTTCTTCGAAGAAAAGTTTTTCGAAGAAATGTAGTTTCGAAGAAAAGTAGGTGAAGCGTATTTGGCACATGAGTTATATGCAACATTTATCCTATTACGGTATATACTATTTAAGTTGCCAAGAACTTCACAGCAATAAGCTCTATTTGGTAGTAACAGAACTTTCACAAGACGAATCTTTGTATCTCTATGAGTGTAGAATTTTTCTAATCTGAACATTGGTGGGCTTTCTCCATTTCAGAGTTGTGTCAAAATACACCCCGCGATACCGAACTGAGTCACCGAATGTAATATGCACATCATTGAGACGTATCGATGTAATCTTTAAAGTTAACAATAGATTGAAACTTAGCAGGGTTTAGTGTAAGATTGCTCAATTTTGCCCAGTTTGAAAAAAGTTCCAAGTCCATATTAGCTTTGGTTACATTCAGATGCAGATCAG
Organism: Dioctria linearis; assembly: GCA_963930735.1. NCBI lineage: Eukaryota > Metazoa > Arthropoda > Insecta > Diptera > Asilidae > Dioctria > Dioctria linearis. The sequence continues at coordinate 256,937,270 of OZ005741.1, forward strand.
TTAAGCTTGTACTCGACATCATCAGATTAAGGGAAAACTGCCCAGGAACTTTCACCAGGTTATTTATATAGAGGCAAAAGAGTAGAGGACCTAAAATAGACCTTGCGATACCACTAAGTATAATGTTTTATCATTTCATTTACAATAGCCTGTTGCCTGCCCGATAGATATGAGCGCATAAACTTTAGTGTAAAGCTTGAGAGCTTATATACTTAGTTTTGAGTTTATTACACAATATACTAAAATTTATCGAATCAAAAGCTTTACTAAAATCAAGCAGTCACAAAATTGTTGCCAGTTTATTCTCTGTGTTATTTCTAATATCTGCAACTAAATTTAGCAAGGCTGAGATTGTACTATGTCTGGCACGAAATTCAGATTGAGTCCATACATTTTAATAAAACCTACAAGCTGGTCAAAAAGAAGCCTTTCAAGGACTTTTGATAAAATGAACAAGATGCCTTAGGATGATTTTTTTTCAGGTATGATCTACGCTAAATTCGATAGCGTTGGAAAGCATCCAATTGTAATAGCTGCGTTGAAGATGTGAGTAATTGGCCTGGGTATGAATGGAAGAATTAACTTGAATAAATTGAAATTAATATTGTCCTGACCAACAGCATTTGATTTGATTGATCTTTGAGCTTAAATGCCTTTCTTCCCAATCACATTCACAAATGAAAAATCTCCGTCATAATAATTAGTTGAGTATAATGTATAGGAGCGAAATTATTAAAATACCTACGGTTCTGCAGAAATAGTCGTTTATCTCGTCCAGATTCAGGTAAGTATCGACCTCATAAATTTTGGTTATATTCATTGCTTTAATGTTCTTCCACAGCACGCGAGAGGGTAACAATGGGTCAAGCGTTTTCCGACAATAACTAGTTAGTTTTTCCCTTCTGATTGTAGCAGTAACTATATTTCTCAATAAAGTATAGTCTTTCCGGAAGAGTCCACCTCTGAATCTTCTACAGCATTTATATACATAATCGTGCTCAACTTCCGTTTCCCTGGTAAACCAAAAGGATTTAGAATTTTTAATACTTACTACAAGTATTAAGAGGCATAAACGTTTCGAAAAGGCAATATAAGTTGTTATTGAGGTAAGAAAACTAAATATTTACTTCAGTTACAGAGTATTAACAATAAAAATGAACGGGGAGATGTAATATAATGAGCAATCAATGCTGTAGTGTCAGTTTTCTTTACGTTTTTGGCTCGCCTGATATATAGCGCTTTTTTATTGAGATAATAGATGGGCGTATTAGTGGAAAAGCTGTTTGTAAAGTTCGATTTTTCGTTTCGTACACTCTCAATATTTAAATGAGTGGTCTTGATTGAACTAAATGAATAATTATAAATTATTGGGATCTCGTAAGCAGAAAACATTCATTGAATGTGTTGAAGTAATTTCATTCACGTTACAAATATAATTACAAAAGGCTTGTAATATCCTAGACACGCGGGACATATAAATGATCATTGGTTCAATTACGTAATTGGACCAATGATCATTCCTGTTTTCGGGTGGCACACGGCAATGACGATCTTCACGTAATCAGATTTGACAGAGTAGATTTAACCCATTAAATGTGTCACTTGTGCATACTTGGCGATTAGTCCCATATCCTTAAATTTCACAGACATGTCCGCATATACATATGTGGCTAGTTCTTCGTGCCTTTCTCAGATCTTTTATATAAATGCGCCACAGCTCGCACAATCTATAATTGTCAGCAGTTTCCACAATGTTGCATTTTTCTTCATCTCTTTTTTGTTCGTCTCTTTTTCCATTTATAATATATGATTTTTTTTTTAAAGAATTCAATAATTTGGGAAACATTCAAAATTTACCTTGAAAAATGTATCAGCCAATTTCACAAATGACATCTGACAGTGATGGCTGGAAAATCAGCTGATTTTTCCAATAATTTGCAGTTCCTCACCGCTGAAAGCGTGCTGGTCGCTAAAAGAAATGACAAGCAATGCATAATTGTAAACGAATGAGCTTATGGGGGCGTAATAGGTGCAATGACGAAACGAATGACCATTGCGCCAATGATGCAGTGACACACGTGCTATGCAATGATCATTGCTCTGTCAATGATCATTGATATGTCCCGTGTGTTTAGGGTATAAGTCTCCCTCTCTTTCTCTCCTCAATTGTTTGATAGTTGCAACATCTAAATAATTTCGCGAATAGTTTACACCTAGTTGTCAAATTGGCAAAAGTATAAAAAAAGTCTCGGAACAAAGCTCTCTTAACCTCCAGCTAACCAGAATGTGACGTCAGTGGAAATAGCCCTATAAGATGAGAGCAAATGTGCTCTACTGTTTACTTTTAACTCACACACAATTACCAATCAGTCCTACTTTAATTAGCACTACCTCAAATTATCACCAATATAATTAGAACACTCTCGCCTGACACTTTCCCTTATACATATTCATACAGATACCATTGTTTACAGCATAAACCACGTATTTGTCGTTGCATACCGGTCTAATACTAGGTGGAATAAGCTGGTACGAGGTTAGTAAAGGATGATTTATTTAGAGGCACTCAAAAATAAAAAAATCAATTTTTTCGGGTAATTTTTATTATCATATATAAAAGAACCATTCTTTATATTTATTTTTTAAAGGTTATTTCTTTCTAATGTTGGCCGTAACTGCGGCTAATATGGTCTAATCTGAATTTCCAATTTTCGAAGACGTGATCGAGTTTTTCGAGTGGTTTTTGGCCAATGACCTGAGTAATGTTGACTTCCAATCAATCGAAGCCGGTAGACTTTCGAATTTACGTAGCCTCAAAGGAAATATTCTAGAGTTCTAGTATATGTATATGTATATGATCTTGGAGGCCAAATCATCGGCCGATAGGCCGTTTATGTCAATCATAAGTTGCTCTAAGCGCCCGAAACACATACCATGACAGTGTGACACGACTCATAAGATCCCTACTGAAAAAACTACCTCTAAATGACTCATCCTAAATACTTGGGGTTTTCCATGAATTACGGAACTTTAATGATTTCAGCGCCACTTTCAGCTAGTAACAAAATTATCTAGTTTATGATTTTTTGTTCATGCCTGACATTTTCAACAATTGCATGTTTTAAAAGATGTCTAATGAAACTATTATACGATCCGTCACCTAGCATGGTAAGGAGAATATAATGGTATACGCACCATGGTGCCTATATTCTAGCTGTACGAGATTTGCCCCTTGCTGCTGACAAGTGCTGTATTTATACTCTAAAAATTCTCCAGAAATTCCCGAAGATTACACTCCAGAAACATCGATTTTCCGAACCTAAAGTTGTTTACTGTCCGCACTTTATTACTCATTTCACGCGAAGTTTTCTATTTCCAATAGGTCACTTGTCCCTTTCTATTGCACGTAACAGTACTAAAGTTCTGGAGTTTGTATTGTAAATAATTGTAAAAAATGGGAGAGGTGAATATGAGAATTAACATTTAATACTTAGTAGATCTATCGTGATTCTAAAGGTAATGCTTATATACCAAGAGGATAACTCATTTCTCGTTGTTTCTTTAGCATAACCCAGATTCAGGATAGACACTTGAAATTCAGTCGCAAAGGAAGTTCGGTCCCCACTAAAAAAAGATTTGTCATCAGAACAAACAAAAATCCGTTAGTTCAACCTCTTTAACATTCTGAAAACAAAAAAGTTGAGACAAATAAATGCTAAAAGGCGTTTATGTATCTTACAACCGTTTTTTGGGGGTCACAACTAAATAAGGTACCTCCGGCAAATGGCAAATAAAGCCCGGAGAGTAATAAGATCCACATTTTAAAATTCCTACTAAAATGAATCGCAGCAAACTCATACTTTATGCGCATATTCATTAAAGGCCGAAACACAATGGTGCCGACACGGTAATTACGACGACACTGTCGACGTAAATGTCGTAGAATTAACACAATGACACCGACATTCTTAAGTTCGTTGGCATATCAAAATATGTAGGTGGTAAAATTATTCGTTGAAATATATTAACAAAATGAGAAAGATATAAAAAGAATTGTAAAGGTGTAATAAATGATGATTAACGCCGAGTTTATGTGGATTACAAAATATCATCTACCACTTATTTTCAACTTTTCTCCAATTTCTTCTTTATATTTTTTTCTATTAAATATGTATTTCGTTATTGAGGATCTCTTTTGGCATAAAAATACTTCATTTCCCTCACTAAAATTGATTGCTCCTCTAAAGAAATATTTTGCTCATTACTCTCAGCTGTTAAAATCAAATTACGACGACAACGACGACAAAAGTTGAATTATTCCCAACTCTGATTACGGCGACAAGATCGGTCGGCGCCATTGGGTACAGCAACATGGTATTGCCATTAGGTCAACATTTAATTTGTCGTCGTAAATGTCGTGTCGGCATCATTGTGTTTCGGCCTTAAAGGTGAAAGCCCAATGAACGCGGCAGGCTTCGCGTCGCTTTGACAGTTCTCCGCGGCAGACGCGTGTAGGATTTGAGCAAGGCCCAATGGACGCGTCGCGTTGGTGCTCTTAAGATTTATTTATAAAAAGAAAAAGTGATAGAAAAGCTTGAGTTATTATTTAAAAGTGAAATAGTGGATATATCAGAGTTATTAGATGCGGCAGTTCTTGAATTGCAGCTTATTAAGCATATAAACAGTTTAAAATCAATCAAAAGAACTGTCAAAGCGTCTGCCGCGCGTTAAAAGTAGAACATTGCTCTACTTTCGCGTCGAATCCGGCAAGCGCGGCAGTCATTTGGCCAGCACGAACCTAAACACGTATATTCTATTAAACTGTCAAAGCGACGCGACGCCTGCCGCGTTCATTGGGTTTTCGCCTTTAAGTTGACACGAACGCCCTCGAGGAGGCGTCTGGCAGCACGCGCCCGCCGCCATCTTGCCAGTAGCGATCGGTACATCACCGAGAGTAGTATGGTTTCTTGGAATTATTATTTTCTCCTAGAAAAAATCATAAGTTCCGTTGTTTAATTGCTATTACTACATGTAGTAACTTGTTTATTTTGAACGTAAGGGTAATGTAGTTTATGATTTCGGTCTTTACTTTCGGCCAGAATTGTGTTTATTTGATTAATGAGTAATTTTGTAAAATCTTGTCATAGGTGTAATAAGGCCCACTGCAGTAAACCGTGGGCCTTATTACCCTACCTATCCTAAATTCTCAATGAAATTAATGTTCCTATATAGGATTATGATTCTGACACTATTTTTGTTCCAAAGAATGAAGACTGTTTGGATTTACTCTGTTGTACGTTAAGAAATTTATAACCAAAGCTGTTGGGCCTTGTTATCCACCTGTGGGGTAAAAGAGTCAATTTTTATTTTTATTCAAAATTATTAAAAATAACCGAATTTTGTTGATTTTCTTAGTTTTAGCAAGTTTAAAGGGAATCATTCCTCTGATTGAGATTTTGAAAAAGTTAATTTTTGCGTTGGGCCTAATAATACTGTGGTAGTTTAATAAGGCCTTGGAAAAGGTTTTATAAAACTGAAATATTTTTTCGAATACCCACTTCTGTCACCTTAATCTAACGAATGTGGAGCCATTCAATTGCAATAATCGAATTTCAGTTGTCCTAACTTTATTTTCCGTTGATTTTCAGTTGTGTCTTCTTGGCAAAATCCAGATTGAACAGAATTTCGTTTTCTCACAAAGTTTGGTAAAGTTAAGATGTATTTTATGTACAAAAACATTAAGAAATAAAATAGGAAATGATTTAGTACATTTGCCGACAAAGAAGTGCGAATTATTTTGACCTTTAAGGCAAATTGTTTTCTCAGCATTAACAAAAAAAAAATCCTTCAAACACATAAATAATTAAAAAAAAATTGATTCATCTTATCAATATTGGTTCTATTGATATTAGTTCAATGCATTTTGAAGCAAACATTAAATTTTGAAAAGACATCATACTTTCAAATGAATGGAATAAGAATCGTTAGAACTTTAAATATTAAAAATCAATCTTGCATTCGTCTTTGAGCGTTTCCATATCCCGCTGGGTCCCTTAAAAATATATTCAGATTTACCGCTTCCATTAACATAAGGAATACATGAATAGAGCTCTACCACATAGTGGGAAATGAAGCATCTTTGCGGGCTTATCGTGTTTCCTTTAGTTATATGTTCTAAGGACTTGAGTAGAAAAATAATGAACCTTTCCGCCCTAAATGGAATATTTAGTTATTTATTTCGATAAATGCCAGCTACAATTGGTATAAGGACAATTCTTATACAAACTAAATGAATATATCTGTATGTAATTTCCTATGGTCACCCCTCTGTGCAAGTTTTATCGCTTTTCGTTGTTTTCTGCATATATTTCTAGAACGGCTCCTCGGACAGTAAAAATGATTATAACTAATTTCATAGCATTTCATATTCTGAAGAACTTTTCAATACAATAGAAGCGTCTAAAAAACCGTCTAAGACTGCTCGTTTTCACTTTTCATTTTTTCCTGTACGGGAATTGAACCCACACTTGTTCGAATCGGTTAAAGATGGAGAATAGAAGAATTTTAAGAACTTTTATTTTTAACGATTCTAAATCAAATAATAAGTCCAAGAGGAAAAAATGATCGCCTCATCCATTGTTTGACGATGGGATCTTCCGCTTTCCGGGCGACTGCTCTTACCACTGAACTAACGACACAGATATCTTTACCTTTTGTATTTATTAATTTGTGTCTAGCCTATTAATCCACGTTTTGCTTTCAGGTGGCATTAACCATTAACAATGAAAGTGCATGAATAAATTATAAATTCAATTTTTATTTATTTTTCCTGGACGGGAATCGAACCCCCGCCGGTTCGGCCGTTCGGAAATAAAGATGTCACCGGAAAAATGCTGCATAGTTTCCATTTTGACGTATATCGCTGTGAAAAAAAACTTTGTATTGCCAATTACATGTACTATAATAAAACACCCTTTTTGCAAATCTGATTTATTTTATGGTTTCGCAGAAAAAAAATAATCAAGAAATAGGCTTTTTTTTGGCCTAACCCGTAACCCCCGGAATATAATACAAGCCATGAAGTCTCCGAAGGCACCGACACATTAAAAGGCCTCAACGTGCCTACAGCATGCAGTAAGAGCTCACTCTCACTGCTTTTTGTATAGGTACTCATCATGGAGGTAAAACTAAAATTTCATCTTAAACAGATCCTAAACCCCAAAACTCCCACAGCAAAATGAAGTTAAAATAAATTGCAGCAAAATATGTTTTCTTTCTAATAGTTTAAAAAAAATAGCATGTAGAACAAATTTACGGAAATTATAGCGTTTGAACAAAATACAAGCAACTTTTATATGAAAAACTCCTTCAGTAAGACAAGGCAAGAAGACCATGGATGTCGCCTGCTGACCGGACCGCTACTCTCTTTTTTCGACTTTGTTCATGGCTTGTATCTTGCGGGCGTTACGCCTAACCCCTTAATAAATTGGGACACAAAATTCTCTGGTTTCGTGAAAAAGCATAAAAATTTATGAGTGTCATATAAAAGAGATCTTACCGGAAGGAGAAAGAAACTACACGTTTTCGCAGTTTTTTATTTAAAAAAAATATTGAAAATATTTAAAAAAAAAGTTTATTTTAATTGTACAGTTTCTAAAGTAGAATTAGAATTATCATTTATTAACTGTAGATATTATGTCTTATATATAAGTTCATTAAAAAAAAGGAAAAGTAAGTATGGAGGCATAAAAAAAAAGAATCTACATCAATTAGAAATAAATACAAATACTCTAGAAAAATCAAACTTAAATAAAATAAACTTAACAGAGCTAAAAACGAAGAAGGAGAAAGTAAAAAAGTAAAAGATATGAACAATAAGAATAAAAAAAAAAAAGAATAATAAGAAAATTTATACAACAAGAAGGCAAAACTATAATAATTTGATATAAGTACAATAAATATAAAACAATAAAATGCCCACCGAATGACCGAATGATAATACGAGATAATACGAAATTAATTAAGCACCGGGAAAAAGTGAAAAAGTACTGTCAGAAGTTTGCAAAAAGTGTAAATACATAAAAGAGAAGAATTCAAGTCGAACTTAAGTCCTGGAAATACAGGTATTCAGGGAATTGGTATAAAGAAATTAAATAATGCTGCTATTATTGTGGGATGTGATATTGATAAATATTTCGAAAAATTTAAATTAGGTGAAAACTATGTATAGCATTAAAGTAGTGGATGGTAGAAAACCGAGAACTCGTATAAATAGCTTGAACGAGAAAATGGATGAAAACGAGATCATTAATTGTTTAAAAAAGCAAAATGAACGTTTGAAAAAGGCGGAATTAACGAGGAATTAAATTTGAATTTAGATGTTGACATAGATGGCACAAGAGCTATATGTCGCATATACTAGAGCAGAGTATACAGATTGGGAAATGGGTAGTGCATTCTGGAATGGACCATAACATGTTTTAGAGCGTGCCGAAAGTAAATGTTTTTATAATAGCAGTTTTGTATACATTTGGTCGACTTTTTCAACACTTCAGATACGGAAATATATGAATCACTCGACGTATACATCATTTCAAATGTTGTGGTCCATTCCGGAATGGACCACCCAGCCATATAAATTTTGTATAATTTGTTGGTACTGCATGCTACATCTAGTTCTTGTGCCATCTATGATGTTAGCCATCACGCGTATAATTCAGAATGCAAAGTGTTTAAAAGGAAGTTGAATGTTGAAAGGAAAAGTTGGTTGTAGCAACTTTGTGATGGAAATATCTAAGAAATAGTTGTACTATCTTAGCATATATGGTCTAATATCTGTAGCTGTAACTCGCGTTCAAAGCATACCGGGGGTGTTTTAATTAACGTGAGAAAAGGAATTCAACACACAGTAAAAACCGTTACGGGTCAAGGAAAATTGATGTGGATTTTGAAAATATGTATATGTGTGGATAGGAAATGAAAAGTGGACGAACATTCGTAGTTTTATATAAGTTGCCTAGCAACTTGGTGAGTGATTTTAAGTCATTTATTTCTAATTGGTTTTTGGAGTAGGTATATGAGTATTGAACATTTTTTTAATGTGGCCGGATATTTCAATATTAACTGAATGCAAAGGTTCTAAAATCAAACGAATATGAATAATTTTATATCTGATCAGGGGTTAAAGCAATTAGTAATGCAGTCAACGAGAATCAGAGGTAATTCACTGACATTAATTGACTACTTACTTGTAGGAGCGGGATCAAGGAATATATGCGTGGAAATTGACTTTGATTTTAATTTATCAGACCATGAAACAATTAATATCTAAAGGACAGAGGTAGGGACACAAGTAGGACCATCAGAGTTTTAAAGTATAATAAAAGTAGATTTGATGAGCTCTTGAATGAGGTAAATTTGACGAACCTTTACTTATTGCAAGACATTAATGATTTATCGACACTTTTTGATGTAAAACTAAGAGAATGTCTGGGGAAGCTTACAATTAACCAGGTGCTAGAGGTATAGAGTTACCTGAGTTGGAAAAAAAAGAGGGAAAAATAAATGCCTACAAGAAATTGTGGCATAGTTAAATACATTTAGGAAGTTGTTATAAGAACGCGGTATAAAAATAATTTTATAGAGAGGCATAGGTATATTTAGATTCTAGGTCGAGTGATCAAAGAAGTTTATTTAAAGTTATTAATGATCTAGTCCTAATGCGCATTAGACAATGAAATTTCGGCCAAGAGTATGTGTACGACTCATTTGATATAGCAAGTAAGTTAAATTGCTATTTTGTGAACATGTTTGGTACCGACAACTGCATTAACTTCTAGATTTAAAATATATTTTCTGTGATGAATTTACAATCTGCGATTATAATTAAAAAGTGCAATAACAAAAAAGGTGTGAGTGGTTTGAGCTTTGATTTAATTTATAACTCGATAGAGATAATAGGCTCTATCCTAATGCAGTGGCGGATCCAGGGGAATCCTGGGGCAGGACCGCCCCCCTAAATTTGGAGAAAAAATATAATAAAATAAATATATATAATAAAATATAATAAAAGTATATTTATTATTTTATATTATTTTTATTTATATCATTCAACTTCAAAAAAATGTTTTATTCCAAAACTGAAAAAAATTGAAATGTATTTCAATGAATATTATTGTATGCATGTGATAGGTTTTTTCTCATAACTTGAGTTTGCAACTCCAACTTTGGGTGATCGAAAACCCTCGAGAAACACTTCCTATAAGTCACGAAACAGTCTCCCTCACTACCACATCAGAGCCCTAACTTAGTTCTAACTCCTAACATTCTACAATATTTGCATCGTTCTTATTTAGAACCACTGCCATGTAAAATATGGACTGACTACGGCCATAGAAATACACTGCAGAAAGTGGGCTCTTTTCTATATAGCGTTCTCTTTCGGCCTAAGCAACAAGTATAAACTGAGAGAAAACTGTAAACAACAAATAAATAAGTGGGTTCGTCGAAATAAATGTTTTTAAATTAATTATTTGGCTTAATTAGTGATAAAAAGTGGTTTACCAAAGCCAATATATTCATAGATACTCAACAGAAATTCGAAAGGTTTTATTAAAATCACTTTTCAACTTCCGCCAATGGTCTTTTGAATGTTGGCACCGGCTTGAGAACTATTTTTCACACAAAAAATTGTACCCGCATGATATAGCATATCCGAGTAGTCCATATTATATATGCCGCCAGTGTGTAAAACTGAGAAAAGTTTGGTTTGAATGACCTCTGCACTTTGCACCATAAACTACTATTCTATTAAAAAAAACTTAAAAATGACACATTATCCACACCGCTTAATGCCGGAAATCTTCCTAGTACCTCACTACAGTACTGCGGTGGCTAAACGAAGCGACTTACGGCTCTGGATGTTTTTGTTTGGTAATTTTAATTTGTAAGAGGACCCCCCCCCCCCCCCCCCCTAATCCCAATGCTAGATCCGCTCCTGTCCTAATGAGAATCATAAACCTATCTATACAAACAGGAATTTTTCCTAGATGTTGGAAAGAGTCGACCGTTCCAACAATTGAGAAAGAAAACAATACAATAAGCTACGAAAAGTTTCGACCAATTAATATGATTTATGCGGATGAAAAGATTATGGAACGTCATTTGGCAAATCAACTCGTAGAGTAACATAGAGGCTAACAAATTTCTAACTGAAGAGAAGGGATACAGAGATTGACATTCATGCGAAACAGCGTAAAATTAGCTAATATTTGAATGAAAAAAGGAAATAGGTGATGGCAATGCTGTGATGGCTATCTTCTTAGATTTTAACTGCATTTTTGAAACTGTGGACAGAGGAATTTTGTTAAAAAATCTACAGAATTATTTACGGTGTACGAGAAGTAGAATTTCAATGATTTATATCGTATTTCGATGAAAGATAGCACAGAACAAAACTTAACAATATGTTATCAAAACTTTTGGAAGTGGATATTGGTGTACCACAAGGATCAGTGTTAGGAGTCATTCTCTTTTTGTGGCGTTGTTTGCTGATGATACTTTAATTTATATAAGTGAAAGGGATATGAAAATTATATGTGAACTGTGGAAGACCTTAAAAACTGGAGTAAATGGCTGCAAGCAAACAATTTAAAATTAAATCCATCTAAGACCAAATGTCTGAAGTTCAACTCCGTTGACAATATGTCAGTGTGTGTGTTGATGGCACTACTATTGAGTGCGTAGAAAACCTTAAATGCCGTGGTGTGATGATGAGAAGAACACAATCGACTCTAAATTTAAAAAAGCCTTAAATTTATATAATGAATTAGTTTTGTCACATTTCTCATATTGCTTACTCTCTTGTATGCAAGTTTGAACGAAATAAAGGATCGCCTCCAACTCTTACAAAATAAAGGCATGATTCTGAGATGCAATATAAATTTTCCGGTTTGATTTATGCTTGAGACCTTACAGAGGATTGATGTAGACAACGCCGTATGTATGAATGATGCTTATTTTTAAAAAGAAGAATAATATAGTACATGAGTATTAGCGAGAGAATCTTGTAACTGTTGCAGAAGCACAACCATATAACTTGCTTCATAATCAGAACTTAAGACTCACCAGATGGAAGAGAAGCAGCCACCAAAATTCTTTGATGCACAAAGGATTACTATTTTACAATAACTTATCACTAGAATTAAAATTGGAAACTAGAATGCCCGTTTTGAAGCATAAATTAACAAAATATGTTCGCATAAACGTTAATTAAAATTTGTAGGTGGACAATTTCTTGTCTCTATAGACTGAAATTCACTGAAAATAATTTCAATGAATTTCTATAATGCATTGAAAATGAAGAAAAAAATCGAACTTTTCGACCCAGCGATCAGAGAGGTCTCATCAGTATGGTTATCTTTGATCACCTACCATAAAAGTTCAATAATAGGGTCCGGTGCGTTATGGCGACAAGAGGAATAATCACCCAATTTGAAAATTGCAATGAGAAATCTTTCTACCATAAGATTCACACTTACTTTTGATGAAAAGTGTTTGTATGGGCAATTGGGTGACCTCTATCATCAAACTTCTGTGGTAGGCCATCAGCGATAACCATACTGATCAGACCTCTCTGATCGCTGGGTCGAAAAGTTCGATTTTTTTCTTAATTAAAATAGTATAGAGAAGTAGTTAATATGTTCGTAACCAAATGAATTATAATTATTATTAAGTTTGCAAATGTATAGAAAAGTTTTTAAAGCCAATAATTAAAAACAATACAATAAAAAATGAAAAAAAATTGCAACTATAAATTTATTTAATTAGAGTTACAATTTTAATTTCAAATTATCTTTAAGTAATTAGTTATGAAACTATCCTTATCTGATTACAGTTGCACTCCAGTTTTAATTTTATATTTCGAAAATCTCTCAAAATCATTTTAATAATTTTTACCAAGGTTTTGTTTGCCAAATAATTTAATTGTCCAAATCAATTTGCGTTGCGTTTGGGACATTTTTCAAACTAATTTCAAGTCTAAAACTACTGCTCTGATATAGGGTGACACAAAAACTTGAAATTTATAAACTCAAAATATCAGCTGAGTCCATACTACCAGGAGTAGCCAGAATTAAACTGTAAACCAAATGAAATTTCATTTTGACGGCATCGCAGTTAATATTCTTGTCACAAAAAAAAAAATATTAATAATACAAAGAATTAGCGGGACTCCTATACCATAAACAAATAAGATTTCAGGACTTTCTTGTGTGACGACTGTAATCACCAATAGACACTCCCTTTGTGCCTATTTTTTTCTTCGTGGTGACAACTTTGGATTTCTTCACTCAATCCTTGCTATCCCGTCCAAGGAAAACTTAAATCCATACAAATTGCTTGATTTCACATTCATGATGGGCATACATTCTTGCGACCTCTCCGACGACCCATCCCTTGAACCGTCGTCCTATGGAAATGTGATAAATCCACGAATCATTAATTTGAGGCTTATTTGATCGGTCGGCATTGACAAGTTCGGTGTGTCCGTTAGAGAAGATATACGCAAATCTGAGAATGTTTTCCCCCTCTCCTGTTTCGGGACGGGATTGTATTATACGTATATCATGGGAAATTTATGGGCATTTTATGTGAAGGTTAATTTTTCATACTGTTGCAGGGCTTACGAAGTCATTCGCAACTATATTTTCTCGTTGCCGGACCGTTTTGTAGAAAGTGGAAAAGTAAACTGGCCTGGTGCTGGCTGGTTCTGGACCGGATCATGAAATGATGTTTGTTTGTTTGACTTGTCCCGTTCGGAGACAAAGCGAAAGGGTTGACACACACACACACACACATACACACATCTCAAATCTCAACGATCCCCCATCATCTGTCCAGTTTTGGGTATATTCACATTTCGTTCCTGTTCTTATCGTTAGATAAATTATTCATAAGATGGCTTGAGAAAACATGGAGACGTAATTGCAACGGTAGGGTTCAGCCGAGGGGCACATCCGATGATTGCCAGCCCGGTCGAGTGGTTTATTGGACTTTTTCCATTTTCTGAGAAAATGCATACTCTCTGTTGTTGTCCTGCATGCTTCTGGTCCTCTAGGACTGGCACGCAATGGTCGATGAACGAATATACATCTTGAGAGAGCTGCCAGCAGGCATTACGTGTGCCTAATCATATCCTAAAATCCTCGTCGCGATAAATATGCCCTCGTAATTCACTGGATTCTGCTGGATGCTGCTACCTCTGATGTTGCTGTACCTATTGGCTTGATGTTGCTGCTGTTGCTGCTGCTGCTGGATTCTATGGTTATAACAACGGAAGACTGATAATATTCGCGTGAATTACTTCTTGCATGATCAGTTGTAAGTGATGCCGGCGAGGGAGCCTTCTAGCTGCATCGCGGTGGTATGTCGGAACACGCGAGTATCTTCGGAATTTAAGGGAATATCTTGATGACAATTGTGCAAGATTCGCGTGTAAGCAACGTGTTTTCTGTCCCTCTTGATGCACACTACCTGTTCAAATGCATTCCAGTGAGTGTGCATATGACTGACTGCTGGAAATATCCAAATCGTTATTGCATTTAGACTGTGAAACTGAAACTATTGATTTTGGTGGGTTAAGTGGATGGAAAATAATAAATAATTTGATAAGCTAAACTGTTTCATTCAATTCATCTTTGATACTAGCTGTACTGTATCCCTGTAATTGAATAACATTTTTAGCGCTTGTATTATGCAATTATTTGCTGTCAATGAAGTTTGATATGTTCGAAAATCCTGCCGGTGTCTTTAAATACAATGAATTGGAAGAAATACTAAAAAAAAAAAAAAGTTAAATTGCATATCTATGTTAATAAATAAAAGATCCATTTTTCACAAACAAGAATTCTAGTGAAATCTAGAGAAATCTAGTGATTAGTGTGACCTTTAAAGCTTTGACAATAGCAAGTCTGAGCGGTAGGAGAATGAATGAAAAACACTCAAAATACTAAGTCGGTTTTTATAATTTTTGCAATTTTGCACTTCATCGTAAGCACTGTGTCATGAGTGACCTGCGTTTATATGTAAGTACATAGATTTTAATGAAAAAAATATAAAATCAGGTCAATATTATAGCTACAACATTCATCTACCTAAGTTATTACTTCTTTCGCCACATTAACTCTTCTCAGGTTTCAAAGGCATCCCTTTACTCGGAAGCCTGCTAGGGTAGGTGTTCCTAAAGTCGGCCGGCTCCAAAAGCCGGAAACCCCTGACAAAACTATCTGTAAAACGACTTTGGAAGCAAATATGCCTGTATAGGTTCTTTAGTTTTTTTTAAAACGAAAAGTTCTTTAAAATGTGTTCATAGTTCTTCCAATTAATAAAATGTATATAGTTTTAGGAAAAACGTCATTTATTTTTATTTTTAACAAAACATGGGTAATAAATGTCTTCCATAAAGAGCCGATGTTCGGACTCTGAAACTGTAATGTCCGAATACTAGCTAAAAGCGAACTTTTTTTTTTCCAACCCCAAAACTATAATAAAATATTATTCAGAAGAGATTAATTTTAGGGTAAGGCACTTAACGTTTCATCTTACTTCTTTGCTCAATTATTTTATTGCTATTAAGAATATGCAATATATTTTATTTTTTTATTATTATTATTATTTAAACTGTTTTTTTAGGTCATTTAATAATATTTTATTATAGTTTTTGGGGATGGAAAAAAAAGTTCGCTTTTAGCTAGTATTCGGACACTACAGTTTCAGAGTCCGGACATCGGCTCTTTTTGGAAGAAATTTATTACCCATGTTTTGTTAAAAATAAAAACAAATGACGTTTTTCCTAAAACTATATACATTTTATTAATTGAAAGAACTATGAACACATTTTAAAAAACTTTTCGCTTTAAAAAAAAACTAAAGAGCCTATACAGGCATACTTCAAACTTGGTAATAAGGAAAAAAAACACGTAAGTAATTTAAAAAATATTATAAAGTAGATAACTAAAAAAAAAAAGAACGAACATCTCAAAAAGTTATCGCATATCAGTTTTGTTGTTAATATTTCGAGCTCACGAAGTCTTTGCTTGCTCCTCGTAAGATAATGAAAACATTGGACTGCACTTGGGGTAGTACCACTAACCACCTAGTGCAAGAATCTCAAACAATGTTTTAAAATCGTCATCCTCAACATCGCTTTGTAATTCAAATCAAATATTGCCTATCCTTTTTTAAATTTTTGCTTTAGATTTTGTTCCTTTTCATTAGTCTTCTCTAAACGGCAACGAATTAATCCCGCTTGATTTGTGTCTTAGAGTGCATATTTTATGCCAACCCTCTAAAGATATAGCACTGGGTGATCTATCACTAGCTTTTTTCTTAATTCGAGTTTTATCCCATAATAAACTAGCTTAGGGTAAGAAAGCCGCTTGCTACTAATTGAGCTGGTGCACGGTCCTCTGATCCAGATCGAAAGTGGACTTCCTATCGAAATACGAGAAAGATCAGTCTGGAGAAATAGTTTCAGCTTTTTTAATTAGAATCAATAGCTAATCAGTACTCTTACCAGTTGCAACTTTCTGCGGTCATTCAAATCATATGTGCCTCCGTCAGATCGTTGAATGTAAGATTTATTTCTGGTAACGCTTCTGTCGAAGCTTCTGCTCCGGCTTCCTTGATGAATGTCCAAAACTTGATTTTCGTGAATATTTCCATTAGCTCATAAGCAATGTGTCAGCATTTCGAGTAGCTGTAAAAATGTCAACCACATTTTCACATATTCACTGAAAAAAAATGTTTTTGGGTCGTAAGGGTAAAGCCCACATTTTTTGAAGTATTTTTTATTGTTGTTTCCAAATTTTTAGATATTGCAAGATTGCAGTTTCCAGCAAAGGACAGACAGGTTTTTTTTTAGTTGGGCAACATTCTTGACTGTCATTCCCGAACGATTTTTTCTAACTGACGTCAGCTGACTGCATTATATGAGCGGTGTTTGCTGGCAATGCATATAAAATATACTTTTTATACCCTAGATGAAATCTAAAGGGCATACTAAGTTTGTCATTCCAATTATAAGGCATAGAAGTATTGATGATAGAGCAAAATGAATTGATAATTCCAAACATAATATTAAAAGTCATTTTGATTTTTGCATGTCCGTGCATCTGTTTGTCTGTTTGCCTGTATAGCAATAGTAAAGAAAAATTCAACTAAATCGGGCAACCCCTTCTTTGTGTTGCCATATAAAAATTTAGATTTTTTGGGTATACACTAAGAAAACGATCAGTCATAGACGACTTTAATGTACTGAAAAGTACTTGAGAATGTTAAATCCTATGAAAATGGTTATAACGATTTTTACTGTCCAACGAACCGTTTTAGAAATATATGCGAAAAACTACTTCAAAAATCATACTTTTACAGAGAGGTGACCATACCAAATTACATACGGGCATTCATCTAGGATATCATAAGAATTGGTCTTAGACCAATTTTAGCTTTTTTACTTGTTTCCTGTATCCGCCAGTGGACGATCGGGGCAATTGCCTCCCCTAGAGCTCTAATAAATCAAAATTTATACTCTAATCAAATGAAATGGAAAATACAAAAGAAATTTTTTCTCAAATCTTCTAAAACCGCATTAAAAAAATAAAAAATAATCCCTCCCTTCACTTAATGAATACATCATAATTGCTTACTAGAGTTTCCCGTCATTTTTCATTTCATTAAATACTAAAATCATATTACATATTTGCGTATAAATTTAAAAATTTGCAAGGTATACAAAAAGCGCAAGATCTGGGTCTGGATTCCGCAACTATGAGTTACGCATGTACACCACCTTGCTTCGATTCCGCAAAAGTGGAAATGAGTTTTTCTATCAATATTGTGTACACTTTAACTGATATTTTCTTCCCGCCATTTTGGTCGTGAATTTTGAAGAGGTACCTGTGAGTTTTTTCAAGCGTTATTTTCAAAATTTTTTGTTATATTATTTATTTTACCTTTTTCTAAGCCGTAGTCGCCTTAATACTAGTGAATTCATGTAACTCATTTCTTATAACTGAACTTAACTTCTTCAAAAAGACTATTTTCGCACTCAAACAACATTCAGCACAGAAAAATTTTCATTCAGCATTTAAGTGTACATTTTACTTCACGGTGAGTTTTTTAAATCGTGTGCACTGGCAAATTTTTCACAGTTGCGGAATCTAGCCCCTGGGCAGTTTTAGTTTTAACACTACAGTGAATAACATTGAAATTTGGAACTCCTAATGTTTATCAAAATACTTAATTAAATTACTTTGCTTTAACTTTCTATGTGTACCATAAAAATTTAAAAATTTAAACACAAATGTAATGTAATTTTAATATTTAATTAAATGGAAAATTCTAGATAGTTTTTTAAAAAGTTATTTTTTATATTTATTATTTTTTTCTTTTTTTCACAAAAGCCGGGTATTTTGATGAAAAGTAGATGTTGGGAAAATTATCATAGCCGGGGTAATTAATCTCAGATTCAATTTTCATGTAAATATTTAATTTAATTTTTTACATATATTAACCCTACCTAATTAGCATTCCCCATTCCACCATTTAATTTGCAAGAATTTGCAGTTCAGCCCAAGAAATTAGGTATGGTGTGTAAAAGAAATGCCAGCGAGTTTAATATGAAAAACACCGGCTGTAAAACAAGCAAGAAGTGTATAATGTCCCCATTTTATGTGAGACTAAATTTTACTAAGCGTACGGGTTCAGTAACGCACCCAGGACTTGGCTTGGTAGGGGGGGGGGCATAGTTGTCCCAAGTCCTAACGAGTCGGAAAAATAGGGCTCTAAAGTCCCATCTGAGCACTTAAGGACTGCTATTGTATATTAAAAGGTTTTATTTTATTTTATCGGACTTTGGAATAATATACAGACCACATTTTATACATAATTTGTAAATTATGTTCAGAAAACTGACATTCTGGAGGGGGACCGGTCCCGTTCGCCCTTTTCAGCTCTAACGTCAAGTGTAATTTGCGGCCCTTCTGCGAAAAGAGTGCTTGCGGTCTGGTGTTTTCTCACTCTTCGAAACTCCGCCATTAGCTACATAGTCGAAAAAGATGCAGAAAATAAAATTCTGTTTCCTCTCCGGGCTAAATTTTATATACGTTTTTGAATCCACCGCATGTAATTACTTTACTGGTTTTCGGACAAAGAGAAAAATTCATTTTATCCCCATTTAGTATTCGGGCAGGATCATTTAATATATCGTCCTATCGGATACTTTTTAAGTATTGGTCCAGTTCTCGAGCCATTTCAAAAACAGTAATCACTGCTCTGCCTTTGGGTATACTTTTTGCTTGTAACCAATGATGTGTTTCGTTTAAAGAAGGAATTGAGCCATATTCTTCCTCGTCGACTATATTCCTAATATGTTGCACCATGTTGACCAAGTTATTTGGTTTAAGTGAAATTCCACACTTCTTCCATAATTATTTTTCAACACACTTCATATTGCTCCATTTATTTTCTCTGACATCTATGTCATATAGCTTAAATCATCTCTGCATCATTATTAGCGGATTGTTTTATACGTTTTTAAGTACTGTCATCCGTTATTTTGAAAATTATTATGATTATTTACTACCCAGGTACCTTTTACTTTTAATTAATCGATTACGTATTAAATATTTTTGTCCGGACACTGAAACTGCCATGTTAGTAGTCGGACAGCAGAAATGGAGTATAATGAAACAACATGTTTAACAGTCTCTTTTTTAGCAGTGTCCGGACACTAAACAAAATTGCTTTTTTCCGTTTTAGTTATCGGACATCCAAAAATTTTATGAATTTAATACAAAATATTTCATATTAACTGTAACTAATATAATATAACTAATAATACTAATAAAATACAATATTCAACCAATACAAAGCCAGTTAAACTAAATGAAGCAATACTTAATAATTTTATCTCACTTTCTCTGATGTCCAATGCACTAATTCCACACAGCCTGATAAGTATTTTCTCAAAAACGACACGTGTGTTACCTAGATTTTGGATGTGCATCTAAAAAGATCAAATAAACAACACTCTAAAGGAGTTCTAAGCTAATGCGCGCACTTTTCTTATTTTTGTTAAATAAAATGAAAAGTGTCCGAATACTGGAGTTTTCCGGTTACTAGTGCAGTTGCCTATTTGTTTTTAAATCGTATAACAAAAAATTATTTCTCTTATATGTATGATGGTTTACTATAAGCGATTCATTCAGTGCATAGATATCAGAGTTGTTAAATATGTGCTCCATGATTTTTTTGTGAAATCGTGTAGTTTACCTAAATAGTGTTGTATTTTGTTCTTTAGTATTTCATTTATTGAAGTCCATTTGTACTTACATAATGAAGTAAAGAAAATACCAAAAATTTAGTTTCTCTTAAATATATCGGGAGGCCGACATTAGGGAACGTGGTTTTCGAACTTTTCCTAATATCGGCTACAAATGGCCGACGTTAGGCTGATTCCAAACCTTTAGTCGGCATATATCAGCTCAAAGATATCTTAAAGGTTTATAATACTTTAAAGTCGGCCAGGGGCGGATCCAGGATTATTGTGAGGGAGGGGCGCAACTTTGGTTTAAAAACGGTATAAGGTGGATGCAGATCAAAAGTTCGAAGATATTCGCCACCATTCGCAAATGTCAAATTCATAAAATTTATCATTAAGATACGTATCGATCAGATAACTAAGCGGCTACCACTCGGATCGAAGAAAGTTGCTTAACATTCAATTTTTGCCACTCGCGAAAGTCGGATGAGGTGTTAAATTATTTATTTTGTTTTAGTTTGTAAATAATGGAAGCGTAAAACTTCCAAATCACCCATTGTAGTTAGTAAAAATAGGGAAACATTTCAAGCAAATTGACGAATTAGTCATAAATTGTAACTTTGCAAAATACAGGAATTAAAGGGACACGGACTTTGCTTCTTATAAAGTCAAGAAAGTTTGATTTTGTTTATACAGGGTGTTCCGTAAATGTCTTTAATCCTTTAAAGGGATGAAAGTAGAGGTCATTTGGGTAAAAAAAGTCTAGATACTTTTATATCGAACTTATATATATATATCGATTTTCGAGATTTTGCATACCTCTTCAGAGTAATTTCGTTATAAGTTCTATTGTAATTAATGGATTGTGACGTTCAAAACTTTATTTAAAAGAACACATATTGGGCTTTTTAAGAATGTACAATATGTTTTAATTGTGCCTTCAATTATTTAAAAAAAAACAGTTTTCTCTAGAATTTTTTATTTCACCAAAATTTTTGTCGCGCTTCAGTGTACATTTATTCGAAATATCACCATTGCACGAACTTGGCAAAACTATGAAAAAATTTGCGCATTATGTCCCCTTTCCAAAATGACCTCCCTAAGTGCTATCAACAATAACAATCAAAAGTTATAAGCAAACATTTTGAAGATGTGCCCATCGAGGTAATCTTCAGTTTTTTCGTAGGATTCTATCTCCTCTTACAATTTTTAACCTACGACAACCATTTATATGTTATTGTACGGGAATCTGAACTGGCTATTAGATAAGGTACTTTTCGATTTCGAATTTCGAAAATGGAGGGGGTAATTTCGAAAAAAAAACACTTTTTTACAAAACTTGATATTTACGTAGACTTCGTTATTCCGCATCTTCATTTTTGCAGGAGGGGCAAGCTCTGGGAGGGGCGGGAGTTCAAAGTTTCAACTTTAAGCGGCTATATTTGAATAAAAACCACCAAAAATGTATTTTCCATTTATGAATTTAGGGCTTACTTGCTAGAACAATGTTTGGTTGAGAAAATATAGCCGCTTAAAGTCGAAACTTTGAACTCTCGCCCCTCCTGCAAAAATGAAGATGCGGAATAACGAAATCTACGTAAATATCAAGTTTGGTAAAAAAGTGTTTTTTTCGAAATTACCCCCTCCATTTTCGAAATTCGAAATCGAAAAGTACCCTATCTAATAGCCAGTTCAGATTCCCGTACAATAACATATAAATGGTTGTTGTAGGTTAAAAATTGTAAGAGGAGATAGAATCCTACGAAAAAACTGAAGATTACCTCGATGGGCACATCTTCAAAATGTTTGCTTATAACTTTTGATTGGTATTGTGAATAACACTTAGGGAGGTCATTTTGGAAAGGGGACATAATGCGCAAATTTTTTCATAGTTTTGCCAAGTTCGTGCAATGGTGATATTTCGAATAAATGTACACTGAAGCGCGACAAAAATTTTGGTGAAATAAAAAATTCTAGAGAAAACTGTTTTTTTTTTAAATAATTGAAGGCACAATTAAAACATATTGTACATTCTTAAAAAGGCCAATATGTGTTCTTTTAAATAAAGTTTTGAACGTCACAATCCATTAATTACAATAGAACTTATAACGAAATTACTCTGAAGAGGTATGCAAAATCTCGAAAATCGATATTATCGATTTACTCGAAAACCAAGCGGAGTTCGATATAAAAGTATCTAGACTTTTTTTACCCAAATAACCTCTACTCTCATCCCCTTAAAGGATTAAAGACATTTACGGAACACCCTGTATATTATTAAGGCAAGTTAAGGGGATACCTTATGATCCAAAGCATGGCAGGAAGGTGATAGGGAAATGAATTAGGGAACGTGAGGAAAGCGCCAGAGGTGCTGAATGTCATCCTTAAACTTTCGCAGATTGTATGTTGTATGTTGTATTCACACAGTTCGGGATAAAAACCATCACGAAATTTTACTGCATGGCCGAAAGTAAGTTGATGGGCGGTTTACTGCGCGAGTTTTGCGTCCAGGAATTATTCTGCAAGGGATCAGACGAGATATTTCATTAGAACATTGACCACGCATATAGCGATAAGGGAGTGAAGGGCATCCATCATAGCGGCGTTGTTCGAGTGAGTTCGATATTTCAAGTTATTTCCACAACGCCAGTGACCTTGAAGGCTCTCTTTTGGACAATATCCAATGAAGGAAGACTGTGCGACTAGCCTCGGGCCCAGATATGGAAATTATATTATATTCTAGGTGTGGTGTAGGATTTATAGAGGAGCTCTAGATTCGATGGGTTGAAATATTTCTACACCTTTTCAGAAATCCTGGAAATTTCGCTGCTTCTTTGGCAAAACAAAAGATGTGATCTGTCCAGCTTAGCTTACAGGAAATATTAAAGCCAAGAATGTAAGAATGTAAAAAGACGGTGTATCGCAAATCAGTGCTCCATCAAAAGAAATGGGAGTGAAAAGCGTTGCTCTTGCTTCAAATAGATGAGACAGCTTTGGCACTTAGATGGCTTGAATTCGACGCGAATCGCTTTAGTCCAAAGGAGAATATGATCAAGGTCGTTATTCATTGATCTAATCACGCAATCTCGTTTGACAGATGTGACATTCCCTCTGGAGTCCATAATAGTATCAAGGCTACTGTCAACGGCATAATTTGATATTATCAAGGTCGTTATTGAATGATCTAATCAAGCCATCTCGTTTGACAGATGTGACATTCTCTCTGGAGTCCCAAGAATGTCAAAACAGTAAGCGAAATCAAGGCAACTGTCATAGGCAAAACTATGGATTGGATTAAAAGTATGGGAAAGTAGATCATTAATGAAAATTAAGAAGAGAGATAACAGAGCCCTGGGACGTTTCGGTATTTATAGGGTGAGGATCTGGTGAAACCCCATCTAGTACAACCGGTATTATGCGATTAGGTAAAATGCTTTCAATCTACATATAATAGAAGATGAGGGAAGAGACCAAGTGCTTTAAGTTTATCTAAAACGGCTGGATGCCAGACTCTATCAAAGACCATTTAAATATCTAGAGCAATGATTTTGTGACTACAAAACACCATTGTGCACGGTTCGAATGTTCCGTAAGAAAAGTCAGCAAGTCTGCAGATGAGGGTCCAGTTCGGCAGTCATAATGCCGATCATTGATTGGTTGTTTGGTTTCTAGATACTTCATTAATTTGGAGTTAATGATAGATTCAAAAAGCTTTGCAAGAATCGAAGTCGCTACCCTCACCTTTCGTGGGAATAGGCTTAACGTGAGCTATTTTCCATCCATTTGGAAATTTTCCTGTCGAATAAGACCAGTAGAATAGTTTGCGCAAAGGTTTAGCTAAAGATGAGGCACAGATTTTTATTAACAGGGGTGAGAAATCATCAGGACCTACGGCTTTGGAGACGTTGATGCCCTTAAGGACCTTGAACACATCCCTCTTACGGATGTGTATTGGCTGTTTTATAGAGAATTTGAAGCGAATCTACCAGTGAAGATACTAGCTTGATCAAAGGAGTCAACAACCACTTCACCGATATTAAGTAGTGCAGGTATAGATGAAGTGCTGAAGTTGTTCTTGATGATCATGACTGGGGACCAGAAGCCTTTGCTATTCTATTCTGATCAAAAGGAATTTTTTTTCTCCAGATAATGGACTTCTAGGTGCTCTGGGCAGTCTTGTCGACTAATTTTAATTCTAGACATGAATGCAAATGATACGCGCGAAAAGCAGACTCTTTCGCTTTTATTACATTACTTGGTTGAACTGATCGTTAAACCAAGAGCGATTTTACTGTTGTTGAGATCTGCTGTAAGAATACGGTATACGCATGCCAAGACTTTTCTAAGGTTCTGATTTAGAATTTCCCAATCAGCATTTAATTTTTTTTTGTTTAGGGTTTTAGCTAAATATTCTACTATTGCATTTTACGAAATAATAAAACTGTTATTCCAAAATAAATGTCTTGCTTTAATCCCCATCGCTTTTACCCGAATAAGTTCTGCTTCAAATTGAACGTTTCCAGAAATTTTTATGTGTTGTGCAAAAAGTCCAGTAGAAGAATTCAGAAGATCTACTGCTTCTTTTTGTGGTCTTCAGGGTGGGGCGGGCGCCCCTGTGCCCCCTAGCTGGATCCGCCACTGAGTCGGTCACAAATACAATCCTAACAAGAGAAAAAGTTTTGATTGGTTTAAGACCAATAATAGATGAAAATAAAAGTTAAATAAAGTAAAAACTCAAAGTTTGATACGGCAACACCAAGAAGGGGTTGCCCGATTTTGCTCATTTTTGAAAGTTTGTTTACTATTTCTATGAAAACGCTGTGTAGTACAAAATTTCAATACTTGAGCTTGAACTTTTCATCTCATACCACTTTTCAATACGTTTTGTTACTCATAATTTTTATATTTCTTGTTTGATTTTGCTAAACGCAATAAGTTGCTGTGAATACTAATATAATTGTAATAAAATAAAAGTCTGAACATCGCTTAAAACTGTTTTCCTTTTTTTTTTTGGCCGACATTAAGTAAGATTATGGACGAAGTTAGGACTTTGTTGGCCGACTCTATAGGGTATTTTTGAAAGTTAGATTTTTTATTAAAAATGTGGGTGTATATTAGTAGTGTCATGTTAAAAATATGTTAAATGCTTTCAATTTTCAGTACAAAATGTTGTCATAGCAACAGGTTTGGGTCAGTCATCTTACGGCTACCTAAAAGCTCTAGCCTTGCATTTTTGGCCGACTATTGGTGCTTTCACCCTATAGATCTAAAAGTTCTGTTCAGTAATATTCAGCCGCCTAGGGCGGACATATGTGAGTTTTCCTGATAATTTCAGGATTTCACTCATAGACTATTTTAAGAATTCTGTGGCTTTTTAATTTGGACACGTCCTTATAGCCTATGCAGATTATACAGTTTTTCTTAAATATAATCGAAAAGAATGGGATACTCGAACACCTCCTCATGATACGTATCAGTCATTCTATACGATAACGAATGAACTTTGGGATTATTTGGAACTCAATCTGGGTTAGAAATTGCGTGATTTTACGATGAAATGACATTTAAAAAAAGTCGGATCTCGAGAATGGAGAGACCAATTTTGTGATTCTTAAGTTAAGCGAAGCTAAATACATTATATTTAGTTGAATAGTCTTTTAATGTCACTTAATGTTTACTACCAAAATGTCAGGAGGAGGGGGCTAAGAACTAAAACCACTGAGTTTAATTTGTCCTCATTATGTTATTGCATGCCTTACTGAAGCTTGTTTACTGTCTTATGTCTCTAGTGCTGAAATTCTTAATGCTCGGTATATGATGTATATAAAAGAAATTAACTTGGAGCTTTCTGATATGAGGGATGGTGGAGGTTGATTAATCGCTGTAAATAAATCTCTTAGCTCATTCTATTTGCATCAGCTGGAGATCACTGATGAGATTCTGTGGGTTGCTGTTAAACTACAAAATCTTACATTATGTGTGCTGTGTTTATATACCTGTGCTATACGAGTCGTACCTCTCTTCTGTAGAATTCTAGAACTACGCAAAATTTCTCGCGTTTTGATCTTCGAAACTTTCAATCTCTCATATCTTTCTTTGTATTTAGACGGAACGGGATATTGTATGGCACCTTTGTGTGTTTTCAGTCAAGCAGCTCATTTCCTGATTAATAATATGTCTCTGTGCCACCTAAACCAATTTAATAATGTCAACAATTTTAATAATATGCCCACTTTCACGGATAGACATTCATCATCTTCCATTAAACATTATTTTGAATATTTCTTTACCTAATCCTTCTTGTGATGAATTTATAAGACAAACGAGCTTTACATTGACAGATTTCACTGGCTTGACTAACTACTTCAATAGTATTGACTTTTCCTCGGTTTTTCATCTGATCCTATACAGTCTTTTGAGAAATTTTATGAGATGGGTACCACCGGTATTCGAAAATATAAATACCATTCACCAGAAATTTTCCGACCTGGTATAGTCACCAGCTTATTAAAGTTCTTCTAAAAAAAAAAATATCGTCGCATATACTTATGCCCTAGACCATAGATGGCATAATAACTAAGATGTCGCATAGCATACCGTAGAAAAGTATACATATTTTAAATGGCTGGTCCATTTCGGAATAGACTACAACATGTTTCTGAGGCACCGAGAACAAATGTTGCTTTGACTGCAGTTTTGTATACATTTGGTCGACTGCCTCAACATGGTAGATGCAGGAAAATATGAATCACTCGAAGTCATTCTCATCATTTTTCTTTTCATATCGTTGTACTGATTAAGGTAAAGGAATGATGCACAGCACAAAATATTCGGTGCGGTGGGAGGGACGTAAACGTGACTGCTTTCTTGTCTGGTTTATTTTGTATGGCAACCCTACGAAGAAGTTGCCGATTCATCCTATTTTCGAACTCAAATTTGGATTATTTTTCTGTGTATAAAATTTTAGCTCTCTATGTGGACGCTTTTTCAGGCCCTGTCCAAATATATAGTAAAAAGTGAAACTTTTGTATGGCAACCCTACGAAGGAGTTACCCGATTTGTCCCATTTTCGAACTTTTTTTTAATTTTTTTGCAAGTCCGTGTGCAAAATTTCGGCTCCCTAAGTGAATGCGTTCTCGAGATATAGTGAGGACAGACAGGCGGATGGACGGACAGACGGACATACAAAAATTAATTTTTAATATTATGCGTGGGGTGTCCAACCCATTTTTCTCTCTAGCATTATTTCTGTGCATTACAAACGGAATGACAAACTATACCCTACGATTTCGTTTATACCCTAAATACGAAATTACATACAGACATTCTATGTCAAGAAAATTGCTTGCTTCGACTACATGTGTAATTTGAATCCTCTGAATTGAAATCTGAATTGAATCCTCTGAATTAAAACAAATTAAAGTATGAAAACCAGATATCGTTTCTGACTATACTGTAAATGAATGAAAAAAGTAGGTTAAGTAAATAAACATTTTTAATATGGGTCGATGATCTCCTACGTATTTTTAGTATCCGCCAAATGGAGCAGATTTGCTTTCGTTATAAACGGTTAGAAAATGTGATCTCATCAAATCCGTCAGTTTATTTTCATTAATTTTCTATAAGTAATCAACTTCCTACTAATATTACCATCCATATTGGAACCTTAAAAAGCAACTCATCATTATACATCTGTCTGAGATGCTACTTTCTTTGCCTTTGGATGTAACGGCTTTTCATAGTCCTGTAAATCCTGTTATTACAGAGAATCTTTTATCTCTTCCGACTGTCCCGTATCAAAATTTTATTCTTTTTAGTGTTTATCTCCTTAGACCTCGTTCAAGGGTCTCTCACCTTTTCTCCTCTTTATTGGAGAAAAAATTTGTCCGGGAAAGGGTTTGAGTTCTGAGTCCACCACAATTTCTTGAATTATTCATACAAGAGGGAGAATGTTTGTGTTATGATGTCCTGTCTAAAGTTCATTGTTCATCATATGCAAATATTTTCATAATCTTGAACTATAGTCAGCCTCAATAGTGTTTATAATTTACGATTATGGGAAAAATGTAGCATGCCACGTGTACACACTGTACGTATGTACATAGTATATATGTATGGAAATTCACTTTTGGGACTTCTAACAGCTGCCTTGTTTAAGAACTGGATAAATCCAAGAAGAAAGAATGCAGCACATTTTTTTTATTGTTCACTTCACCTAATGTTTTGTGTATATAAGTATTTATGTAACACCGAATTCGGGCTTATCAAAATGTGTATGAAATTATCGGGATTTTCCATCAGGTCATCAAATATTGGCGATTTTTCTTCTTTAGACATTTTTAGATATTCTCATTTAGTTGATTGTCAACCTCTTTCGACCAAAGTATGATACGCCACAGGTGCCTTGAACTGCATATACTCCTACGCTGGAAAGCGGGGTGTGGTTTTGAGGGTATCTAGATATCTAGATATTTTTATTTTATATGGATTCATTTTGTTTTGCATATTTTCTTGCTTTTATATCGAAATTGTTGTCTTTTACTAGCCAATCTAGATGCTCTATAGTTTATCTGCAAGATGTTATGAGTTGCTGGATTCATTTTTTTTCCTTAGAACTTTTTTTTTAATGTTTATTATGCTTTCACTTATCTCTTGTGCTTAAATCAAATTTCTGATCTTTTACCTAAACCTTATGTTTTCCTATAGTTTCAGGATAATTAATTTGATATCGATTTTGTTAAAGGAGAAGGAGAGCAACGATGATGATTATATGTTCAGTACACTTGCTCTGGTCTGGAGGTAGCTATTTCCAGCCCAGAAACTGAGGATTCGGGTATGAGAGGCCCATCCTGAAGGACTGGCTTCTTGTCGGACAGTTCCGGGGCTTCAGAGATTATCTTCGACAAAAGATAGCCTGGGATATCTGGTTTCTGAATGGGCTGTTCTGAGAAATCTAGATATTGCGTTAGATAGTATGTATGTCCCGGCTGCCACGGGACGCCCAGTCCTCGAGGCTTCAGGAATGGCCTGTAACAAGTACGATCCTTAAGGAAGAGCATCTGCAAAGACAGTCCTTGGCGTTCCCGAAACTGCTGATGAAGGTCGATCCTGGAGGATGACTGTCTGCAAACAGAGTCCCCGGGAACCCAGAAACTGCATGACCGTCTGTATAGACAGTCCTTGGGAATCCAGCAACTGAACAATATTTTTTTTTATTTGAACACCACGCGACTATTAACTCATTTTAATAAGGTACATGCTGTCAAAAGTGAGTCCATGTCGGCACAGCCTGCACATAAGTCAATACATCGAAATTTTTGTAAGATGCACATGGCTGCGTCCCTTCCTTTAAGAAAATCCTGAATGTGTCATTAACAATTTTAAGCTTATCGGTATAAGAAAATCTAAGGACAAGATGCTTGATTGTAGGGGGAAGAAGATTAATTATTTTGAATGGTTGCACACCAGATGACTTGTAAGGGGAATTTATGTACATTTATTAGTACCACCCGCATGGTACCTCGACCAACGATATATTATAGTATATTGTATAATCTAATCCTACATATTAAAAATTTTGACATTATCGCTCAACCGTCTTGATGACCTTCCAGTAAGCGAATACTCTAGACACACAGCACGATCTAAGGAATCATTAGTTCTAATTATTCATTACAAAGCCGTGTGTCATATAGTATTCATAATTATGGCTTGAAAATCAGATCATAATGAAGTACACTAATGAAGTGTTTTTTCCTTAATTAGAGCTCTAAGAAGGAAAAATGTGCTGGAAGTGAATGTATTTTGGCATATGCTATAAATCTGAAGCCCGCCCGTTTGAAAAATAAGAAAATAAGCGCAAACTATGTTATCACAATACTTTTTTATGTAATGTTTTTTCATTTCCAAATCATTAAATTGAAAAATAAAATAAATAAAAGCTATGTTTTAGCGTCGATTCGATCCGTTTCGCTTCTTCACTGTCATAAGTATGTCAAAAACAGTTTGGCAGAATAATTTAATTAAAGAAATGGCTGTGTGTCTGTGGTTGCCTGATGAATCATTATGCTATAAGGAATCGTTAGTTAATTATTAATTAGGAGCGCTGTGTATCTAGGGCACTAGTTTATTCCTTAAAAGTTTCATTGAAACTAATAACAATACCCCATGTACTGAACCAATATTTTTACCAAATTGAATGAAAAACCGTAGAAATAGAAAAGTAACTCAAGACATGGAGCTAACATGCTACCGGACGAACCAGATATAAAAGATTTAATAATCTCAATAAAAACGGGAGTTAACAAAATATTTAAGAAAAAGTAGTAGGGCATGTCTTAAAGTCAGGAAAAAGTCCTGTAAATCGCTGAACTTACTTGTGCAGCAAACGATCACGATTGGGGACGATCAATTGGGAACTGTACGGGATACCAAACAATTCTAATAAAATAAAACAAAAAACAAAATCCGTGGGAGTCATTTTACTATGCCAGTTAATTTCATTTTATATGCAGCTCCTTACGTAATTAATGTAGTATTTGATAGTGAAATACCCTTAGATGAGCTTTACAAAGAAGATAATTAAGCACGTAGACACATATAGTCCATTCTGAAATCTTTAAATATTCCAATTCCCTTTCAGTTGTTTTCACATAAGTTTGGAAAAATATTCCATAACATATGGAAGCGGAAATAGTTTAGATCACTTTTCGTAATGAATCATATTCCCTGTTTATAAAATGTGGGCCCAAACTTTCTGCAAAATTTCTAATCATATGGACGCTATTCCGAAATTTTTAACTGGTACTGCCAGCAATAGACTAGCTTTATGAAATCAAAACACGCGCTTTCTAAATGAATGTCAAGCTGGGTTTGAATCATTTAATCATTTAAGTATCAACAAAGCTTATCAGGTTAGGTTAGGTGTGCCGCTAGACGACCAGCCTGCATCACTTAGACCTCTACTGGGTCCATTGCGCCTCTAGAGCCCATGGGATAACTTTTCAAGTCGCACCATATCCATCCTGCTTCTTAGGAAACTCAGGATATATCTACACTTTTTACCTAGATCCATCCTACTGAGGAAATATCTGAACTCTTTACTTTGCAGCTCCCCCAGACTTGAAAAGAAGTACCTACCCAATTGCCTACCTCATTATTCATCAAAGCGGGGCACTCGCAAAGCACTTGTTGGACGGATTCGATTTTCTCCGAGTCCTTACAGCTCTTACAGAAATCGTTCGCTCCTATACCCAGACTTTTTGCATGGTCTGCTATGGCCCAGTGACCCGCAAAGCCACAATTACCTCGCAATGCGGCAGGTATCCCTGCTGGTCAACCGGAGACTGGCCTTTTGATAGGCGCCCCTGATGATTTCCTCTTTTAAAGCTCCGTTTAGGATCATCACATAAGATACGGCTGTAGAGCTATACTTTTCAGAGCCCTTTTTGACCAATTCATGAGCCATCTCGTTGCCTGGGTTATTTCTGTGGCCAGGTACTCAATATAGGGTTACCTTTTGTCTGAAAGTCAATTCCTCAAGGCTGGTCTTGCATAACTGCACCAATTTTGATTTTACCAACACAGCACGCAGCGCCTTAATGGCTGCCTGGATATCGGTATATATGCAGATGTGCCGTGAGGGCTCTCTCTACATTGATACCAATATTACCGGCTGATAAAAGGATGCGAGCTCTGCTAGCATTTTTAATTCATTTAATACTAGGGGAGCCCGCCGGCGTTGCCCGGCGATAATTTGAATGCCTAAATTCCTGTGGGAGGGGGGGGGGGGCGGGGTCCCCCTGAAGACCACTGAAAAAAATTGCAGTAGAACTTTCGAATTTTTCCTAACAAAATGATTCGCTAAGCAGTAAATTTCTTCTACTGCAGTTTTTTAAAAAAACGTAAAAATTTCTGGGAATTTTTAGGAACGCAGGCCCTAGCTAGCACCTTGCCCTTCGTTCCAATTTAGGTCGTGGTTGTTGAGGCCTACATAGAAAACAGGAAGCGCGGATACCTGAACATGAGCGTCGCTTTGCTCGGGGTGTTTGAAGCAGAAGAAGGCCAATTCATATAAGCGCGATGGAAGGTCTTTTATAAATGTAAAGATGTAACGACGGCTTGTTAGAATATTATCGGGCGGGTGTGGCAAAATAAACATTTAAGGAAACAATTATAACTCGTAATTGGAGAAATTGAGTGGAACTACACAACGGCGAACAAGTCATTGTGCTTTGTTGTAGTGAGTGTTATTAAATTTAAAGCAAGAGATTAAATAAAAGCAAAATAAATCTGCAGGGGGATGTTGATAAAAGCACATTTCAATTTAGTATAATTCAAAGTCTTGGCATACGTGAAGATATACAGTATTTATACAGCAGATCTTAAACACAGCAAAATCGCTTTAGGTTTAACGGTAAGTGCAACCAAGCAATAAAAGGGAAATAATCTGCTTTTCGCACCAATCAATTGCATCCATGTCCAGAGCTGAAACACCATCCAAAGAGAAAAATTCCTTTTTGACCAGAATGCTAGAATTTTGGCAAAACACAAAGGCAGCAAAGATTCCAGATCCCTGGTCAAAACTATCAGGAGCATATTCAGGAGTTCCTCGATTCCTTTACTACTTTACAAAGAAGTGATTGTTGACTCCCTGAATAAAACTAATATTTTGACTGTTAGATTCACTTCAAATTCTCCTTTTCCACCCACTTCATATCTCCCTTGTGGATGTGTACAAAAGCCAATACACTTCCGTCAAGGTCCTTAAGGAGATCAACGTCTCCATAGCTGTAGATCCTGATAGTTTCAAGCCCCCATCAAATAAAACCTGTGCCTCATTCTTGGCTAAAACTCTGCGAAAACTATTCTATTTGTCGACAGAAAAATTTCCAATTCCTTGGAAACTAGCGCACGTTCAGCCTATTCCCAAGAAAGGAAAGGGAAGCGATCCCTCAAATTATCGCACAATTGCAATCACTTCGATTCTTTCAAAGGTTTTTGAATCTATCATTAGTTCCAAATTAATGGAGTATCTAGAAACTAATGAAACCCTCAACGATCACCAATATGGCTTTTCTTTTTCTGACTTTTCTTATGGAAGGTTGAAGCCATAATCTTCACAATTTTGGTGAGTCAAAAATCGTGGTCCTAGATATTTCAAAGACCTTTGATAGTGATGGAGAAATAAGAATTTTAAGAACTTTTATTTTTAATGATTCTAAATCAAATTTATAAATACAAGAAGAAAAAACAACCGCCTCGTCCGGGATTTGAAACCGGGACCTTCCGCTTGCCGGGCGACTGCTCTTACCACTGAGCTACAATTACAATTTATTTGTGCGCTTTCATCGTTACTGGTTAATGTCAGCTGAAAGCAAAACGTGGCTTAGTAGGCTAGTTACAAATTTGATAAATGCAAGAAGGAAAATCATCTGTCTCGATAGCTCAGTGGTAAGAGCAGTCGCCCGGCAAGCGGAAGGTCCTGGTTTCAAATCCCGGACGCGGCGGTTGTTTTTTCTTCTTGTATTTATAAATTTGATTTAGAATCATTAAAAATAAAAGCCTTTGATAGTGCCTGGCATTCAGCTCTTTTAGCCAAACTTATAGCACTTGGCCTCTCCCGTCCTCTTCTATTATGGATGTAAAGTGTTTATCTGGTCGTTTAATACCGATTATATTAGATGGCGTTACTTCTGAATCTCAGCCAATAAATGCCGGGGTGCCTCAGAGGTCTGTTATATCTCCATTTCTCTTCTCAATTTTCATTAATTATCTGCTTTCCCTTACTTCTAATCCCATCCATTATTATTTGCAGTAAGGTAAGCTAAACAGATGACATCTTATCTGTAGCCAAGAAGCATGAAAATATCTATGATTTCCGAAAAGGTGTAAGAAATTTTTCAGCCCATCGATTCTAGCGCCCCTCTACACATCCTACATCAGACCTAGAATGGAATATAATTTCCATTTATAGGGCGGGCTGGTCGCAGAGCCTTAGCCTTAGGATATTGTCCAAAAGACGGGCCTTTAGCTCATTGGCGGTGTGGCATAGACTTGTCATATGGACTCACTCGACCACCGCCTCAATACTGGTTGCCTTTCGCTCCTATATTCCTACATGCATGTTCAATGTTCTGATGAAATGTCTAGTCTGATCCCGGATTCCTGGATGTAAAGCTCGCACTGCAAGCCACTCACATCGTTTTACCCTTCAAAATACCTTCGGCCGTAGAGTAAAATTCCGTGATGACTTTTTATCCCGAAAAAAGAACCTTGAACAACTTTCTTCGTTGCGAGTGGTAGCCCTTGCTAATCTGTTCGACTCCTATCTTTTAAATGATAAATTTTGTGCATTTGACATTTGCAAGTGGTGGCGAGTGCCTTCAAACTTTTGTTCAGTGTTCAACATATACCATTTTTAAAGCATATTTGCGCCCCCCTCACAAGAATCCTGGATCCGTCACTGGGGGGGGGGGGGAGCTGTTAAAGTTGTGGTGGTTAGAGATGCATAATATCTAACGTATCGTCTGGTTTGACTATTTGTCTGTGTGTGGCTGTGTGTATGTGTATATATGTAGGTGCGTGCATACGTTCATATGTGTGGGAGAGTGTAGATCTCTACGGCGATGCGTTCTCAGGCAGTGCCCTTATATATAGTAAAAATTCCTATTTTTGTTTGGAAACCCTACGAAGGAGTTGTCCGATTGGTCTCATTTTCGAACTTAAATTTCCCTTTTTTTAAAGAAGGGCCATCGACGCGTTAGGCATATAGATAAACTAAAGTTTTGTATGACAACACGAAGAAAGGACTGCCCGCTTTGCTCCAATTTCGGATCAGTATTTGCAATTTTTATGAAAACGCCGTGTACAAGATATGAGCTCTCCACCTCAACGCCTTCTTAGGCAACTTCCAAGTATATAGTGAAAAACAAAAGTTATGTATGGCAACATCAAGAATGGGTAGCCCGATGTAGTCCATTTTTGAAATTTTATTTACCATTGCTATGAAAACACCACATAGTAAATTTTAGTATTCTACGTCGACGCGCTCGCAGGCAGTGCCCAAAAATATAGTTAAGAACGAATTTTTTTTATTGCAACCCCACGAAGGAGTTCCCCGATTGGTCCAATTTATAAATTTAAGTTTACATTTTATTTAAAAGGCCCGTGTGCAAAATTATAGCTCCCTTCGTCGACACGTGAGCCAGTATCCAAATATATATTGAAAAACCAAAGTTTCGTATGGCAACACCAAGAAGCGGTTGCCGATTTTAATTTTTCTTTCTCTACAAAACTTGTCCTGAAAATTACGAACACAAAAAAAAGAAAATATGAGCCATACCAAAATTGTGATAAATTATCGAAAATTTTTTGAACCAACTCGAGTCTTAGACTGGATTAATCATTAGGCCCTTTACTATGTTCTCACTATTCGATAATGATATTGATGGTGGTTGAGATTAGAGGAGGTGTGAATATTGATTGATTTGTCATTAAAGCACTCTTATATTCAGTTGACCTTTGGGTGGATGGAAGTGATGGAGGAAGAGCGAATCATGGAAGATGAGCATTTTAAGGAACAAATAGTGAAGTTCCAAAGTGCAAAAACCTTACATAAATTCTACATATTATCCTGGAAAAAGACGAATGATTGTTACTAGATGAAGACACAGAAAAAAGCGATACATACTGTGAATTTTGAAATATAAGATAAGCTTAATTATAGTTTCGGAGAATTAAACTTATTCAAAGACACTAATTCTATTATAAATAGATAAGACTAATTTTAACGTACAAAAGTGGTATGTTACAGCTCCATGGAAGTCGATGGTATACGAAAGAAGGATCAATGTGTACGCTTTTCCGCTTGGTAGAAATAACGAATTTATGCTCTACATGCCAGCATGTCTAGTTTTGAAAGATTTCAGACTAACAACCTTTGGTAGAAACTATCTCATGGAGATGGAGAATGAAGCTATTGAGAGAATGAATGGGAATAATCTAGACGATCTTGCGCGGTACGCGAAATTGACTCGGAAGTGTAGAGTGTAGACAGATACTGATTTAGGAGTTAAATTGTTAAGATAATGAATAAGTTTCTCTCAATTGTTAATAAATTTGTACCTACTAATTTAAATTCTAACTTTCTCAATAGTTCCTTTTTTATTGTACTATTTTTGATTTTTAAAATTAAATTAAAGTAGGGAGAAAAAAGGGTGTCTTTTCAGAGTACCTACACGAAGGAGTGAGACCGAGAAATAAAATTTGTTTGTTCGCAGATTTTTGAGAGGAATTAGTAGAATGGCCAGAAGTAAAAAAAGTCAATACCTAATTTTTTATTTTACTTCGTCCTCGAATTTATTGTTTAGTTTAATTTTACTCGTCTTTTCTTTATATGTATTGTGCTAAATTTCATACCATTTAATGGATTCCCACTTTGAGTTTTATTGTCACACAAGAACTGAATTTCATAATTTTAACGAAAAGTTAAAAAAAAAAAGAAATTATGCAAAAAAAAAATTAAATTAGATTTAGAATTGAAAAAGAAAAAAAAACTTTTTTCTGATTGTTGTGCGTTAAGCTTCAATTAAATGCAACTACACTTTACCCTTCTGAATGTTTGAATGAATTTCCAACCAGACAAGACAAAGACGAAATCTTAACAATTAATTTCATGAAAATTTGCAGATTTGAAAATCAATTAATTCGCGAATATAAAAAAAAATAAAAATTAAAGTTTTTGAAGAGAAAATCGCGAGTCAGTTTCGAAATATTCTCAGATCCTTCATTTGCGAAATCCAATTTTTACCCCTTTAAAAAAATTATTTTCACTCCACGCTTTCAGCTTACGATGGAAGATCTTAGTCCCTTATGGCCGGGTTGGACTATATTTGGGGACAAAAAAAGATGGGAATCGATCAATACAAGACGTGCGTTTGACCACGACGACGCTGCTGGTAAAAAAGGAGGAAAACTTCTGAAAATTGTTGGGGCTTTCTGGGGACCTATAAGCACTCTGTGAGATTGGCGTCACACACATATCTACTTTACAGAAAAGTTTGAATCACCCTCGGAGAATAGCCACCGCCACCACCGATGCTACCACCGTTGCCGCTACCGACTTACCCTTTTGCATGAGGGATGATAGCAGGCAAGTGACCCTTTTTTGGGTTTTGTTTTTGAAGACGAGGTCATCGCAGCATATGATTAAGCCCTAGGAGGTATCCAAAGAATGGGTGGTAAACTGGTGACCACACACCTCTGTTGTTTTTGCAATCCCTTTCCACATAAAAAATATACATATGGATGTATGTATGTATGTATGTATGTGCGTGCTTTCCCAGAGTATCTATACTGCTGGGGTTGGTACATCATATATTTGCGTACCCCACTATATGCTGTCCGAAATAATGCGGGAAAACAAGGACCAGTCGAGCATACGGATTCGTGTTCACATCTTCGGTCATTGTACCAAAGTTGAGATGCTTAATCAAACAAAAGATAAGAGGACGAAGGGTCTTGATAAGAAGGGATTTTCATATTTTACAATGTCGGATAAAACATACACGCGCAACAATATCCATTTGATCCCTTGTCATAGGCCTTGGTGATGTTTTCTTTTCTTTTATTTCTCTTTTTTCTTGTGTTTCTGGCTAAGACTTTTTTTTGTGACCGCGAGGAAAATGTGTCTACTTCTATGTAAGTATTTTCATTGTTGACATGTTAACGGAGGCTATATGAATTCTCCTACTAACAATTAATAAAATATTTTGAGGGTTTTTATAAAGACTAACTTCTTCAGACAATTAGAGTTGAGTGTGATGTATCTATGCACGCATATCTCTAGGTGACTGGTGTAACATAATATTACAAGTCGTGATAAATGCCGTTAAGTTTAGTCAATTAGCTATTATGAATGTACAAAAATCAAATTGAGAATGCTTTATGTGAAAGAGAGTAGGGAATTGGTGAACTGCTGTTATATTCGTGTCTATGATTAAAAAAAAAAACGTAATTATTTTAATTATTTTCAGAAACGTCAGTTTTGTACTAAGACCGCCATTGTTCTTAATCTGCATTTAAATCGGTTAGCACATCATGGTCAGTTTTATTATGGAGCTGCCTAATTAGTAACAAATTTGGAATATCATAATATTAATTTTTTCACCCCAAGGAGGATAGATGACAAGACCGGTTGATCTCCAATAGACTCTCTGCTGCATGTTAGCTATCAGTTCGCAAACTTCGGTACAGAATGTTCCAGTAGTCCTGGATTTTACTTGCATGGTTTTTCTCTATGTCGTTTTTGGTCTATCAATGTGCTGGCTTCCTTGAGGAAGCTGGAGCGGCCCACCCAAGAAACAATTTTTTTTATATACTTAGAAGTAACCTCAGAGTGATTACTTTTAGTGATTGAAATGAGGGAAATTACTTTTCGCTACCTTAATAAAGCAATCTAATGCAAATATTTACGTAGCCTATCTTTACAAAGAATTTCGATAAATTTTTGTACTGTATTTTTATAATATTTTTACATCTTAGAATTACAGCTGCAATTAAAATTTTACTGTGAATATCATCATAGATACTTCTAAAAAATAAGACCCCTCCAAAAATAAGCAATATTTAAAAAATTAAAATTTTCACTTACGTGATATTAATTCATGTAACATTACATAATTTAGAAATGTTATATACCTAAAATTGTGTATTTTCTTAATATAAAAATAAAACGGAAGCCATATATCTGCAATTTGAAAAATTGGCTTTACCGATATTTTCTTTTTTATCTGCAATGCACAGATGAAAAATGGCGGGTTGTACTAAATTGAACAAATTGCCATTATAAAACTTCAAGTACTTTTATATAAACTCTCGCTCTATTATTTAAGCTGAATGACCCTTATAAAACTTCTAGAATATTATATAAACTAAAGGAACTACCATGCCTCGAAAACGGTCCTTATATACCCTTTAGTTATAATGTATAACCTTTGGTAATGTTATAGTATATCTTATAGTGACAAAAGACGGACATTAGTTTTCTTATATACCCTTTGGTTATATTATGTTAAATAAATAAAAACTGTTTTATATAGGCTTCATTCGACACTAAAAGGAATTTGTTTTTATAACGATCACCGTAGTTACTAAAGGGCCTCCTAAGAGTTTTACGATATTTTATAGTGGGTATATGTATTACCGAAAGTTCCCAACTTTTTATTAAAGTCACCTAAATACATGAGTGTTGTCGAGTTATATAAGGGTAACCACGGATGCAACAATAAACACTTATTACCAATAAGTTATATACGTGGTGATGAAAGCAATTATAAAACTTTCTTATATAGCTTCTGGTAATGGTTACTCTAAGTTTTATAGACCGGTGATTAACACATTTCCATCACCAACTTATAAAACCTTTAGTAACATTAAAAAACTCTTATATAACCGAGTAATGTATACCCTTTATAAAACTACCCATAAACTTCAGACACCAAACATTGGAAAAATTTTTACTTGGTCATTTTGCTGTATTGTAGCATTACTTGGCAATGTTGTTTGTGTCTATTTCAATATGCTTCTTTGATCAATTGATCTTGTACCAGTCGAAGGGTTTTCACAATTTCAGTAGTCGTTATTGGGTTCTGTCTAGAGTGCTAAGAAGAGTGGCGTCTGCCAATTTGTCAAAATCATATAAATTTGTTGTGTTATCCTTTATCTCGTAAAATTTATACACCAAAAATATATATTTTTAATCTTTTTCCCTTTTCGAATAACATCTAGAGCCTTTTTTCTTATGGTGTCCCAGAGATCGAATTTTTTGATCTTCAGAATCTTTTGTAGTGTATATAATTTGGAGACTTTAGTCTCTGTAAACTGGAGACCAGAGATCAAAATTCTGTCACCTTGTATCTTTATCTTTAGACCACTTTATACAGCAAGTTTCTGAAACATTGTATTCAAGTCTTGCTGTTAAAATTATCAGCACAGTCCAGATCTGTAAAACCTTCTAATAGTACTCATTATTAATGTACAGAGTACTGACGATGATCCAGTTTATTACCAAAGGAGATGTTGCCCTCTTAACGAGCGATCGACTACACCTTGCTTTAACTCTTTTCAGAATGATTAAGTAGATATTTCTTCAGTCTATAGTTTTTACAGTCAGTTGTGTTGTACTCCATACTACGTTAATATTTTTCATTTTTTAAACACCCAGCTGATGGGTATTTTGGCGAAACATACAATACAATAAATTCAATAAAATACAAATTTGATGATATTATACCGTAAACTGTATAAATTAAAGTTCCTCCGGGTAATCGCCTTACGTTACTTTTTCAAACCTCTAACGATTCTCAAATATTAGCTATGCTATGGTATCGTGATCACTTCTAACATGTGCTCCTTTCAATATGTATACCTGAGAATAATACCCACATAGTTTCCAATTTTTTTTTTTCTATCCTTTAATGTAGTTTAACAATGCTACCTATCACTGCCTACAGTAAGTTCGTGAAAGCTACACAGAAATCAATTATAAGAGGTGGAATTTCTTCAGGCCGCAAACCAGATAGGCTCCGATAAGTTTTTCCCGACATATCTGATATTTATTACTCCGTATTTGTTAAGTGTTTTACTTCACATATTCAATATAAGTGTCTGACAACTGCCGAATTTCCAAGTCAATAGAAGATCGATCAAATAAACCTATCCCAGAAACCAAAATTTCCTTAGAACCAATTAATTAATTTGCGAGCAAATTGCTTAATATATTGATAGTCAAGAACTGTTATTTAAGAGCCAATCCGGTTTTCGAAAATACTAATGCTGTGAAATGGCATTACTAAGGGTTAACTATTTATATTGGAGATATTGTAGACTATCAAATGCTTACTTTGAAGAAGTTAAGATATTTTATTTTCTCTTCAACAGGAGTCTTCAAATATGCTTTCAATTCAAAGTGGGGTTCCACAAGGATCAATTTTAGTCTGGCTATATATAAATAACATTCCTGATATACATATTTAAAAATCCAAAAATTCACCTTTATACTGACGAAGTTCAAATATATTTAGGCAGTCCCTTTGGACTTATTAAAGACCGTGTTTGTCGAGTTAATGAAGATGTAAACCATATTATCCACTCACCAACAAATCATCAATGAATACTAGGAAGTTCGTATGTAGAAGCAATTTAGACACATCCTATTTCTACTCTCTAATCTTGAATAATGCTCCTATCTTC
Organism: Dioctria linearis; assembly: GCA_963930735.1. NCBI lineage: Eukaryota > Metazoa > Arthropoda > Insecta > Diptera > Asilidae > Dioctria > Dioctria linearis. The sequence continues at coordinate 256,978,842 of OZ005741.1, forward strand.
TACTCAAAGCCGACTAAAAACCTTATTATCATGATTAATAGGCGTTTGTACTATTAAGTCGAATATATCAAAAATATAAAGTACTCTAAGGGTGCTCAGGCTATTAAGATCAATGAATCAATGAAATAAACTACTTATGACACTTATGAGAGCCTTGGGAATTCCGTACTTTGCTTATGATAGCCTAGTATTCAAAGATTTACACGCTACTTTATATAGTAAATTAAAAGTTGCTTTCAACGAGATACGCGGCCTGCGAAGAAATCAGCACATAGATCAAAACCGGTACTATGTCTTGATTTGCTCGATCGAAATATATCTTAAAATCAATGCGCTAACTTTTATGCAGAAACTTATTAACTTAGAGCGACCCACGTATTTAGTAGATGAATTGTAATTTTTGCATTCTCAAAGACAACTAAGTTTACTAATACTACGTTGCGCGTATTAAGTTGGCCGTGGCTCCTACTTTCTTTAAGCATCCCGCTTATGGAATTCATTATCTTCCATTATACGGTATGCTGAAAATTAGAAACGAAAAACGGTTACTATAAATATAAATTTAAAATTATTAATATGCATTCTTACCCATAAGTGTGCGTTATCCTTATATGTCGCAAACCTATTGAATTAATTCTGCAAAATAAAAATAAATTCCTATTGCAGAAATATACTGCTGCGTACGCATCTCCTTCCATACAATTCGAGGTGGTATTCCTGCGGCCATGGCTTAGGCACAGCAATCAGTCGATATCCTAGAAGAAGAAAAGTTTAAGAGCTTTACAAAAGGAAAATTAACACTAGCAACACTTATCTACAAGACGAGAGGCCAAGGCGACAATGACCCTCGTTGTTGATGCAACCAGCCAAAGTGCAGTCAACGATCGAATTCCAACGAACCTACTACGCACCAGCAAGTTTACGGAAGAATACCGAAAAACAAAGATATTGCAGTTATATGGATCCCTTGAAGAAGACTGTAAATAAGCTAGTTAGAATTAAAATCATCCTTTTTAATATAAACTACTTTACTTGGAAACGTACGTTCACTTTTCTAGTTTAACCACCAGGCGACTTAGGGTATTTATTGAAATAAGTTTTGTAAATACTAATTACGTTTCTAAACTCATCGAATCCAGAACTGCTCCCTAAAACAAGTGGAAATATATCAAATTATCTCACTTAGCCTCGAGGGATAGGTTGATAAAATAAAGTACGAGAGTCCAATATCCGACCGTATTAAAACATAAAATCGCAACCCAGAGCATAATTTTGAATTAACATCTCACTTCGAAAAATTATAACTGATTATATATGCGCAAACGTACGGAACTGTCACGATGCGGTTTTGAATGGAAATTACTCGAAAACAAAGTTACGGATAAATTTTTCAATTACACTAAAGAAAACGGCATATTTTTAAAAATATGTTTCTATAAAAAACCTGGATGAAATAATTTGTAACATTCAACCAAGTGGAAAATGAAAATCGTTAAGTCAACAATAAATAATGTGAGTCCTCGCTTATTTTAAGCCTCTTTCCTCCTACATTGATCTAGATGGTTCACGTCACGTGTTGTATAGGAAAAATATAAATTAGGAGGATCGGAACAAAAAATAGAAAAGATATGAGCAGAATAGTGGGCCGATCCCATTACACATCTCTCATCAGCCTTGAGGCAGCCTAGTAATGGGATAATTGTCCTTCTTATCCTCCTACATTAATTCTTGTCTGTAGGTTGACATCAGTTATATTGTAAAAATGAGTCGAGTATTGAATTGAATCTTGTTCCAGTATTGCTATACGCACAATGTTAAAATTAGAACTGTTACTTGGGAACAGAAAGTCACGAAGATTCATTGATTCTTGTAAATCTTATGCATAGTGTATGTATTGCGGCAATATTGCTGTCAGGCTTTGGGTAGCTGCTGTAAGCAATTTGAAAATGAAATAATTTTATACTGTTGCAAAAAGTTGAAGTACATCCCAAATTCAACTAAATATAATTATCCAATTCCTGATTGCAAAGGCCTCATTTAAGTTATTAAAGCCATGCAAAGGAGACATTACTATAATAATTATCCTTGAAGCCATTTGAAGATATTTTTAAGGAGAAATATATTTCAAATTCAATTCAGTTTTAATTATGGGATTTCCATAGCAACCAAGGCAGTTCGGAGCTAACGTGATGCATTACTAGTTTACACTGAATTACCCGAAATCTGCATTTTATTCAATGTAGTATCATGGTATGGTCATTTAGAAATGCACATCCCATAGCTGGGTCCATAATTCGCCTTAAGTCAAAGATTGTGAGTGATTTAGGCAGAATTGGAATAAATTACTTACTTGTGCTGAGAGCACTATACTGACGTTCTGTCGGTACAGTCCAGAGTGCTATTATACATGATTCACTCATGTCTTGTAGTGACCATTAGAGGACTGTCTTATCCACCGGTATATTCTAAGACTTCAATTTAGATCAACGGAAAATTTGTTTGTGGAGAATATACCCGAATTAATCAAAAACCATTTCGCCTGCCACTCATCCAATGTATACTGCCCCAAGGACCGTCTTCTAGTTCTACATTTGTACATTTCCTAGCTGAGTTTATAGATGCCCGGCCCGGCCAGGCCCGGCCACACTTGAGTATGGTACATTTCTGCTATTAACATGTATAGGTATATTTAAACGAACGTGGACACAGTCCATCCACCCACATCTTATCATGAACGAAAGGACGCCTTAAGCACAGGATACACACTTGCCGACATACTTATCTACATACTGCTGAGGTATATTTGGAATTTAAGGCAATGGACTTGCTATGCTATATGGTATATGTATATATTATATATATATATACTATATGAAGCTATATATGAACTAAATATATATCCCTCAGTAAGTGGGTACATTTCCCATTTAGATATTGGCGAGGATACACACAGTGGACACATAGCTATAAGTACAATGGGAGCTTTCGAGGAATGGGTCTCGCGAGAAGGAAGATTCTCTGAACTGAATTGAGGCTGAGGCTGAGTTTGAGGCTGAGGCGTACAGCATCAAAGTACTACCACTGCCCGCCTTGCTTGAATGCCGCAAGGCAACACGATCGATATTTTCCATGGAGCTTGACCAATGGTCACCGGGTGGTCAAGTTTTAGGAGAAATACCCATTTCAAACATAATATAAATACGCCCGATCTATGTGTATATATTATAGTAGTAGATGGGAACATCTCGGTCCATGGTATGTATAGTTTTGCTTTGTTTCTTCAAGCTAAACACAAAAGTTTGCGATAGTTTTTGACAGTTCTATTTTATGTTGAGGCACACAATTTCCATACTGTGCACTTCGTGGTTGGACCCTTTATTTTCATATTTACTAGATATGTATAGCGTTGGCTTCAGATAATTTAACCAACACTTCACAAAAGATATCCAAGACAAATAAGTATAGAGAGTCCGAGAAACTGAAATAGTCCGAAAATCACAAAACTTGTTTGTGGAGGATTGGATCCTCTACTTGTAACGCAAACCACTACAAATGTGCCAATTGGTCGCAGTTTGAAAGTTTTAAAATTTTCTAAAATTGACGGTACCCTAATGGCTTCTTCCATGCTACTCTAATTGTTTTGTTTCTAAATTTATTGAGAAAATTTCAAAAGGTGGTTATTTGTGGATCACTAACAGAAACCATGCATACACAGACTGAGGTTTGTTTATGTTGTTATGTAAATATGAATACAACTACTGGGGAATAGTAAATTTGATTTTGATTCTAAGCACTATTAACGAATTATAGTTTTTCACATATTATTGTGAAATTTAGCTATAAGATGCCGATTAATTCAATTTTAAATTCAATCCAATTCAATTTCAATTCATTGAGTGAAATTGTTTTCAGACAAAATCTTTTAGAGTCATAGGAAAATTTTAAATCGAATTCAAAAAATAAATAACAATCGCAATTGTTTTGTCAAATGTAAATAGTACTTACGGAATACTTCAAAAATTGATTTAAAGTAAAAATAAATAATAAATAAAATTAAAAAGATATTAAAAAATTAATAAGCTTGAATTAAAACAGCAACTTGCTCAAATAAGGCTGATTAAAAGTTATTGAATGGTATCAAAAAACCTGTCCTTGAAAACACTCACACAGCCTTGAAAATATGAAAACCAATTCTCATTACAATCAATATGAGTTCATTACATTAATGTCACGCCTTTTTCACAGTGTATCATGACTTGCTGACAGTATTCAGATATTTAGAAGAAAACACAGCACTCAACTTCGAGGCGTTTCTCATAAAGTTGTTACGACCCTTTCATTTAGATGTCAATTTCCAATTTGGTTAATCCGGTTTTCACGTAGATAAGTAACGTTTAACGGGGTGACATTGGCAGATTTTGAAGGTTTTATCGATTTTTTTCGCATAGACTTTCAAAATATGAAAATAATAAATAAAAAATCATATCGCTTAAAATGTCAAAGAAAAATGTCCTTTACGGGCCTGACAAAGTCACTCCGGGTTTCGGGTAACTTTGGCAGGTGGATAACTTAAGATGTTTCCATAATTATTAAATATTAAGGCAGGTGAAACTACGAGCAAATAGTATAAATCAAAGTATAGTTTAGTAATTTGAGTAGGTTTATTAGAAAAATAGATTAGCAAAAAATGAAAGGTAGCATATAAAAAAAAACACAAATTAACACTCAACTTCAAATTTTGCACATTCTTAAAACGGAGCCTGCTGTCTTCGTGTAGCCAACTACGGCAAATGACATACTGTGGCCAGTCTATGCCCCTATAAGACCTCTATTTCATTTTACACAATGAGTACAGGTCACCATTATCATCATTTCTACCACGTAGCCATCTGATGCAAAATATTCGCAATTAATGTGTTTTACTCAGGATTCAAAGGAAGCGAACCACCAACTTTCTCCTTGTGTACACCACTTAGTCTACTCTGAATCGTTTCACGAGACACTTTCCACTTTTTACTCTCACTGACTTGTAACATGTCATTCTTAATATCTTCTGTCATCATCCGTATAGTTTCGATATCTACGGATTCTTACTGGCCTAATATAATCTCGAAGCATTTTAAAGTGACACACGTGCACATCCGCGCCTCATTGCCGTTTTACGGTATATTCAGACATATTGAAAGGTGAAATATTAATGCCGTTTCTATTTCTCTCAGAAAGCTTAGGCTCTGTATCATTTCCGTTTAGAATATAGTAATAGAAAAAATAGATGTGAAAATCATGTTCTAGTTGTAAAAGGAACATTTGTGCAAGCATATAGAGCCAATAGAAAATATAACAAATTCATTAACAAATGGTATGAACCAAATCGAGTTCCTGAACACATTCTGCTCGGTAATTGCAATACTCCCTCCTGCTAGAAGTTCCTGTTAAAATTGATGTCATAAGTAAGAATGATGAAATCATGATTCCTAAAAAACACCGTGATAAATAGGCGTTAGAAAATTTAATAAATCATAAAAAATATTGTGGAAAAATTCAACAAATATCTATGTGTATTTTCTACCTTATAGCCTACAACAATTGAAATATAATTTAGCGATCACAGGTTTTTTGAATTGTGGGAAACTTAAGAAACCAGACTTTTATGCAAAAAGAATGGTTTGGTACAGATCTATACCCTTCGTCACAAAAAAGTATGTACCAGCAAAGAAACATAAAGCCATTATGATTCTTTGGTACCAGTCTTTTTCTTCTTTAATTCTTGACAGCTTGCTAATTTCGAAAGGTTCGAATATGCGCTCTTTAAGCTGGATAGCTCAGCCATGAATAGTGGATTGAGTGTAAACATTTCTAAAATAAAGCTAGTGCTTTTTACACGAACGAGGCAGGAACAAAGTTTCAGACTTTCCATCCTAGGTGGTGAGTTTCTTACTCTCTCCAGCGAAGAAAAGTAGCTTGGAATCATACTCGATTCCAAGCTGAGCTGGAGGCTAATTTGGAAAAACGTGTTAAGAAGAGACGGCCAGTGTGGCCATCTACACGTGCAAAAGGAGAATTTTTGGTGTGGTAACTGGGGACTAAAGCCCAGGCTAGTACGGTGAATGTACACAGCCATGATTTAGCCGATCCTCTGCTAAGGCTCCACGATCTTGTGGACGACACTGATGAGGAAATGTAACCTGGATGTGCTGTCAAAAACCCAGAGGGTCGCTTCCTTGGAAATAACGCGGTGTTTGCGCACTACACCCGCAGCAGCACTGGAGGTCATGATAGATTTACTGCTCCTAGATCTCCACTGCACTTAGGCATTCCAATATACTCCACAAGACTGCAGTAATTGCAGGAAAGGAACTGACTATCAAATACCTGTCCCAACTTTTGATGGGTGTGTCAATGTAGTGATGCCCACCCGGAGTGACTTGGATGGGAAGGAGATGGTGGTAACATCCGATATTTCTATTTTTATGGATGGATCCAAGACGAGTTAGAGCACAGAGCCTGGAGTGTACTCCAAAGACTGCCAGTGTCTTCTAGACTACCGGACAAATGTAGTGTTTTTCAGACAGAGCTCGTAGCGATTTACCAGGCAATAGTTATTGGGGTCTATGTGCAGAGAGTCCGTACGGAGAATCTGCATATACACGGACAGCCAAACAGCTGTTAAGGCGTTGGATGCTGTGCTGGTTAAATTAAAATTGTTGCAGTTATGCAAGACTGGCCTTGAGGAAATAACTACGTCACGTTATTCAAAGCACAGTATTTAAAATATAATTCATAAGTCCGCTTTATTATATTTCAGTTTTTACTGTTTAATAAATGCAAAAAGAATTACAAATCAATTCTACTTTTAATTATCTTTAGTACTATACTTAAAATAATCGCAATGCAATTAGAACACTTTTGTTTTTATTTGTCTCTTTTATTAAGGCAGGGGATGGGAGATCCCAAACACATCATCATTTCATCTAGGGTATAATAAGAGGGAGAGAAAAAAAATATATAAACAAAAATTCAGAAGCATAAATATAGTAAGTACTTCAATTCAAACCACAAAAGTGCTCTATCACGCAATTCCTGAAAACTCACAAGGTATGTACATATATCGAATGCATGATATTCTCAGTACGAACCAAATTCCGCCATTTTGCCGTTAGAGAAAATTGTGATGACGTCACTCCATGTCTAATATCTATTCAATATATAGAAAAATAAGAAAATCCTTGATATCTTAATAAATTTGGCAATAAGTTACTGAAATTGTGTATAAAATGAAAGTTTTGAATATTTTAGATGTTTTTTTGTTATAAAGTTTTTACCATAATTAAGTTCGATAAGGCAAAAAGATGTACTTTCAAGTTCAAGTGAAAATGAAAACAGAAACAAAAATTGTTTTTTATGTCATAAATGTATTAACATAATAATGATTTTGTAGCTGTAAAATATTTAATTAATACATAATTTTATGTTTTTTGTCTTTTTTGCTGCATTTAAATTGTTTGCATGCTATAAAGTAAAATTCAGTACGAATACTCACAACCTATGTGAGATGATTTCAGTTACCAGGATGCTAACTTGTGGCATAAAAACTTTTATAAACTAGTCATGTACTTTTACCTTATTGAACTTAATTATGGTAAAACCTTTATATAAAGAAAAACATCTAAAATATTCAAAACATTTGTTTTATACACAATTTCAGTAATTTGGTGCCAAATTTATTAAGATGTCAAAGATTTTCTTATTTTTCTATATATAGAATACATTTTAAACACACAGTGACGTCACGGCACATCAGCTGCAATGTGTAAAACATTTAGTGAGAATACCTTGTATTCTATATTTGTTGAAGAATACATTTTTTTGGTTTCTCCGGTATATAGAACCGATGAGTGTAAGGTTTTCTGCTAACACGAAACGCTTCTTCTTCTTCCTTTTGTTTTTTATTGCTTATTTCAGCCCACTGCGGGCATATACAGGTTCGATTGGTTTAGAATGAATCTGATTTTTAAATTTTTTTAATAACATTTTTGTTCTATTTTTCTCAATTTTTTGGTTTTTTTTCATTTTTTTCATTTCCTTTCAATGCTCCATTTTTTCATTTGATTTTCAAGTCACTCAATTTAGCTATTTGGGACCTGGTGATGAGTCAAAACCAAGACTTGAAACTTGTCACCCAAAATCAAATGAGTTGTGTGATGAAATAACAAATAAATTTTTTTTAGCTTTTGTTATATTATACCGGAGAATCCAAAAACATGCCTTCTTGAACAAATATAAGTTTGCCCCGGTAAAAATCTTAACGAGTAATCTCTAATCTGGTATTCTATATACATTGCAAGCGCAGTCAACCTTTGAATATGAGTAGGAAGTGAGTTCCAAAGTTGAACAACTTGAACCAAAAAGGAGCGTTCAGCAATCAGAGTATTAAATTTGGATGTAAGTATATTAATTCGCCGTTGTGAGCGAAGGAATGTGAGAGATGACGACAGATACTCTGGACCATTACAAGAAATTATTTTATGGAGAGAACACAATAATTTAACATCGAAATACATTTTAAGGGAGCAACCAACTATGAAGGATATATACGGCGATACAAGATCATGACGACATAAGCCATGCACAGATTTAACACAGTCATTAAAAGCAAAATTTATTTTACCAGCACACACAGAGTCAAGAGAATGAAAAATTACGAGAAAATGGAATTTGCTCCTTAATTAACCTTATACGTGTTGTAGTTGTTAGAAGAGGCGCAGTTATCCTAAGCCTTCTTAAAGTTGCATAAGTCTTTGCCAGAGATGAGTTGATATAATCACAGCAGGTCATTTTATTATTAAGAACAACATCCAAATTATTAACTTTATCAACACGAATTACTGAGGCAAACTGTAGGTAAATACAAATTTTCGTCAAGCTGCGTGCGCGAAAAAATCGTATAGCATGATTTTGATGGATTAAAAGATAGCGAAATATCAATTGACCACCTAGAAATGCGAGCTAAGTCATTATTTACTTTATTTACATATGTGTTGATAAAGCTAGTTGGTGCGCATTTTATAAAGTTGACAATCATCAGCATATATATAAGAGTGTCTTACTACAGAAGGCAAGTCATTAATGTTCAATCCAAATAACAATGGTCCTAAAATCGAACCCTAGGGAACACAGCATAGAATTCTGGCAGTCTTTCATAATCGGCAGTCAGATTTTGCTTGTTGTGTCCTGCAAGAAAGAAAACTATAAATGAGCCTGATAGCAGATGAGGACATACCAAATTCAGAATATAATTTATCTAGCAGCATTTCGTGATTAAGACTATCGAAAGCTTTAGAAACATCAAGGAGAAGTAGGTAACAAATCTCTTTTCGGTCCAAAACAAATCCCAAATCTATGGCGACTTTTAATAAGGCAATCTCGCACGAATAATTGCGGCGATATCTCGACTGCCATTGCGTAGGGTATGAGTGCTGATTCAAATAACTAAGAAATCGATTACTTATAAGTTTTTCCGAAACTTTTGATAGATAACATAATATGCTGATAGGTCTGAAGTCAGAGGGATTAGAGGACAGAGCTTTTTGGGAACGGGAATAACAGGGGCATGATTCCACATAGCTAGGAAAGTGGAGGAAATGGGTATATGATTAAGTAAGTGGGATATGATTGGTAAAACATTTGGCAATAGTAATTTTATGAATTTGGGTGGAATCCCATCAGGACCAACAGCATGTGATTTTATGTTACACATCGCCACCAGAATATAATTTTGATCAGCACAGCGAAATGCAAATCCATCATAATTCTCATTATTATTATCATGGATAACGAAGAGTGAGTTTCACCTATAGCATTGCTTTGAAGTAGACTAAAGTGCAGATTTAGCGAATTAGGCTCCAAATCACAGAGAGTCTGCTTTTGCATGAACACCGTATATTTTTCCACAGTGTCTTAGGTGGTAAACTATTATATATATATATATTATATATATATAATATATGCGCTTAACAGTATTGATCTTGGAATTTACAAGGTTTCGTACTTTTTTGTAAGCCAATCGTAAATTATTCGTTCTTAGTCTATTGTAACGACGATATATGTGATATATATGAAGTCGTGAATCTCTCTGACGAGAAGCAAGGTATAGCATTGGGTCTAGCAATCTTAGTACGAAGGGGAGCAAACTCATCATGTATCAAATTTATAAATACATAAAATAAATCAAACTTATCGTCAATGCTCATAGTATAATATATGTTATCCTATGGTAGACTATTGTACCTTTCAGGTAACGAACTAAAGATAATGCTATCATAATTACGGAACAACAGCAATTGAATTTCCGTACTATTTCATCAGGGACTCTGCATTTCCAGCATATTATGCGGCAATATCCAGCAAAGTAGCTAACGCTTAACAAACGAATTTTCAATTATCGCCTTACAAGAGCACATGTTGTTATTGAAAATACATTTGGCTTCCTTGTCGCTCGCTGGAGAGTGCTGCGGTCGCCAATTACTTGTTTTCCAGAAAACGCGGAAAAAGTAGTACTCGCAACGATAGAGTTGCACAATTTTATAATAACCCGCCAAGTGCGAGTCGGACTTCCGCACGAAGGGTTCCGTACCATCGTACAAAATTTAACACTATGTACTTTTTATTAAGTTTTCCAAATGAGAGTAGGCGTCATGTGAAGAAATAATGCTGTCATTTCAAAAAAGAAATGCCTACTTATGATAATAATAATAGATGAGAAAAAAACGCAGAAAAAATTACGTTTCTTGTATGGGGGCCGCCTTTAATTATTAATTTAATTTTAATTTAATTATTTGCTGTTATAGCGGCAATAGAAAAACACAGTTTGTGAAAATTTCAACTGTCTGCCTATTACGGTTCATGAGATACAACCTGGTAACGGACTGAAAGCGAAGCCTTAGTAATAGGGTTCCCGTTGTTCCCATTTGGTACGGAACCCAAAAATGAACGAGTAAATACCCACATATTTCCCGTCTAACTATGTTGATTGGGAAGATGAAGACGGTAATATGCAGTCTGATGATTGGAGGAAGGAAGTCGATATTTATATACCGTCAGCTAAAATTGCTTCCAACAATGCCTCAAAGAACGCTTTTCAATTGCAAAAGACGCTGATGAAGTATTGAGAAGCAATAAAATAAAGTAAAATCAGGGGTAATTAAGATGAAACTTAAATCTTAGCACATCAAGGTAAATAAAACCGCTGTATAATAAATATATTAAGTTAAATTCAAATTAAATTCAAAACTTCACAAGATAAAATATATTCCAAATTTCAAAAGAAAAAAAAGCTCTCTTCAATTTTACTCCTCCAATTCCTGCAACGGGACTTGTGCTAAATGGCCTAAAATTTCAGCAAGTGGCTGGTCGCAAAGTATTAATTATTAAAAATGTATTAAAGTATTAAAAATGAATGACTCGTCGGGACTTTTTAGAGTAGTATTTGCGATTAGGGAAGATTGCTGTTCCAGGGTGTTCATGAACGCATTAATTGTATCGATAGTTTATATTAATTTTTGCTTCTTTGTGAGCTTTCCGTACCTCCATTGGATACAGACATGAACGAATCCTCCATGACCTGCTCATGCAACGTCTATGAAGTTGCTCCACATATTCCTGACTTGCGAAGCCTCTTTCCATTGTGGGAAGTTCTGATGTTACGCTTTCTTCAAATGACTTCCTGCTATGATAATTCAATTTAGTGCTGGAATTATATAAGTTATATAATGATAAAGAAATCAGAGCAATGCAAAGTAAACTATTTTTACCCTCTACGTTTTATATGATCATTAAGCAAGACTAACTGCTCAAAATGTTCCCACTTACGTACATATATCCAGAAGGCACAAGTCGCAATTTACTTTCTTCCACATATCGGTCCCGGAGAGACCTCCAACGTCTCTGACAATCTGCAGCTTAAAATAATACAAATATATTAATAAAAATATAGTTTGAAATTTATTATTACCTGTAATCGATAGATCCTCAGCGATTTCCTGCGATTTCTGCATTTTTGAAAAACTATTTTTATACCCGCTACTCTTTTTAGCGTACAAAATTTCATATTTCCGCATCTCATTAATTAATTTTTCATCGAAACTCATTTTTTATGCTTGCGAATTCGATTAAAATTAAACAATTTCTCCAGCTGCCAACTTGCGTTAAAAAATTGCAGTTGACCAACTTTCTTGCTGCAATTGCAGAAACTGCATTCACTGTGTGCAAACTAATGTATTTCAAATGTATTCAGCTCTTGCGTGATATTTCGTTATGTTTACTCCGGCATTGGTACGTTGCATTCTGTTCCAGCCATGAAGCAACTCTACCCTATGTAACGCTTTTTTCTCGAATATAAATTCGACGATGCCCCGACCAGTGATGAGACTTCCCTGTCACATTATACTAACAAATTTGAGAGTAATGGGTAGCAAAATCGCCAAAAAGGTAGCAAACAGACTACAGACTACGGATAAAACAATATGGTTATGTTTTATTTTATTATAATTGTGAGAACTTTCTCTTATTTCTTTATAAAAACTCTGTCGAAAAATTTATACAGACTTCAGTACTTAATTAATTCATTTAACGGTGTGAAAATCTTTTCATCTTCTATCAGTTCCCTACAAAGAAGTACAGCCGAAACTGTTTCAATATTCAACCTATTACGTTTTTTTATATTTTAAGTTATTAAAATCTGAAAATGCTCATTCAGCAGCAACCGTGAGGAAGGACAAATAAATTAATCATGTAGTTGTAAAGGTTCTTGAAAATGGTTGTTCAAAAAGATTTTTCTGTTTTGATAAATTCAACCAAGTTTTAGCAATATCGTTACAATCAACAAGTTGGTCAAACTTTTCAAAGATTATGATTAGCCTCCACTCTTCAGAGTTAAGTTTTCCAATATCAATTGCATTATGAAAAGGAAAGGTTTCATCTAAAGAAAGTATTGAAGTCATTTCGCCTGTTCTATACTTCCTTGGACCCAAATATTTTAATAGTCTCAATTTGCTATCAATAAGATCGAAACATTTCTTATTTTGTTGGCAGAATTCTATGAAAAATGACAATAGATTATCTTGGATATTGCTAATATTTTCACAAGCATTTGAAGATTGAAATTTGAAACTGTGCAAATTTAATTCCAAAAACATTCGTGATTTTTCAAGATGAAATGAACCGTCAACTGAATGTGTTCTAGCTTTATACAATTTGTTAAAATATTTTTGAAGTTATTTTCAATTAAAAGTCTTAGCTTGTGTATTAAAATTTTTTCAGACTGGAAGGTTTTATTGAGATTATTAATCTCACCTAAAATATAACACAAAAATAATAGGTACAATTTTGCCTCATCAAAATTATTAGGACTTTCAAAAGTAAAGAGATTGAAGTAACGAAGTAAAGCTGACCACTGCGCCAAGATTCTTATAATGATTTTATAATCTTATTTAAATTTAAATTAAGACTATCTTGAAATTTTGTCAACTCACTTTGCGTCCTAACACTGTGGGCAAAATGATTATATACGCAAGAAAGGAAATTTTAAACTTTCCGAAGAATTGTTTTCATAACAGCCGGAGGACACAAATGGAGGGAGTGGCAAGTGCATTCAAGATAAAATAAATATTTATTCAATTTCTCTAATTGTGCTCTAACTTCCGTAAGTTCATCTCTCATTACTGATGTGTTGTCAGTATACTAAGTACCAACAAAATTTTACGCAGAATTTCTTGCTTCCGTATCATTTTAATTCTAGGTATAAATATAATCTCAACAACAAACAGCAGAAATCACCAGAAATCAAAAATAACCACAAATTCACAACATAAATGCGAAATTAATTTATATAGTTAATAACAGACAGCATCAGCTCAGCAAGCAATGACATTGACAATAACAATGATCAAACAAAGCAAAACGTGTTGCAAAGTGCAAATGCATTTGAAGTGAAATATTCACAATAATCACCACAACACAAAATACAATTCCTTAATGGCTGAAAGAATCACACCAGCGCCACGCCAACTTGCTGTCACTCAGAATATCTTCATGAATACTTGAAGTATACTTCAAGTAGAGATCAAGTAAACAAAATATCATGTAAACGCGCATTGACTTCAAGTATACTTGCGTCAAGTAAATTACAAAATTTTATTCGATTTGAAAAACGCTTTTCATTTCTGCGAATTATGAAAACTGCACAGAGGAGCAAGAAGAAGATTATTGTTGATAATTCAGGTTGTGATTTTTATCACTTTTTTCAAAATATTTATCTAAACATCCGCACCTATGTATTAAACCTAATGTAGAGTTGTCAATGGTAAAATGTCACTTCAAGTAAATTTCAAGAAAATTTGAAGTCAAGTAATTGGAACTAATTCAACCAAAAATCCTACTTGAGTTTGAAGTGGATTTCAAGTCAAGTAGGTACTCAAGTATTCATGTAAACGTACTGAGTGACATTTTTGTCTTGTCCAGCATAGCAACATCAAGGCAAAGGTATCGGCTTCGGCGCCGTTCACGCAAACAAGATGCAACGTGCGTAACGTAGGTACGTAATTAGAGTTCGTGCGTTCTATTTCCACAATTCCTATCCTTTCGTCGACTAGTAGTTTTCTTTAAATGAATAAAAAATTCCAGAAAATCTGAAACATCAACATTCATAGTAGATTGTTTAAAAAAAAAAAATATTTTGTTTGATTGTTTGTTACGATTAATGGGAAAAAGCGAAAAAGTAGCAAATTTGGATTTAAAGTATCAACGTAACAAACATGCGTAAAAGGTAGCAATTTTGCTACTATAGTAGCAAAGTGCCATCATTGGGCCCGACTTGCACTTGATGACGTAAGCAAAGGGTAACTCAGCATTGCCTCGCTCCAATATAAAATTAACGATGCTGATGTACGGAAGCCCTAAATTTTTTCTTTCGAATTTAGGAAAAGTCGGTATGAATTACACCCTGAACTAGTTCTGTAATATGCTACATCTTTGTCTGATGAAACTACATACCTGGTAATGAAAGTAGTAATACAGACAAAAGTCTCCGAAAAATGAACATGTTCAGGCACGTTACGCCTCGTTTAAGTTTTGCTTGTTTTTATGCTTAAAAGGGTAAGTGTCATGCTGTTTAGTCGCAGATTTGACTTCAAAGTGAGAGTTTGTTTAGGCTTGAGTGGAATTGTGTAAAAAAGGATATCACAGTAAGTTATAAATTTGCCATTTAATTTATGAATTATAGAATAATTATAATTTGTATGCACTTAATGAATAAAAATTCTGCCGAAACATTTTCTGTAAATTTCTAAGAAGAAATGAATGCTTATTGCTTAACTAGCGCCTACGCTAATAAAAATTATTAGCCGCCCCCAAGCACCCGTTGTCAACCAAATGCACACAAATTCTGAAGAAAAAATATCTAATAAATTTCAAGGAAAAAATTGAAGCCTTGGTCGAGACATCGTTGATTTTATATTGGAGCGAGGCATTGCTGTCGGTATCCAAAACGGTATCGAAAACGAGCCCCGTTCAATTTCAGATCTGAAAGGTAAATTAACACTTTTCCATGACTTTACCTGTAATGATATCCCGTAATAATACTCTTGTTAAATTTTCTTGTTTAGCTTTCTTCGTAAACGAAATAAAAGATCTTAAAGGCAACAAATATATAAAATAGAATAAATTCCTAATCTATACTTTGACAGATATCATCAATCGTCAAAATGAATTTATATTGAATACACTGTTTACTTAAAAAATCTGCATAAGAAAAACAAAATAAATAATAAAATAATCAAAAGGTTCCCAGTTACCTGCGAAGAGGATTTAAAAAAATTAGAACATAAAATAAATGAAAGTAATGAAGAAGAGTTTGTAAGCAAATTGAATATTTATGATCGTGTTCATAATTAAATGATCTAATTTAATTCAGGTACTTGCATTAAAACAAATTATAAAACCCGGTGAAATTGTGAAACATCTGGAGAAAGTTATCGGGGAAGAGATTATTTTACGATTACGATGGGATACACAATCAAGCGGCCTTTAAGGATTATAAAAAAAAATAAATAAAGTTTTGCTTCGTAAGTACCTTTATAATTGAACAATTTAATGCCTATTATGTTACTTTTATATAGACTCCATATGTCTATGATTTGAGTACTTAAGTAATACAAACGATTTTCTAGAATCACTTTCAACAGAGGGCTTTACAGAAACGGTATATAAGCAACAAGTCAGAGCAGTATTTAAATGCTTTAAAAACAAATATTTTAAAAATAAATGCTTGCAAAATAAAAAAGAAAAAGCAAGAGCCGATTCTGTGACATATTGAAAATTATTAATCTCAAAAAACAAATGCAGTTATTACTGAATTAATTCATTTTATTTTTATTATGTTAATTTCGCTTTATTTTTTTTACTGAAGTAAGTTTTGTTTTTATAAATAAAAATATAAAATTTAAAGCTCCTGGTGATGCATAGAGGAGTTAGTTCTACCGCACTACTTCTGTAATAGGCTCAAGTAATGCATAGAGAAGTTAGTCCGATCGCCTTAGTTACGTAATAGGCTCCTGGTAATGCAGAGTGGATCCGATATCTACTCCTTCCTATGACATCACATCAGTGGCGTAGTCAAGGGGTGGGTCCACGGGTCTGGACCCCCTTTGAAACCAATTGCAATTGAAGGATTTACCGTTAATTTCCACTTCAATTCTGAACAATTTGTTGTTGTTTATTACAAAAGTTAATATGTTATTGCATTAATTCTTTCAGCGTAACCAATTTAAAGTTAATATGCAATAAAATATTTTTTCCTACCCCACTAAATATCCTCTTAAATTGTTTTCCTGGGCTTTCTTTAGTTGGTCACACTATTCGCATTTATTGTGTGGAATTAATTTTTAGAAATCTTATATAGTGCTAGCGTGCAATGCACTTTTCACTTGCATAAATTTGCGAATTTGTATGTTTGGGTTTGTTCAAGCCAAAATCAGAAAAATTGCTCCAACTGCTCTTTACGTCCATTGTTCAAGTCACAGCTTCAATTTGTCTTGCAAAGTAGAGTATATACGAAACTGTATGAATACTTTAGGGGAATTTTACAACTTTTTCAATACTCCTAAAAAGCAAGTACTTTTGAAAGATTGTGTGTTACGTATTATTCCAGAAGTGAGAAAGGAAAAATTGAAGAACATCTGCCCCACACGATGGATTGAAAGACATGATGCTGTAACATGTTTCCTTGAATTGGAACCAGCAGTTATTGACGCTTTAGAGCATATATCGTCATGGCAGGATCCAGCGGCTTCGTCGAAAGCATACACAATTTTGAACATAATTAATCAAGCGAACTTCTGTATATCTCTTCTTTGCTTGCATAAAATTTTTAGTTTTAGTATTGGCCTTTGTCGTTTCCTACAAACTAAAACAATAGATTTGAGCGAAGCTGTTAATGTTGCTGAAGATCTCCTGCTCGAAATAAGAGCAATAAGAGAAAATAGCGACGTGGAATTCAATACCATATATAAAAATGTTTTAGAAAAACCAAATGAACCTGATTTTGAAATCAAAATTCCTAGATTAGTAAGCCGGCAGACTGATAGAAATAATGTTCCTGTTGCATCGGCGGAAGACTACTTTCGCATTACAATTTTTATACCATTTCTTGATGAATTCTGCGCTAATTTGGAATCTAGATTTGGGACACATAAAAATATTCTTAAAGGTTTTAAATACTTGCTTCCCTTACATAATTGGAATGCTGAAACAAACAACATTGCGGAAGAAGTAAAGCATCTATGTGAATTTTACACTGGGGACATTGAAGCATCCCAAGAAGAAATGATTTTTGAGGTGAAGTTATGGGAGCGAAAATTTCTTCGAATGGACAAGTTACCTACTACTGCGATTGAGGCTCTTTCTGCTTGTGATAAAAATTTGTATCCAAACATCTTCAAGCTTCTATGTATATTGGTTACTTTACCAGTGACGACATGCGAAGCCGAGCGGTCGTTTTCCACACTGCCAAGGCTAAAATCTTATCTTAGAAATTCAACTGCGCAACTGAGATTAAATGGGTTAGCACTCATGAATATTTATAGGGAGATCATGCCAGAAGTCCATGAAGTTATTACAGAGCTTGCTAAAAAACCTCGTAAATTGGAACTCCGCATATAAGCCAAATTTCAGGTAGAGCTCGAAAATTTTTAATATACTTACATATAATTAAAGATATTGTTCATTATCAGATCTCTTTTCCTGGTTTCGTCAAATGAACAGTGATAGATAGATAAAATGACATTGTGACATAGCATAAATAAATATGAAAATTTCGACAAAGTGTTGTTTGTGACTGAATTTTTCACTCGGACCCCTCCCTTGAACAATTCCTGGCTACGCCACTGCATCACATTATGAAAAGAAGATAGCTTGGAATCCAAAATATAATTAGTTGCGTTTACAGGTAATGGGTTATATAAGTAGTTCCGACAGGGTGGAGGAGGACGACAACGGCATAAATGAAAGTATTGTATACGAAAATAATTCCAGTCGACAACACCAGATTGAATAAAAATTCTGCCGAAACATCTAAGAAGAAACGAATGGTTATTGCTCATCTACGAGTCTGCTCGCATACAAGTTGTTAGTAGCCCAATTATGTAAACAATTCTAAGGAAAAATTCCCGCTAGATTTCTAAGAATAAACTGCGGCCTTCCCTACATCGGGTCGAGACAGCGTTGAACTTATATTGGAGCGAGGCATTCCTGGCTTACCCTTTGGTTACGTTATCAAGTGAAAGTCGATGCATCAACGATTTTATGTGCGAGAAAAGAGTTTGATATTTTTGTTCTATTTGTCCAGTAATTGAGTCAGTGGGAAGAGGTGAAAAGACGCAAAGAGATATCTCTTTGCGTCTTTTCACCTCTTCCCTAAAAAACCGGTTTGCATACTGCATCCAGAATACTCGTCTGGGATGGCCCTTTGTATGGTATTAGGCTGATATCACGTGCACCGCATTCATCAGGTTTATCCGGGGAATCTGTTTCTCTGTAGATTAATTTTTTATATAATTAAAATTATTTTTTGTTGCAAAGGCATATAATAAGTTCTCTTACCTTGCATCATTTTTTTTTTTTTGAAAATTCAACACGACATATCTATCCTGCAATTATTTAATTTCATTAACGGTAGTTAATTCAGAACTTGTTAAGATCTAGCAGAAAATATGTAAAAAACATTTGGGAATCAGATTTCAGATGTTTAGCATCCCAAAAAATACACAGGAGGCTAATTAATTAGAATCACTAAAGCAATCTAAACGCCCATAAACAGACTGCAGACGGCTAGGATCAAGGAAATAATTTATGACACATTAAATGCCGGCAAAAATAATTCAATTCAAAGTTGAACGACCTCCCTAATGACACGGAAACTTTCTCTTTCAGTCGCCCAACAAGCTTGGTGGAGATACCGGCATAAAAGGAACGATAAAAAGGATAAAAATGTACATGCAAAAATTATGTTCTTGCAGAACAGCCGGAACTCCTACACAAGTGTGCACACAAAAGCTTAAGCTTTCGGACAAAAATTTCATTGGGAAACACGCACAAACACCCGTTCTTGGTGCCTAACTAGGCTACTATATCTACTACTACGTGCATGCTATAGGTATATATATGTATGTAGTGCGGGAGGATCTATACATATATATATATATATACAGGACTACATCAGGCACTTCAAGCTCATAATGTCATACAGTTATTGCAGAAGATTGAAAGAGAGAGAGATATAAAAACTTTTGACACAGTAAATCAACACTTTAACGACATTGACCTAGAGAGAAAGGCAAAACGAACCGAAGACTGCAACTTTTACTTTTCATTGTGTTTGTTTTATTCCTGTGGGGTTCGTTTGTATTTTTCCCTTTATTCTTTTTTATTTCCCCCCACATTTTTGTGGTGAAGTTGCTGTAAAAGAAAAAGAAGAGAAAAATCGCATAAATACCATAAGTGACTCCCCTTTGAGCTCCAATCCAACAACGTGCCGAGAGGTGGCCAAACTGTTGTCTTGTTTTGGGGGGCTATATAAATGCATGCCGGCTTTTAAGAGCATGCCTGAACCTTTGTGTGAATCTCTTTTATACAGTTGTTATTATGTTCTTCAGATGAATTGAGTTGAGTTGAGAAGAGCTTTAGATTTGAGCGTAGACTCTGTAGTTTTTCTCTTAACAGAATATTTCTGTTTATGTTATGGCCTGCTTGCTGGCCATCATCCACCCCATAGCTTGAGTATCCATCGAGTTTCTCTTAGGTATGAAGCACATGGCATAAAATGGGGCGGGATCAAATTATAAGTTGATTGGGATTATGCGCCAGTTCTGAAGTTGCGCCTTGAAAGCAGTTTGTTTTTATTTTGATCTCGTGGTTGCATGCATTTAAAAGCACGTTTTCCCGAAGAATTCCGATAGTTGACGTTTCGTCTTGCTAATGGGGAAGTTATGCGTTTCTGTATGGAGTTGGCGCCGCAAATGTTGAATAGCCAGTCAAATTGCACTATTGAGGAGGTAGGTATAGCTAGCTTAGGACAGGCTTGTTATGATGATATGTATAAATTTCACTGCACTATCTACAATTCAGGATGGATTGGTAATGCAGTTTAAATTTGCCTATAGTAACAAATGTGTTACGAAGTAGGAGGACCACTTGCTAAATATGTTATTAACCCTTATGTCAACACTCATCAGCTAGCCAATAGAAATTATATGCTCAAAATCCAAATCCTTCATGATACGTATCCAAATTTTAATAAATATTTTTGGGTTCTTATACGTAAACTGTGCGCATTTTTATAGAACGATTACTTAATTTACTTCTTGAGTCCATCATCGATATCAAATGGAATTAGTTCTTAATTTACAAGTCGGATTAGCTAAATTCACTAGATTATTCGGAAGTAAGTTGGTTACAGTAATATGCGAGAGCAGTGTACACGTAATACATTTGTATTGCGCGAATATTTGGAGGAAATATTGAAAGAGTAATGCGAACCGGACCTTACACGATCAATCAGAATGAGATAAGTATTGATCGTGTAAGGTTTTCAGAACCTGTAATGATAGTCAGAAATGATGATATTCGGATATCAGGCATCATTACTGACACATAGTGAGCATATCGTCATTTATAATGATAGTTTAGGGTATGCACTTCATTTCTCAGTTTGCTTCTAATTTTTGGAGAAGTGTGATACAGGTAAAATATGGTCAGTAATAATAACAGCGAGTTTTTTATACTCAATCTCCTGCGGAGGAATGTTCTGAGGCTAACTGTATTACAAAAAAGAGGGAACTTCTTCGGACCTTTATTGAAACCTTTGAAAGCGTACCGGAACTGTGGAATCCAACAAATCCTTTTATAAAACAAAAACAATA
Organism: Dioctria linearis; assembly: GCA_963930735.1. Taxonomy (NCBI): domain Eukaryota; kingdom Metazoa; phylum Arthropoda; class Insecta; order Diptera; family Asilidae; genus Dioctria; species Dioctria linearis. The sequence goes on from OZ005741.1 coordinate 257,000,312, forward strand.
AAAATGAATTTAGCTGCAAACAATTTAATTAACAATTTAGGTGAAAAAAATAAAAGCAGGCTCTAAACGTGTACATGCTAAAAGGAAAATAAACACCATCAGGTTTAATTATTTAACAGTTTTAGCTTAAATGATAGTAAACCATCACTCCACTCTGTCAAGGTGCTAGTTATTGTTCGTGAAAGTAAAAAAATGGAGCAAAACTCCTATTTTTTTTTTAATTTTAGCGCCTTTTCGCTACATTTTCATGCGAGATTTAGAAACCTAAGAATGTTATGTGCAAGGGTTTTTGACATACTTAAACCTGTTTTTATGATGCATAATTTAATAATTTAATAATTTTGGTACTGACGACAGGAATTACGCTTAATTTTGTGGAATTTCACGCAAAATTATGGCGGGACAGTTGTTAAAATTAAAAAAAAAAACAAAATCAAATGTTTTTACTTTGATGTCTATAACTCGCATCTAGGGGGGGGGGGTGGATGGAGTAATGGATTGACATGCCTTGGAAAGGTACAGTTTCCTATAATCTGAGTATCTTCGAGGATTGTATTACAAGGAAATTACGGGGTGTTTTGTGAAAAACTAGCATATTTTTTCACCTTTCGGAGGAAGTGGCGCATGGTCTATGAGTCCGCACCAATATTATTTCCCTTTTATTTTTGTTGTAAACGAATCTACTTCTATGAGCTGCCGTGTATTCCTGGGAAAGTAGTGGACGTACACGTTAGTCGGCCGCCAACTCTCCTCGCATGTGTTTCTATCCTGATATTGTAATTTGCGGTCCCACAGACCGCATACGCACGATAGAAAAAAGTTAATTTAGATCCAAAGCGAACAAATCAGAAAAAGAAAGGCTTTTATCAATAATTAATTAGGAGTATTGTCAGCATGAATATTTAAGCTTTTCTTATTTGTATAAAAAATTAAGACGTAGCTCGTTGGTAGTAAAACTTAGAAAATGAAACAGTTATTTTATCTTTTGAAAACTGTTATATACAGGGTGTTTCCCCTTAGGAGTTCCATAGAGCGGGAGGTGATAGTACTCACCTAGACGAACCAAAAATTGTATGGCAGGGGGGGGGCAATATCAACCGTTTAGGAGTTACATGGTGATTCATAAAAAAAGCTAGGTTTTCACAAAACACCCTGTATCTTAAAAACTACAGGGCGTATGGTCACAGTTAAGGGATCACTGTATGCAGAACTTCATGGCCTTTCCAACGACAGCTCATCCAGCCCCGTACCCCTCTCCCCTGAGAAGTTATGAAGGTCTAAACTAAAAATTTCGGATTTTCTTTCCTTTTTTTTACTTTGACCTCTATTATTTTTGCAAAAAGGTCGTTAACATAACTTTTTTTTATAAAAACTGTAAACTGTAGACTCTCGTCTTTAATTTGACCTATTACATCCTATGTGTTAACTGTAGCCGTTAAACAGTTATTAACTCATAACCTATTCAGGTCACACCGAAATAAGACGATATTTTTTAAAATGACGTGCTAAGGGAACAAATTATCGTTGAGAATAGGTTTGAAAATAGGTTCGAGAATAGGTTTAGAGCTAATAACTCGTAAACGGCTACAGATAGCACATTGGGTGTAATAGGTCATATTAAAGAGGAGAGTCTACAGTTCATAGTTTTTATAAAAAAAAGTTATGTTAACGACCTTTTTGCAAAAATAATATAGGTCAAAGTAAAAAAAAAGGAAAGAAAAATCCGAAATTTTTAGTTTAGACCTTCATAACTTCTGAGGGGAGAGGGGTACGGGGCTGGTTGAGCTGTCGTTGGAAAGGCCATGAAGTTCTGCATATAGTGAGCCCTTAACTGTGACCATACGCCCTGTAGTTTTTAAGATACAGGGTGTTTTGTGAAAACCTAGCTTTTTTTATGAATCATCCTGTAACTCCTAAACGGTTAATATTGCCCCCCCCCCCCTGCCAAACAATTTTTGGTTCATCTAGGTGAGTACTATCACCTCCCGCTCTATGGACCTCCTAAGGGGAAACACCCTGTATACTTGCGGTCCCGTAGCATGCGAGTGTTCGTATCCTGCCAGGGTGTGCCACATACTGCATACACTCGCAGGACATACACTCTGAGACACTTAATTAGCCTAATTTGAAATTTTCAATTTCCTGAGGTCTTATTTCGAATAGCGGGCTCTAGATAACTTGGTTAACTTAGTTGATTTGTAGTTGTAGTGATACGAATCGGCAATAAATATTCCTAGATTTTCTTTACTAATTACTAATTTGTACAATTTCTTCATTTGTGCTGTATTTAACTAGTTACACTTGAACCTGAGAACTCTCATTAGCTACAGCAATAAATAGTTTTCTTGTTTTAACGAATGCTTTGTCAAATTCTTCTCAGAACAATGATTTCCGGTGTCCCATGTTTAACTTTTCGGAAAAAATACAACAAATATTCGCAATAACTGAACACAACAATCGATTATTGAGGATCTCGCGCAAATTTCACTTACCATGTTGTAATTTAAAAAGTCCCTGCTTAAATACAGCAAAAATGGAAAAATTTTTAAGAATTAATAGTAAACAAATATCTGGAAATATTCATTGTTGATTCAGCCAAAATTCCCAACTCATACATATTTATATAGCCTGCAATTTAAAAACAAAAACTCTAAGTACTTATTTGAAAATTTCAAATGAGGGTAATCAATCTATTAGCATAACAACAACGGAATATTTGTCACGGTTTTGTAGATAGTTCTTCATCCACCGTCGTCGTTCAACACTTCGCTTTGTGCTTAATGCTAAAATTATAGCACTGCAAGCTTTTCTGCGAGGATCCATTAAACAATTTACACAAGATAAGGAAACTTCTCGCTAGATGAATTGATAAGTACTGAAACAAATACTTTCATTTTAAATGATAGTGTAAGGTTTAAACATAATGACAGAGTAATGAAAGAAGCCTTTCGAAAGTAATGGCATTATTACTTACCGTGTAAGGCCCGCATAACGCCTCGCTCGAATCGACGTTGCCTCGACGACACCTCGACGATACCTCGACGATACTTCGACGATGCCTCGACTTGCTGACGTAACCAAAGGTATAAGCCAGCAATTCCTCGCTCCGATATAAAATCAACGATGCCTCGATGTGATGTAGGGAAGGCCTTAATTTTTTCATTTCATTTTTTCTTTAGACTTCTTATGCACTATTGAAGCCCCATTGAAAAAAAATTTGTTTTGTTTTGCATACATACGTTAAACTATTAAAAATCATTTTTTTTATCAAAAATAAATTTTTTAATTTAATGGTGCAAGAGCAGAGCAGGGACCGTAAATAACTGTTATTATTTTTTTTATAAGCGAAAAAACTCTCCCATAAAGTCTTCTAGGAAGTAGTCTATGTACAGCACTTAGAGTAGCTGCCTATGATGAAATCAAGAAAGTTTCGATTTTAATATATAAATCCAATTCTAACTGTAATTCTAAGACATATTTTTTATATTTCAATTTTAAATGTTAAAAAAAAACTTATATTATTAGCAGCGATATAAAACTCTTTGCCAGAGTTTTCCATACTTCGTCTACTATAAGAATTAAAAATGAGTTTTATTTTTATCCTTAGGGGATAAAACTCATAATTCGAGTTTTTTATTTTCCTTAGGAAATAAAACTTATCAATGGACGTTTTCTATTTTTGTTACAAAATAAAATTTTTAATTTTTTACAAAAATTGTGTGAAGCAACCGTACGAAAAAGTTTCCCGATTGGTCCTATTTTTGAGCTTAAATTTACATTTTTTTTAAAAAACGGCATTAACAGGGAAAAACCAAAGCTATATATGGCAACACGAAGAAGGGATTGCCGATTCCAATTTTCCCTTCCGTAAGGTTTATTTCTTGAGGAAAAAAATAAAACTCATTTTTAAATGTTAAACCGAGAAAGGGATATAAAACTTATGATAAGACCACAGATAAACGCAGATGTCCAGACCTTATGGGGATCAGTGACGTTAAGTTACCATCTGAAATAGAAAGCACATTGTATCGAAAAAGGGCTTTGAAGTTTTTGCGAGAGATTCTGTACGAGAAACATGCCTCTTTGTGATTATTCTGGGGGTTACGCTTACGATACAGCGCCTCAATGGTTATATGTTTCTGCCTGCAACACTGCACCCTACGATCGCTATTTAAACTTGATTGTTTTTTTGAACTCTCTTACAGCCCTCCGCTTTTGCTTTCAATGTTATCTTTACATCTCTCTTGAAAAATGAGAGTTTGGTAGATGGCTTGTGAGAGAAAAGCTTTAAGCACTTGCTTGTCGGTTAGCCGCAATAATTGGCGTCAGTTTTAAGTACGGTGGATGGTTATCTGCATTTTTCTTATTTGTGATAAGACTATTATGTACTCAGAAGAAAATAAAATTCCATATCAATAACAAAGTGTCAAAACCAGACTTTTAACATATTTCTTATAACTCTTTCGGTCCCTGTAGCAAAAGGTCCTCCCGTGAAGGTCTACTCTATCCCTAGGGTTGTGAGGCAAAAAAAAAAAACAGGAAACATTTTCAGTAATATATAAATTTAGTTTAAGTTAAGCCTAACCGGTTTTATAAAATTTTATTTAGCTAAATGGCAGTCAACTGAAAAAAGAATTTCAATTTTCCTCAAAAACTGTTTTTTTACTTTATTTTTGAAAATTTTAACTAAAAAAGAAAGGCTGCGCTTAACCAAAACTGGCCTAACAAGCTTCCTTTTGACTAAATTTGAACTTGATCCAATCTAAATTCTGAGCTACCTCGAGAATCCATCCGAAAACTGGTGTTTTTGGAAAATCGCGTTTAAAGTTTAAATTTCTTTTCTTTTGCGGATGAATATAATTATTGTTTGACTTTACTTTTATTCGTCGATTCCGGGTCAAGACAAATATTTTATAAGCGCAATTTAGATTATGTTATACTACGAAAAAATTAAAATATAAAAATTAATTATATTTTCTAAGTAATTGAATTTCTTTATTTTGACTAATATAATACAAATATTGTCGTAAGCAATCTCGCACTCAGAAGCGAGCAGCGTGCCGCTTAAAGCTTTCTTCTAAGGCTGACTGAAAAATCCGAATAGAATACAACTGCCGTTTTTGACATTTGCAATTTTAACTTGTGAGAGCTTTAATTATGGAACGCAGTAATGCAAAATTATGATAAATTCATGCCTTTTTGGATAGGTTCGAGTTGTACAAATTATATGTAAAAATAATACTGAGTTTGTTTCTTATGTAACTTCAATGTCGCGGCTCGAACGTGCGCTAGGTGGCCCGTGGTGGCCCGAGCAGGCGTGTGATTTTTCATACAAAAGCGGCTGCAGAAACATCCTTTTTCCGATTCCTTCCCAAACTCGAAAACCGCTTTCAAAGCAACAAATACCATTAATACAGCCTGTCGTCACGCAACAAGGTGTAAAATAAAGACATCGCGTAATTAATAATTTTTAAATCTTTTTCGGACAGTTAAAGTGTTAATGTAAATTATAGTCATAAGTGAAATCAAGGCCAAAATTAAAGCCTGTAGGAAAATGTTAAACAAATATCCCGGGATACCGGTTCTGTTAAAATCGTCATAGTTGAAATTAGTTTCGTTAATCGCGTAAGATCTGGATTTGGAGAAACAGTAATAATTTCTTCACGCAGCATTTTGGAATCGATATTTGAAAAAGTAGGGGCCAACACGCACCGTGGGAAGTGCTTAGACGCGTTGCGGCTCAGGGCGATCTCGTCCGCACCAGTGACTTATAACAATGGACTGAGCATTGCTATTTTCCTATAGGAAAGAATTGCACAAGTTTTATAGTTTTCTCTTTCGCCCTATGGCAGAGTTGGAGCTACCAACACATAATATTGCTAACTGAACGTTTTCTTATGCCATTTGATGTTTTTATGTTGGCTACAGATGCAATCACCGCAGAAAGAATAAGGTAAAGATACTGTTTACCCAAGGTATATATAAGACAAGGTATTCTCACTAAATTTTTGACACATTGCAGCTGATGCGTTCACCGACAGAAAAAAAGCGTGCAAAAAGTGACTTCTTGTCACATCAAACGCTTTCGTGCGTTCACTGGGCACGAAAAATGACAGATAAACGCTACCGAAACACTTCCTTTCACTTTCTTCTGCGTTCACTGAGTCGACTGAGAGTGACTTGTAGCGCGCTACCTTTCGCTATCGTATTTTGGATAGTGAAATGTAGCGAAGTGATGTGTTGCCATTGATACGGATGGTAGGACGACAATAACAAGTTAGCGTATACAGTTCGAGCCTTTATAATATTTTCCTGAATGATTGTTCCTAAGTTATGTAAATAAAAGCAATATGATAAAGGCTATCTCATTTTATTTTATATTAAAAAATCTTCTTAGTTAAGATTGTTGGAATTAACAAATCAATTGGCTGCCTTCATGATAAAACGATATTAACAGGAAGTCAACCATAAAGAATCGCATTTTTTGTTTTATTGTTTTGCCTAGTACTAATAGGATGCACTACTTCTGTTATCTGCATGCCCTCATAGGATGATTCAGGGGAACGTACTTATTATATTATTAATAGGCGGAGGATTAGTAAGATTTTTACCAAGTGCTGTGACTTTAATACAAGGTGCTGGAAGCAATTCAGCAGACTACATTCTAGTTAATACAACCGATGGACCACAATATCAACCAAATCTTAGTACCAGAAATTTTTATGTTTTCGCTTTTTCCATAATGTTATCTTGGTTTTTGCCTTTTCTTTTATGAAAACCTAAAAACAATTGCTAATCTGTGTGCTTGTCTCCTGCCCTTATCTCTGCCACATTGTATGTCGATTCGAACAATTTTGCTTATATTTATATTAGTCTTCAGAATAGTGAATGGAGTTTATTCAGCAGTAACTGCAGTGCCTAGTCCAAATCCACTATTGGTACTCAGTTTGGGGACAGGTGCTTATACTCACGGTACAGTGATTCTATATACCTTGCTTATAATAATTAGCTAGACACGTCTAATGGATTTGACAAGCTTTACTAAGCTATGGAAAACAAAAATTATTATGAGATCGCAATATTCTTTAGTATGGACTGGTGTTGTATTTCAAACAAGTGCAGCTGTTGGTTGTTATTTTTTCTTTAATAAATTTCACACATTTTTGTATCTATGATGATCTATTTAATCCGCAAGGAATTTACACAGTATTTAGAGCCTTTAAGTATAAAGGAATGGATTCGCTGAATAAAATCACCTTTCTTAGGTAAGCAGATAGTGTGCTAGATTGGAAAATTATAAGAAAATAGCAATATTAAATCATCTAGGATCATTGTATTGTATTTACTCATTTTAAATTTTTGTTCATACATTTGCGAACATATTTTATTATTTTATTTTAAAAAACTCGTATTCTAAAAATTTAAAGTTTTTAGTATACTACGCTTTTTTTCGTTCACCGTGGCAAAGTGTGTAGCGTAGAATTAACTGTCAAAGTAATTCTTTTGACATACGCTTCGCTGACACTACGCTACAAGACGCTATCGTGTCCGTGAACGCACCCTATATATAGAAAATTAAGAAAATCATTGATATCTTAATAAATTTGGCAACAAATTACTGAAATTGTGTATAAAATGAAAGTTTTGAATATTCTAGATGTTTTTTTTTATAAAGCTTTTACCATAATTAAGTTCGATAAGGCAAAAAGATGTACTTTCAGGTTCAAGTGAAAATGTAAACAGAAACAAAAATAATTTTTTATGCCATAAATGTATTAACATAATAATGATTTTGTAGCAATAAAATATTTAATTAATACATAAACTTGTGTTTTTTCTCTTTTTTACTGCATTTAAATTGTTTTCATGCTATAAAGTAAAATTCAGTACGAATACTCACAACCTATGTGAAATGATAACTTGTGGCATAAGAACTTTCATAAACTAAGTCATCGTCAGGTATTTGGATATGAATAGGTATGTTATATGTATTCAGTATAAACTGTGTATTTGAAGGCAATTTGAATGTTGAACATTTTCATACTTGTGAATTTTATTGGTTTACATAACTAATTCACATGCAAATATTTGACGATGATTAGTTTATGAAAGTTTTTATGCCACAAGTTAGCATCCTGGTAAGTGAAATAATCTCACATAGGTTGTGACTATTCGTACTGAATTTTACTTAATAGCATTTAAATTTAAATACAGTAAAAAAGAGAAAAAACACAAAATTATGTATTAATTAAATATTTTATTGCTACAAAATCATTATTATATCAATACATTTATGGCATAAAAAAACTATTTTGTTTCTGTTTACATTTTCACTTGAACTTGAAAGTACATCTTTTTACCTTATTGAGCTTAATTATGGTAAAAGCTTTATAAAAAAAACATCTAAAATATTCAAAACTTTCATATTATACACAAATTCATTAATTTGTTGCCAAATTTATTAAGATATCAACGATTTTCTTAGTTTCCTATATATTTTTCTATATATAGGGTACATTTTAAAAACAGACTGACGTCACCACAATTTTCTCTCCAGACAAAATGGCGGAACGTGGTTCGTACCGAGAATACCTTGTCTTCTATATACCTTGGTGTTTACCATGCTCCGTCTCTCTTGCCCATACGCAGGATTCAGGTAAGAATAACTTCTGAAAATTAAAGACGGAATGAGTTTAATTCCTTATAAGCGATTGAAATATCACTTGGGCACAAGAAAATAATTCGATTTACGGGTGTAAAATTTCATCTAATTTGTTGAGTTTTACATATTTTTTATATATTAAACGTTTTAAAGGGTTCTCTAATTGTGATATACAGAAACACAATATTTGTGCCACATCAAATAGCAAATCGCTCAGTCCATTGTTATAAGTCAGTGGTCCGCACTAAATGGCTTGGCTCGTCAAACCGCGCCATCAAGCAAGCTTAAGAGTAAATCGAAAATAATCGTGCAACAAACCCGGTGCTCTTACGCATATAAAAATTAGTTGCATTTCCTAGAACTTTATATATGTACTTGGAAGAATTTTTAATGTATTCCCAAAGATTTTACTAAGTTACGTGGAAATGGTAGTTGGATCGTTTTTGACCAATAGGTTACAATTATATTTAATAAAGTTTTCTCTTCGAAATTTTTTTTGCAATTCTAAAGAATTATGTTTTTTTTATTGATTTCCAAAAATTAATAAATTTTGTGGTTCACTTAAAAGTCTTCCAAATTTGTAACTCGTATAAGTTTGGTTAAGCTAACACTGGGAATGCAGAGAAGTGTGTTAATAAACTTAACCAATGAATTTCTTGCTACAAGAAAATTTCCCTTTTTGTTTTTTTTTTAATATTCTTCTTGGTGCAGCTTCTCAGTGAAATTTTTCTTCTCAGCTTAATTTTCTTCCTATTTTCGTTTGCTTTATTGTCATCGCTAACTACACTCCGCGATATTTCTTTATTACTTCCTCCCAATTATAATTTTTCTTTTCCAACCAATACTGACTTTCTGATATATTTGCTTCTGTCTCGAATCGATAGAAATCGATTCATAAGAATTTTACAGTTTTTGCAGACCTGTAAAATTCCAATTCCAAGTACAAGTATACCAATACTTGTACCATGAGGTGGACTTAAAATCTTTTAAGTACAAGTACAAGTTTCGGTACTGGTACGTAAAATTTTTCAAGTACCGATACTGGTACTGGTACTTATATAAGTCCCACATATCAGCTTTTAAGTACCTTAGAAATACCTAAGTACGCACGTAATATCTCCAAATACATATTTAAGTTCTTGTTAATTATTTAAGTACGGCTTCTAATGATAGAGGTTCAATAGCTTTTGAAAACTCAAATCAGAAATTTTGAAAAATCTATAGTCAGCTTAATGACTTAGTGAGATTTCCATTTAGGAAATATCATAAAACATGTATGTTGAGAAAAGATAGAAATGAAACAGAATCGTATAAACTTTTGCCGTTTTAATTTCTAATTTTTGAAGTTTTATGTTTATGTTGTTTTGAGTGGAGCATTTAATAGACCTGCAAATGAAAATAAACACTCCGTAGGTGCAGTGGAAGAGATTGGGCTGTTGCACTTAATTGCCAACCTTCTCAACAAAGGATATCAATTCAGCACGTCAATTTCTGTTCTACTGTAACTCATATAATGCGCTAATTTTCTTTCTATTTTGCTGAGGGCGGTAAGATTTCTTGAGGCACTGTCGAGATGCACATAACCTCTATTATTAGAAGGCATATTTAAATAATTTACAACAGCTAAAGTACTTCGCGTAATGCCGGTATATGTTGTATGTGCGTACTTTAGTACTTATAGGATCCCAGCGGGAAAGTAGGTATGAAGAAATTTATGGAGGAAATCAGTATCAGTGAAAAATATGTGTACATTTCCTGCAGAAAAGAAGCGAAGCCCGACTTTGGAGTTCAAATCAGTTAAGACCGGGATTTCTTTTTAATTCTTTTCTGGTTGAAATATCGTTGATGATGCCCGTGCATGATTGTTTCCCTTCACGACTTAGAATTTGTGTAAATTTCCTTGCAGTTTTCAAGTTTAAATCAATTATATTTGAGTACGAGTGAAAATTAAAAACTGATATTCTTAAGATAATTTATTATTATTAAATATGTGAAATATATGTGTAATCGTTTTAATTTTTTTTTTTAATATTCCATTACTCCATTCAAGGTACACAATACCACCCCTGGATCTGCAAACATTGATTGGTTGTCAATATTTTCGTCGGAGAATATACATTGAGGTTTTCTTGGATGATTATTCTTCGACAATTTCTTCAACATTTACTCCTGCAGAAAGGCATCATACCCTGTCTAGGACGTTAAATTCATCGAAGTTTTCGTGAAGAAACGGGTCGATGATGCATGCCGAAAGTGTAATATGGCTTCGATACGGTGTTGCAACCATTTCCCGCTGGGATACTTAATGCGATATATATATATATATATGGGACTTATGAGTACCAGTACCAGTATCTGGATTTGTACTTGAAATTTTTTTGAGTACCAGTACCGAAATTTATACTTAAAAAAATCCAGATTTATAGTACTGGCACTAGTACTTACATAAGTCGTTTACAGATCTGGTTTTTGACCGGTGAGTGTTTTGTGCAGTATCAATTTTTTTTATTTTTTACAGTGTTAAAGATGTCTTTCAGGTTATGCCTCTCACTACGAGCAACTCCATTAGATAACTAGTATCCTACATAAATTTGTAGCGAAATCCATAATTAATTTTTCCGATTTTACGTCATGTATTTATTTTATTCTCTTGTTTTTATCGGAGAAAGTTTAGGTATCACATGTCGTATAAAATTATTACCAGATCGCGATAAATATTACCATTCGTTAGATTTTTCTTTATTGTATTTCACAGCTCATCATCTTTACAAAGGTTACATAACTTTGTACATTGTTATCTAATCTTCATACATTATACCTACTACATATAATTTGCAAGACAATGTATTCATCTTTTGTCTTTCTATCCAATCTACTATTATAGTAGTGCATTTCCACAAAACGAATGATTAGACTCAAGGCTCCAGGGAGGATCCAGCATGGATTAAATTCGGTGAGTGCTGACATTATTTTCAGTTCAGTTTTAAAATTTTATAATGTATAGGTGGAGTTTAATAGTGGTATGGCCATAAGAGCATAGCCAAAGTGTAAAGTCAATATCCATGAATAGTTATTGCCATTCGCTGGAAATGGGTTTCCTTAACTATATACATCAGAAGCGTTTTGATAAATTGTGCTAAATGTTATCTGGAAAGTAAATCTTACTCTGATATGGTGGTGGCTAGATACATATAAAGAGAAGAACACTCTTAAGATTAAGTGTACTTGTATAAGTATATTTTAGTTTTGCTTATGTACCATTACATACATATATTATAAAATGAGGATCAAGTTCGCTATATAACACAATTTGTCGGCATCTCAATCAAGGAAGTAACTATACACCAATTCCATACCAAAACGATCAAAATTTTCTTTTTTTGGACCCGACCCACTCCGATTTATATGAAACTTTCAGAACTAGTTAAGAATTAAAAATTATTGGCCCCGTATTTTTTTGTTTAGTCTGCCGACCTTCGGTCTTGGATACAGGGTGACTCAAATTTAAATGTTTTCACTGTGGACGGGTTTGCTGATTACTTGGGATCGGGTTATTCGATTCATTTGTGTGATATCTCAAATTAAAGGTATTAAAAACAAAAATAAAAAAATAAAAAGTATTTAAGACGAAAACAACCACAATTTTTATTAATTTTGGATTTTTGACGCCCTCCCGAAGAGAAAGCCCCCTTAAAAAATATTTTTTTTAAATGCTCTAATATTAATATATAACCTATCAAAATTTTTCGGATGTTCAGCTTGGTTTAGGAGATACAATTTTTTTTATTAGCGTCTCTGCAAAATTTCATATGTAAATTTTAGAATTTACTTCAAAAAATGATTGTTTTATTGTTTTTAGATACTCAATAAATGAAGCGTTTAAAAAATATTGTAATATAATAATAAATAAAAATAATAAATAATATAATAATATAATAATAATAATAATATAATAATAATAATATAAAATAATAAAAAAATATAATAATTCTGTTTTATTAATGCAAAAATTTTATAATTTTATTTTTAGTGCAAAATGAGTACTCTTTAACACTAACACTATTTTCATTTACAGGTATAACAGTGTGGTACTTTTGAGTACCTACTATTGCCTTAGCATGATCATATCTATTTTTAATTTTCCTTTCAATTGTGATAAACCTTTAATTTCGTTGCCTAGTTTATCAAGTTAAATGCACGAAGAGCAGCCTATGGGCTTTACTCTTAACGTGATTTAAATAGGAGCAGCTATTAGAGCGTTAACTCCGGTGATCTATATACGGGGAGCAGGTAGATAGCAGAACTCCAACTAAGTTTTAAAAAAAAAAACACGATGAGTGAACTTTTGATAATGATTGTTTCTTTAATTTTCTTAACTTATTTATACAACTTAAAATTAGTTTAGGGTAACAATAATTGCTATTATGATTACTTACCTTATTATTATTTCTCCATCGAAGCCCTCATGTCGAATCGCGGTCAGTGATCGATATTTCGTCACTGCTTGTTACTTGCGCGCTACTTTAGTGGGTCGCGTTAATAGATTTAGTTTGTTTATGTTGATGCGATTGTGTATTGGGTAAGGGTGACCTAGTCTCGTATTTCTTTATGTATGACAAGTGTCGGAAGCATTTTAATGTTATGAGTACTCATTGTGCTTGGCCAATAAGTATGTCATAACATTATGAATGCAGGTAGGTATGTATGTAGATATGTAGGTAGGTAGGTAGATATTTATGTATGTAGGTATGTTTATATGTAGGAATGTAGGTATGTTTACATGTAGATATGTAGATATATTTATATGTAGGTATGTAGGTATGCCACACAATATTGCTGTAGTCTTTTGTTGATTGAAACGTGAACATAATTTACCTTAGTATCTTTTTGTGAAACAGCCCAATCGTACAGATGTTTCGACTTTTGAATTACACTATTTTGCAAGTTAGCTCTTTCTGCATTTTTTGTTTAGAACTCCTCCTAAAGCATTGCAAGGTCCTTTTCCATGGCAGGTTGCAAAAAAGTGCCATTCTGCCTCAAGTGAGAACTCTTTCTTCATATGGCATATATTGTACCAGGTCATCTTATTTTTGCATTGACCACCAGACCCATCCTAAAAATGAATAATTATTTTTAACAAAAAACAATTTGTTCTTTATAAAGTTGAAGATTTTTTCCAAATATAAACGTGCGACATGGTTGTGTTTTTGGAGAATTATATAGATATTATTTCCAATTAAAGTTATGATAAGCGAGCCCCGTGCGCTGGATTTTTCAAAGGGGGTGTTTCAGATAAAAATCATCGCCTGATCCCATGATTCAGATGAATTGTCGTGTAATAGTCTAAGCTTCGAAGAATTGTTCACACATTGCCTCATTTAGAGTTTTCATTTGTGCTCCGGAAAAATCCATTGACAAAACGTTGTGACGTTTCCAAATACGGTTCTCTAAATGAGTAATGAACAGATCCGAGTAACGTTTGAAGATGTGTGGGTGGCGGCTTATATCTCCAGCTGTAATTATTTTGATTCGCTCGCTCCACCGATTCTTCTGACACTACTTCACAATATAAATTATTTTGTTAAAACTCTTTTATTATCGCACTGTGTTACGTATTCGAAATAGTGTTCAGAGTAGGCTTTCATATTGTATTTGAAAATATTTTGGATATGTAAGTCTAGATTTTTTATTGTGAGCAAAAGTGGTAAAACGTGAATCTCATTGTTAATTTTAAAAAGGCTGCCTAATTTGAAAAGTATTAATATTCTAAAATACAATAAAAATTCTATTCAAATAAACATGAAATTACTAAAAATTTTGTGCAATCAAGGTACAGTTTATAAAGTGAGGTCTGTGGAAAACCATCTTGACACCTTTAATAATAATCTTCACTTGTGTTAGTATTTGCATTGGACGGTTTAGTTTGATGAGATCCAGGCTTGGGAAGTAGTTTTCATTTTCTGAAAATCGTCCTGAAACTCCCTGTCACTTTCTATCATCTATATTTAAGTTCATCCTATTCAGCATCTGTCGAATCTTGATTTCTTGTTTGCAAAGCTACACTCAACAATAAAGGCAAAGAGTGTATTGAATGAAAACCAGAATCGATATTTGAAAATTTACGGTTTAGATGACCGAAAGTAATTGAAAAGTAGCATTTGACGTACTTGCGTCTTTCCTAGTTTTCATTTTTCTTCTTTTTCGCCAATTTTAAAATTTCGGTTACGATTGGCGCTCTAAATAACATTCTGTTGTGAAGGCGCCTTTACTAAGAAATGCCGGATTGAATTGCGTCATCATTTACGAATGTATTTCAATTATTTTAAAATTAGATTTTAAAAAAGCGAAGTTTAAATTTTCACAATTTTTTTTTGCACAATTATAACGTAATTATAGATTATATCGTTACTTTCCAATTGTGGTCTTTTACAAAAAAATCGACGGATATCCATTTTTAACACTTTGAAATTGGCATCAACAAGTATTTTCCCAAGAAATTGATATAAAATAGCGCGTTCGTACAATGTAACATGATAGGCACTACAGCTGATTCAAAATTGTTTACAATTTTTTTTTGTCTCGTTAACTCAGTGGTAAGAGCAGTCGCCCGGAAAACGGAAGGTCCCAGTTTCAAACCCTGGTTGTTTTTTTCTTGTATTAATAATTTAATTCAGAATCGTTAAAAAATAAAAAATTTTCTCTCTTCATTGTTTACAGTGTCCGTCGATAAGTTTCTAGGTTAATTAAATTAAGGCATATTTACAGAGAAATAATCTGCAAGAGCTGCTGCGTCACTACTTCAGAAGTAATATGTGACCGTGAATCTCGCTGCTATACACTGCACACAATTTCATTGGTGTTGAACTTGTATCGCTCTGATGCTAACACGAAAAAGTGTTTTTCTTTCGATCCATTGTTGGTGGTGGGTGGCGGGTGGAGGGGGGGGGGGGTTCTACCCTTAAAAATCCCTTCCATGTGAACAGGCCTATGGTAAATACATCTGGATTTTGCATAGTGATCATTCACAGGCCTGTCCCGGCATTAACATGTTGGACCTTATTCGAATATCTTGTGTGCCCTTTCCCGGACAACCAACTTTATAGATAGCTTTAAAAATTTCGATTAATTCCTAGATATACTATAACGAAATAATCGGACTTGTGCTAAAGATCGACACCGTTCCTATATGAAAAAAACTAGTTAAAGTTAACGTAAGCTTTAAGGAAATTGATGTTTTTAGATAAAGATTTTTGTTCAGTTATCTTTACTAATTCGTAAACGTTTCCACACTGAAAACCGTTAAAGAAATATTTAACGGTCGTTATCGATGCCCTTTATGTGAATTTGGAGAAAAAATAAAAACATATATGATTTTATATTTTTGTTCCGGATATATCATTTTATTTACTGAACTACCTTACCTGATACTATCGGACTATCGCTGAGCTCGAACCTTGGTGTCGTAGATTAGAAATCCTAAGCTTTATCTATTGATCCAAGCTGACGCTACGATTCTATCCACTATTAAGCTTTAAGAAGTAAAATTTACATTTGCACTAAAGATCTTTAAAGATTGTTGCGTGCGTTGAAAGTTAGTGATAATTTGACATTCGTGAATTTTGACGCAAGGTTGTTAGATGTATCGAAAAAGGTGTTTAAGAAAATATTGTTAGACCGTCGCGGAAGAGTAAAATAAGCGACAGAGACTACGTTATCAACAAAGGAGCATACAAAGGGCATACAAAATTAAATAAAAAGTGTTTTTAAATCCGTGCTACATGTAGATGCGCTAGGAAATGGAAATTTAAGTTCATCTTATAATTGTTCACCAAGTTCTGAAGAGGTTCGTTCTGAAATACAAATTAGCGATGAATACCGTAACGAAATCTCAACACAAGCAGACTACTATGAAAAAAAGAAAAGGTATTTTTCATATACAAGTTTACTTTCATTATCCACGAATTTGGTATTTTCCCATTTCTTTTAGGAGTCTCATGATATAAATGTGAATAGTTTGTCACAAAAATTCGCTTCATGGGCTATTGAAAGCAATGTATCTTTAAAAGATTTATCAAAATTGCTTAAAATACTTATTGAAGATGGGAACCACAAAAATTTACCATTCGATGCTCGGATCCTTCTTAAGACTCCAAGAAATGTATCAGTAAGAAGCATGGATAATGGCCATATTTATTTAGGAATCGTATACTTTTTGCGAGGATTTTTTTAAATATAGAACACTAAACACTGATGTCATTCTCCTGTCTATTAGTGTAGATGGTACTCAAATATCATTAAGTGGAATCAATTCTTTATGGATTATTTTTGGAAGTCTACATTACAGTTCATGCTCACGACATATTTTTGACATTGGCTTATTTTTTGGTCCAGGAAAACGTACGTCATTTAATAGTTTTATGTCCGAAACGGTAGAAGAATTGCGTGAGTTAATCAAGAGTGCCTATACAGCTGTATACGGCAGAAAATATGGCGTAAAAATAAAATGTGTAAAAGTAGACGCCCCTGCCTTAGCTTGCCTTAAATACGTGAAATGCCATGGTGGCTATTCAGCTTGTATCAAATGTGAAATAAAAGGTAATTTTTCTTCAATCAGCAATTCTGTGGTGTACAATCAACTAGATGCACCATTACGTACTGACCGAAAATTACGTCAAAGATTTTCTAATACGGAGCACGATTCTCACCATACGTCTGAACTGTATTTGAAACATTGCCCATAGACATGATCAAGGATATTCCAATAGATAAAATGCATCTTGTTGATGAAGGTGTTGTAAAAAGACTTCTTATTCTTCTAACCATAAATGTTAATAGGCAGAAGTTACCCCCAAGAAAAGTTGGAGTAGTAAATCCACGTTTTGAACAGTGTCATCATTAAAAAAAACGAAAAATTGTTTGCACTTCTTTTCGGGATCCATATTTCATCCAATGTATTTTGGCGTACGCGTACCAATACATTTTCTGATTGAATATCATCATTTTCTATAACTATTTCCTCCTCGTAACCATTTGGGAAATGTTCTGCGTGCATTACATTTCCTACTTTGCCTTGAGTTAAGTTAGTGTAGATTGAAAGATCTTCATTTTCAATTGCTTTTATACATTTTAAATTGTTTTCAGTGTCTTCGTCACTGGAAAATGAATCTCTTCCCCTCTTTTGAATTTCACCGCCAGAGTCAATGTCATCGGTTTCAATGTCTGTTTTATTGAGACTTGGGATTTTATTCATTGAAGTTTTAGCCTGCCTATAAGTGTATGCAGATATTTCAAATTTTAGTAAATGGTCGCTCAAACAAATTTTTACATAATTAAATACTTACCAAAAACAATCGATGTAAGCTGTTTAACTTTGAACGTATTCCATTTATTTTTTGGAAACAATCCCTTTTTGTTGTAGCTTGGTGAATATATTTCATTCCACTTAACCTGCATTATGTATAGAATTGTGATTTAGTCCTAATATTTTTGTATTCAGTATAGCTTAATTCATTTTGACAAACTCAATTAGAAGGAAAAACCGCCACGGTTTTTGTATTAATAAACTCCAGTATCATGTACTTCATTTTAAGAAATAGTAGGTACTTGTTCATACGACGCGATAAAAATGACAACTGAACATAAAACAAATAAACGTGAACATCCTTTTTTGCGTCGTTAACTACTTGTATAGACAATAATGTGCACGTTGCGTATCTGTGAGCGTCGTAAAGCATCGATGCAGAAAAGTTCTGTATAAGATCGTGGAACAGCGTTATCTTTATTTGGCTTTAACTGACTTTAATCATCTTTGTGATCCTTTGTACAGCGATATGAAGCTATAAAGATGCTTCAAGTGGTCCAACTCCAAAATTAAAAAAACCAAAAAAATGCATCGACTAAAAAAACGATAAATACAGCTGCTTTGCGCCTGGTTGTACGGGTTGTTGACCAACCTTGCGTTGCTGTAATCTTGTTAGGTGTTTTTACTTTAATCAATGCTCGAGTTTCCATAGAATTGTAAAGGATTGACAACGAAATTCGGCTAAGTTAATGGATTTGGAATAGCTAAACACTGTATTACGATATTAACAAGTATTATTATCATTATCCCGAGCAAACCCTTTGGCTTGAAGGCTCAAGGAAACAAAGCGGAGAAAAATCATGTTTGTAGAGAGCACAGCTACTAAAACAATCGTTTGAATTGAATATCAAATTGAAGTAAATTAAGAAATCGAAATATGTACCTTGACAATACAACACTTTTGGAAAAAATATTGGGCCACTTTAGGGTTGCAAGAGCACACTGTCTCCAACATGTGTCATGATGACACTTTGGGGAAATTTAGAAACAGCTTCTTCTGTTTTTTGATAAATCCACACTATGAATGAGGCAATGTTATTTGTTAGCTCTACGTCGTAATACAGGATTTCCCAAACAAGTTAAGTTTTCACAGTTTGCTCGTAAGCGGGCTACATTCCTTGGTATATATTTAAATGCTCAAGTAATCTGATACTCTCAATGATATTATGAGAAGTCAAGTTTTTCTGTATTCCAGCAGTAGCAATCCTAATTCTCATTAGACATAAAGTAAGAAAAAAACAAATCAGAAATAAGTTCAATGAAATTAACAATTTCAAGAGCTCAAAAGGTCATCCCTATGTTACCATAAATGTCGCGCGTTCCTTTCTTGAACTCGCGATAATTAAGCACTTTTGCTCACGATCATCATTGCAAGGCGCGCAGACCGGTTAACTACCACTCGAAAATGAGCAGAATCTAATTAAAATATTTCCGACCAAATCATGAGAAATATTTATAGCAGCAACGAATCGGCAAGAGGTGAAAGGTAGCAAAGAGTAGCAACAACAGCAGTTTCATATAAAATACATACCCCTCAGCGAGAATCTGATGCCAAAAAAGGAGCTCTCACCAGGCCTTATAGTATATGCTACATACGAGTAATATAGAAGCAAACAGCCAAGGTAATCCCAACTGCATGTCTATGCAAACAAAAGTGGCTAATAATAAGACAATTAATCTTCTTAGTGGTTTGCTGCAAGATTTGTGTATGTCGATCGGAAAAAAAAGTCGAGGGTATTATTCCTTTGCAATTGCGATTCCCTACCAAAGAGGAAGGGGTGAGTAGACGAGTATCGGTCAAAAGTAACAAAAAACAAAAACACGACCTTACAAATAAAGCAGAAGAAGAAGAAGAAAAAAAACCCAGAGAGGATTCAGTCTGAGTCCCGGGCGGGATTTCTCAGCCCATACCTGTCAACTTTCCAGTCGCGATTGCTGCACTTTTTGCTTATCGCTTCGCTCTAATTGTTCGTTTGCATAATTCACGAAGAACTTATTGTTCACCATTCCGATTTCATTAATCAAAAACATCACTCGAGCAGAAGAAACCGTTTATTCCGCAGGACTCAACGGGAAAGGTATAATCCTAAATAATTAGTGAGTCATTAATTACAGGGTGTTATCGAATTCCGTTCCGGGACAGTCCAAACAGGTCGGGCTGTAACCGATCCCGATTATTGTGCCTGCGTAAATATTTGTATTGGTCTCACACGTAATTTCGAGATTAAAGGGTTATGCCTAGACCCAGGGAAGGAAAACTGGTTTTTTTTTCTTCTCCTATTTTAGAGAGAACAACAGGGAAGACAGGACTACTGCATTAATTTCAGATGTTTGCGGTATTGTCTATGGCCTTGTTCAGGAATAATTAAATTTCAATTCATTTCTTAAACCCGGGCTAGTCTAATATGATGATCGGAATATTCCGTTTTATCCCATGATCATTTCTTAAGAAGAATTTCATGCAATGGTATTGTACCGTCTTCGATTTTATAGTTTCTTCAAGTCATTTACTAATCTCTCCAGGGATAATTAAAGACTAAACCATGGAGTACCTTTCCAAGGACATCCCTAGATAATTCAAAAGTAGGGAAGTAAAGGGACCGGACATCGACATATGTTTAAAGCGGCCACTGTTCATGGCTGTAGTATGGTTTGTCGGCGGCGGTATCCATCCATCCATTCGTCCGAATTGTGCGTGAGATTCCTTGCCTGAGGCGAAATTTAATTCAAGCGTGTCGCGAACTCCCGTGAGTGTGTCGTGCACATAATGAGGCTGTTGCGCTGGGGCTGAGTTGAGCTGGCATGGCAAGCGACTTGGATTTCGTTTATCGTTGGGCAATGGACACTTCAACTTTTGTGCACATTTTTTTGCCCTTTTCAGGTAAATACGGCGGTTATCTTTTTTTTTCCTATATGGTTTGTCTTTAAATTTGTTTTTGTTTTTTATTTTGCAAATCGCAATATCAGTGAAAAGTCGTGGTTTAAAACCGCGACATGTCATGGGAATGAACGCAATGCATTGTGCTTACCTTGTCTGACATCTGTTACTCTGTCAATAATTGTGGTTTCGGCATTTCTTAAACTATGCCTTTGCCGTATGTGTATCGCTTGAATTGGAGAAGACATCCGCTGGCGTTTTGAGACTGAAATAATTCGCAGTAGATTATTATGGGAAAAAAGTGACGTCTGTTTTGTTTTTGTTTTTTTTAATACTTGGTATAGTATTTAAATTTTAATTAATTATAGATTTTAAAATTCCTGAATGTGTCTGACCGACTGTGATTCTAAAACTATTGAGATTTTTGGGAATCCACGGGGGGGGGGGGGGGAAGATAGAGGTTTTAGTTCTGCGTTTTGAGTCCTATTTTAATGGTTGTAAATTTATTAATAAGCTGGAAAATATGTCTATTAAAATTTTATATTTTAAGTGTAAGTGGAACCTTTTCTTGTTTTAACGCTTTCTTTAGCTGAACCTATGAAGACAATGAGAGCCTGATAAATTTTGAATACGTCTGCTGTGCCAAATGAGTATGGCAGTGCAGTTTTTGTAATCTGGACACTAAACGTTTCATCTTACTTTTTTGCTCAATCAGTTATTGCTATTAAGAATATGCAATATAACTTATTTTTTAATTATTATTTAAGCTGTTTACGTTTAGCAAGTAAATATTATTTTTAGGCCATTTAATAATATTTTATTATAATTTTGGGGTTTAAGAAAAAAGATCGCTTTTAGCTAGTATTCGGATACTACTGTTTCAATGTCCGGACATAGGCTTTTTGGAAGAAATTTATTACCCATTATTTGTTAAAAATAAAAACATAAAACTATACACATTTTATTAATTGAAAGAACTATGAACACCTTTTAAGGAACTTTTCTATTTAAAAAAAAACTAAAGAATCTATGCAGGCAAATACTTCAAACTTGGTAATTAGGAAAAAAATACTTAAAAATATTATAAAGTAGATAACTAAAAAAAAACGATAGTCTCAAAAAAGTTATCGCATATCAGTTTTGTTGTTAATATTTCGAGCACATGAAGTCTTTGCTTGCTCCTCCGTAAGATAATGAAAGCATTGGAGTGCACTTGGGGTAGTACCACCAACCACCTAGTGCAAGAATCTCAAACAATGTTTTCAAATCGTCATCCTCAACATCGCTTTGTAATTCAAATCAAATATTGCCTATCCTTTTTTTTAAATTTTTGTTTTAGACTTTGTTCCTTTTCATTAGACTTCTCTATACGGCATCGAATTGATCCAGCTTGATTTGTGTTTTAGAGTGCATATTTTATGCCAACCCTCTAAAGATATAGCACTGGGTGATCTATCACTAGCTTTTTTCTTAATTCGAGTTTATCCCATAATAAACTAGCTTAGGGTAAAGAAGGTGCTTGCTACTAATTGAGCTGTGGACTTCCTATCGCAATACGAGAGGGAGTAGTCGTCTGCGACACACAAGAAGGACTAGGTGCGGGAGAAATTGTTTCAACTTTTTTAATTAGAATCAATAGAATTACTCTTACCAGTTGCAACTTTCTGTCGTCAATCAAATCATATGTGCCTCCGTCAGAATGTAAGATTTATTTCTGGTAACGCTTATGTCCAAGCTTCTGCTCCGGCTTCCTTGATGAATGTCCAAAACTTGATTTTCGTGAATATTTCCATTAGCTCATAAGCAGTGTGAAGCTTCTGTGCTGTAATTGATTCTTGCGTTGTAGTTGGTATATCAGCATTTCGAGTAGCTGTAAAAATGTCAACCACATTTTCATATAATCACTGAAAACAACTGTTTTCGGGTCGCAAGGGTAAAGCCCATATTTCTTAAAGTATTTTTTATGGTGTTTCCAAATTTTTAGATATCGCAAAATTGCAGTTTTCAGCAAAGGACAGAAAGTTTTTTTTTTGTTATATGTTGGGCAACATTCTTGACTTCCATTACCGAACGATTTTTTCTAACTGACGTCAGCTGACTGCATCATATGAGCGGTGTTTGCTGGCAATGCATATAAAATATACTTTTTATTAGGCATAGAAGTATTTATGGTAGCGCAAAATGAATTGATCATTCCAAGCATAATATGAAAAGTCATTTTGATTTTTGCATGTCCGTCCATCTGTTTGTCTGTTTGCCTGTGCGCACGATAACTCGAGAACGCGTATAAGTAAAATTAAGTTCGAAAATGAGACAACTCGGGGAACTGCTTCGTGGGGTTGCCATGCAAAAATCTTGTTTTTCACTATATATTTGGACACTGCCTGAGAACGTGTCGAAGTAGAGAGCTGAAATTTGGTACACGATGTTTTCATAGCACGAGAAAAAAAAAATTGGGCAGCCCCTTCTGTGACCATCAATACTAGACGGCTTTTATGTTTGAGATTGGTTATAACGGTTTTTACTGTTCGACGAGCCATTTTAGAAACATATGCGGAAAGCTACTTCAAAATGAAGTGACCATACCAAATTACACACGGGCATTCATCTAGGATATCATAAGAATTGGTCTTAGACCAATTTTAGCTTTTTTACTTCTTTCCTTGTAATTTTCATTCAGCTCTAACGTCAAGTGTAACTTGTGGCTGTCCTGCGAAAAGGGTGTTTGCGGTCTGGTATTTTCTTACTCTTCGAAGCTCCGCCATTAGCTACATAGCCGAAAAAGATGCAGAAAATAAAATTCTGTTTCGTCTCCGGGCTAAATTTGATATACGTTTTTGAATCCACCGCATGTAATTACTTTACTGGTTTTCGGACAAAGAGAAAAACTCGTTTTATCCCCATTTAGTATTCGGGCAGGATCATTTAATATCTCGTCCTATCGGATACTTTTTATGTATTGGTCCAGTTCTCGAGCCATTTCAAAAACAGTAATCACTACTCTGCCTTTGGGAATAGTTTTTGCTTGTCTTGTAACCAATGATGTGTTTCGTTTAAGGAAGGAATTGAGCCATGTTCTTCCTCGTCGACTATATTCCTAATATGTTGCACCATGTTGACCAAGTTATTTTGTTTAAGTGAAATTCCACACTTCTTCCACAATTATTTTTCAACACACTTCACATTGCTCCATTTATTTTCTCTGACATCTATGTCATATAGCTTAACTCATCTCTGCATCATAATTAGAGGATTGTTTTATACGTTTTAAGTACTGTCATCCGTTATTTTGAAAATTATTATAATTATTTACTGCTCAGGTACCTTTTACTTTTAATTAATCGAATACGTATTAAATATTTTTGTCCGGACACTGAAACTGCCATGTTAGTAGTCGGACAGCAGAAATGGAATTTCTTAAAATGCGTCCGAATACTAAAAGTATAATAAAACAACATGTTTAACTTGTTCTGTCCTATAAAAAATATATTTTATAATTGTATTAGATAGTAAGCAGGAAACAATCTCTTTTTAAGAAGTGTCCGGACAGGCTGTCCGGACACTAAACAAAATTGATTTTTTCTGTTTTAGTTATCGGACGTCCAAAAATTTTATGACATTAATAAAAAATATTTCATATTACTAATAAAATACAATATTCAACCAATACAAAGCCAGTTAAACTAAATGAATCAATACTTAATAATTTTATCTCACTTTCTCTGATGTCCAATGCACTAATTGCACTTTACATGAAACATGTTTTGAGCTTACTGACGTGAAGTATACATACACAAACTGATAAGTATTTTCTCAAAAAGGACACGTGTGTTACCTAAATTTTGGATGTGCATCTAAAAAGGTCCAATAAACAATAAACAACACTCTAAAGGAGTTCTAAGTCTAATGCGCGTACTTTTTTTATTTGCATTAAATAAAATGAAAAGTGTCCGAATACTGGAGCTGTCCGGAAACTAGTGTAGGTACCCTACCTCAACAAACATGTTTAAATTAGGAAGGATTACACTTGCAAAGACTCTTAACATTACTAAATAGAATAAATACGCAAATGTGCCCACCCAACTATGGAAAAATTCATAAAAAAATGAAAAACCATAAAAAATAATAAAAAAAATTATTAATAAAGACTTTGCTTCAAAGTCCGCACTAAAAAATAATAAGAATTTTTCGTTTTACTTAATGAATACATCACAAAAGTTTGAATTTTGAAATTTTCATTGTGGGTACACAGAGAAAGTGAAAGTGGACATTTTTTTTTCTTAAATAACAAGACAAATTTTTTGCGAAGACAGTTTGATAAATTCAATACATAATTGAAAACAAAAAAAATATGCGCTCAACATGAGGTCTGATTCCCTAAAATTCTAAGTGACATAAATTTTTATTTTAATGATTTAAATAAACAAGAGAAAAAGTTACAATTGGTTTAAAGGCCGCTAGACACGCTTAAGCAAATCATACGATTTGTGCATGGCCAACTGGTACGATGTTAATGAGCTTATGTATTGAAAGTTGGAACTTGCATTGAGACTGAAGTCTGGCATGAATGAAATTTCCCGAAACTATTCAGTACAAGTAAATCTTAAGACCTTGCTGTAGAAGTGAACTAGACGAAATGAAATGTTAACGATTTTTATGCAGACTATAGTTCAATTGTAGAGCAAAGTTGTCAGGTTTGCTTGTACGCAATAGTTTCGTCTGATTTCATTCTTGTCAGACTTCAGTCTCAACTCATACTCCGACTATAGCTATACAAATCGTACGACTTGGTTTGTGCAAGCCAAGTTGTTGACAAAATCGGATGTTAACTTTAGCTTCCACACGCAGCGAAATTTATCCAGACTTTAATTCAATCCTATAGCAAAGTCGTCCAATTTGCTTGTACGCAATAGTTTCGGCCGATTTTGTTCATGTCAGACATCAGTCTCCACTCAGCTCTGACTTACGCAACACACGTTCATGCAAATTGTACGACTTGGCCATGCACAAGGCTTACGATTTACTTGAGCATGTGTAGCGGTTATAAGACCAATAATATTATACCTTAGATGAAAATAAAAGTTAAATAAACTGAATATCCAGAGTTCTGTATGGCAACACCAAGAAGGGGTTACTTACCCGATTTAGTTCATTTTTGAAATTTTATTTACTATTTTTATGAAAACGCCGCGTCTACAAAATTTCAGCTCTCCACGTGGACGCTTTTTCAGGCAATAAGAAAATATATAGTGAAAAACTATTTTGCATGGCAACACCATACATAAATTTAGTCCATTTTTGAACTTTTATTTTAAATTTTTATGAAAAGTTCGCATACAAAATTTGAGCGTGGGTGTGCAATCCATTATGCTCTACCATAAATATTTCTATGCGTCTATGCATTATAAACGCAATGTGACAATCTTAGTATACCCTATGATTTCATTTAGGGTATAAAAATAATGCGTGCCCAAGATAGGCTATCGAACCGACTACCCTGAGATTAGGAGTCTCATACTCTACCGACGGAGCTTGTTAAGTCATTCTAAGCGATTGCAACTTATTTACATTAAATTGAGTTCTTCCTCACAGACACAGACTCAGACAAAGTGATTTGAAAGTAGAAGAACTACTATGTTTTACTTTTCTCCAATTTATTGATAAATCCATATTTATTGATTATAAATAAAATTCACAGAAAACATGTAATGCAGCGCTTACATGCAAAAATCACGTTACTAGAAGTTTCCGATTTTTATAACAGTTAGCATCGTTGAATAACGCCATAAATAAATGAAAACATTTTGATCCATTCGATACTAAAAGTCATTCCTTTTTATATCGATCACCGTAGTTATTAAAGGACCACCTTAAAATTTTAGGATATTTTATAGTTGGTATATATATTACCGAATGTTCCCAATTTTTATTGAAGTCACTTATGAATGTTGTCGTATTAAGTGAGGGTAAAAATGCAATAAAACTGATTATCAATTAGTTATATAACGTGATGATGAAAACAATTATAAAACTTTCTTATATACATTCTAGTACTGGTTACACTAAGTTATATCAACTGGTGATTGAAACATATCTATCTAATACTTATAAAACCTTTAGTGACTTACTTCCACGATAACCATTAGTAACCTTAAAAAACTCTAATACAACTACGTTACCAATTGGTAATATTATATAACTCTTATATAACCACACAGATTCTGATCCGAGTAGCCATTATATAGCCCTTATAAAACAACTCATCACTTTCAGTCACGGAAAATTCGAAATTTTTTTTTTTTTGGAGTGGCATCATAACAGGGCATTGCTAATTGGGGCCCCACACGCCTGTTTGAGTTTATCAATTTAGCCAATTCAGAAATGAATGAATGCTTATCTACGATTATAAAAATATTTAGCGACTTTCTAAGAAAAATTCTCAGAAACAGCATAAATACAAAAGTTTTTTAAGAAAACAAAATTATTATGTATACTGTTGGTGCGAAAGAGAGGCGAAGTGGATAGAATCCAGGATGAAATGGAAGAACTGCTGAATGAGTAGTGCTATCCGTTCCCATATATATTTTTTCAATCGTATTTCCACAGAAAGAAGTTAAAAGGAGTTTTACAAATTTCAGGAAACGGGAGAAGCTTATTTTCTCTGTTAATCCATCTTTGATCCTTCCACGCCTTAAGCTCTCGTTCTTTAAATATCTAATAATTTGTATCTATATAATTTCGCATAAGAAATCTTTCAGTTGAATTTCAACCACTAACCAATCATATTGCCGTACTTTTTACAAAACTTAAGTTCAATTCCAGATGCCACTATAACTCTAAATAGTGGTCAATTGGACGAAAAAAATCTTTGCTACATTAAATGCAATGCAATTTACCACTTACAACCAAAGCTTGTAGCTTCTGAACCCGAAATAACACCCTTAACGTGACCGTGAGGCCTTTCTCATTAACTCTATCGAGACATTAGGCGTGTTTAGGCGGAGACCAAACCAGTTTTGGCAAACTAGGTTGGTAGCATAAGGTTTCGGTTTATGAGGTCGAGTAGGATAACCTCTATTTTGTAAAAAAATATATTTTTAATATTTTTATCGGGGATTTGTATGCTCTGTTTATAAAACACCGAATCTTTTTGAGATTATGAAATGGATTTTGGTGTATAACTAATTTATGTGCTAGTACCAGATTGGTTTGGTTGCATTTGGTCCGTACCAAAATCAACACGAAATAGGAATAGTTCCTTTTTTTTTATGTGTATGACTAAATTGATTTTTTCTGTCTAAATAGACTGGTTTGGTCTCCGCCTAAACGCGCCCAGTTTCTTCAAACAAAACACTTGAAACGAAGCTCAAAAATTACCTCAGGTTCAGTTACAATTAGAGTCATTCCACAGAAAATCAATGTTCTGAATGGACCATCTCTGATTTTGATAAAATTACACAGGTAGGTTGATTTTATTGTTAATAGTACTTTGCTGAAATATTTTTTGCTTTTTGTCCATTTTTGGCGGAGATACGGAATTTTGAAATTTGAAAAAACTGATGATCATAACACTCCAAAGAATCTATTCGAATATTCCATTCTTCTTATTTATCGAACACAGTGCATAAAATCTAACAGCTCAGAATACGTTCAATTTTCGTTCAAAGTTTTCTGAACTACATAAATTTAAAAACAAACTCCTTCCAAACTTCAAAGAGTTCGATTTTCTTCTTTCTATAGCTTCCTCAAAACCCATTAGGGATTAAGAAAAATCGAAAGTGGGCGGTTTGAGATATTCAAAGATAACGGAAATATCCATTATCCTTGAAACCAAATTTTCAGAAAAAGGACCTCAACTAATTATTTTCAGGAACATCAAAGCTTTCTTAAATAAATAGCCTTTTGTTCATAGGCTTGCGACTTGTACATTCTGAGATATAACTTGTTGAAAATGTACCTACCAAGCAAAACTTGTCATTTTTTTCAAATTTTAAAATACCGTATCTTCATTCAAAATAGACAAAACAAAAAAATATTTCAGCAAAGCACTATTAAAAATAAAACAAACCTACCTGCGAAATTTTATCAAAAACGAGATCGTCGATGCACAAATTTACACAATATTTGTCGATTTTCTGTGGAATGATCCAATGCAGAGATAAAAAAAAGAATTTTCTGTTGTGTAAAATCACAACATCCACGGTAAATCATTACCATCGTATTACACTACTTCCATGGACACAAGTACTACCATGTATGCCCTAACCTTATAACATACTTTGATTGATCAAGCGTAACTGCTTTACATAGAAATTTATGTCGGCTATAGTATTACCATACCATACAACAGAACGGTATTAAACTAAACCTCCAGCTACCCCCATGAATGCGTTAATACCCAGCGAAGACAACGTAAGAAATGTAAATGGAAATGTCAAACCTTCTATTAGGGCTGAGGATGACCCATCTCATTTGTGACAAAGGAAACATTTTCATTGTCCCGGAGCAACAATCTTGTATGTTTAAGTTTATTTATCCAGAACGCACACACAGGGTGGCATTCTAAGGGACCAGCCAAGAACAATCTATAGTTCCCAGTCCACGACCCCCCCCCCCACCACAATATATAAATCGCAACCATCCTATCTTGCCCAGCATCTTCAACTGAATGCCATTTCAATCAAAGATTCTGACCCAATTTTAAGGACAGTGTGATGGACACACGCCGCCACCCATTCTGAAATATGCTTTTAGTTTTAATGAGCACCCTGTAGAAATTCTATCAGAACCCTATATATACAAAATATAACAATAACTCGCAGGGGCCTTCTAGCAGTACAGTCGCAAGGAAAATGAAGATGCCCAGAACACATGGATACACAAACATTATAATGCCCGTGCGAACATAAGGACGCATGGACAAGGCAAGAATCTATAGTCGGAATATGTAAGTTTGTGTTTTTGTGTATCCTGTTACGGGTACCACACGGTTTTATGTGGTCCTTACAAAGGAAATTAGAACATTTGATGAGCCTCGAATAGGGTGTGGGTTGAATCTTACATAAATAAGCAGGATCAAATGGACGTATACAAATGGATATTATATATATATATATATATATATATATATATATATATATAATGTATGTACAATATTCGGCTCCAGAAAATATCTCAACACTCTAAGGCTCTACGAAAGGATAACACGCAACGGTAATTCCAGTAACCATTCCTCCAGGTCTGTATTATCTGAAGGGGTACTCTGCGGAGTTGGGGTGTTGTAGCTGTACCCTTTTCATATTTGAACTTGTCCCTTGTCCACGACCGTCTAGTTTAGAGAAAGTCAAGACTCTCTAAATAGCTGCTGTTTTTAATAAACATAAGCACACCATCCAAGGCACATGTCCACATGCCTCTGGTACGTTAATATTTATGCATACATATATATATATATCTATATAAGCATATAAGCATAGTGGCACATGTACATATGCTTAAGCTTCTGCTAATTACCAAGTCCCTCCACATTTTTACAAGAGCGAGCCTATTGTGGGCTAATAACACTTTCGACCGTGCTTTTCCCTTAGTGGAGATTAGAGCTGGAACACCGGCTTCTGGCTAATGCCATCACGTTCGATGATTACTCTAGTTTGTAAAATGGCGTGTGGGTGGTTTGGGCTAATAGTTGGCATGAAACTCCCTAAAAACGGAATAAGTAGGAAGGGATGGAGCAATATAAATTTTATGCTGACATGTTTTTGGGAGAGGAAAAGTTAATTGAAAGCGGCAGTTTTTTCTCTCTTGCAGTAAAATGAGAATGCTTTTGTGAAAGTTTTAGTGAAAGTCATGAGAAAATTTGGCGCATTCTGAAATGGAATCGTGCTGATATCACTTACACGATATCTTTATTAGACTTAGCCATGGTTTGCCATATCGTTTCACATTCAGATTAGATCCGAACATATTCTGCCATTTTTTAACATTTTACATATGTATGAAGGTCTTTTTCCACCTAAACATATTTCAGGGCTTTCTCGTTTCCTGGTTCCCTGGATATCCTGATGCTTCTTCTTATCAAAATAAGTTCAAGTTATATGATTTTGCGGAATTTTTTAAAGTTTTTATACTTGGAGTATAAAATCAATTTTTTCCAATATTCACCATACCTATTCCATCGTCCTATCTTTATATCTCAGACTACTCCGCCATATTATCTTTGTCAAATACATATTTATCTATTGAAATTTCGTTAATCTCCCAAATAAAAACATTCCGGACCACTGGTTTCAATGGTGAACCTTATAACTTCGTGCGTTCCTCCATCCTAATAGTTGCAATAACTTATTTGCAGAAGTCTTATTCAGTGCACTTTGTTTTTGTTTTGTATATTATTAAGCTAAGCTCAGGGGACATGCTAAGATGCAAAGCACAGCGTGGTACTCATATCTTTTTTGAGACATCTTTCATCTGAATGATACTACTTCTATGCAGCATGTATACAAGGTGTTTCCTCCATGGTGGTCAGTAAAGCAGGACATGATATACTCACCTAGCCAAACAAAAAATTGATTAGTAGGGGAAGGGGCATATCAACCATTTAGAAGTTACAGGGTGATTAAGAAAAAAGGTAGTTTTTCACAAAACACCCTGTATCTTAAATATTACAGGACGCAGTTAAGAGCTCATTATATGCAGAGCTTTATGGCCTCTCCAATGACTGCTCAATCAGCCCCATACTACTGTAAACTGTAGACTCTGTTCTTCAATTTGACCTATTCAATTGCCCCCAGAGATTTAGAAGTTTTCATTTGAATGTACTTTTTCATCTTTGCATAAAATAAAATATACGAAGAAGATTTCTCGTCTAACTGACTGAAATTTATTGAAAATAATTTCAATAAATTTACAAAATGCATTTAAGTGCAAAAAAATGATTGAACTTTTCGATCCAGCGATCAGAGGGGTCTCATCGGTATGGTTATCTGTGATCGCCTACCATAGAAATTCAATGAAGTTCAACCAGAGATAACCATATCGATGAGACCTCTGTGACCTCATTACACTTTTTAACAGTTTCAACAATTTAAGGGTTGATGTCGTAATCGGGGTAGATCTGCCAGATCCTACCTTCATTTTTTTATTCAACGAGGACCCACGAAAATATTGACAATTGGAATGAAGAAATTTCCTTACTTCTACTAAGAATTCCAACTTTCATTTTTAGTTGAGAGGGTACATGGCCAGACAAATTTTTCGTCCCAATATCAACCAAGCCAAGTAAATATAATATGAAATTGACCACATCAACCAAATAGACTCCAAGTTTTAATTTCAATGGAACCCACATAATTATAACTACGTATTTGTGTTTCTCTGATTGAATCGTGTTATTTGTCAAAAAATTTCGTTTTGCTTTGACAATATTTGAGTAAATTAAATATATCGAATTTGAATGAATTAACGCTCAAATATATATGTATAATCTTTACATATGTCCTACTTCGACCAAACTGTCCATGTATAATGCTCGTTGTTCTTTACTCCAGCGAACGGATTTGTCCAGATCATTTTAAAAGATGGATGTTGTTATGGGACCCGTAAGTATACTAAAATCATTTATAGTTATAACGAATTCAATAGATAGTTACCCGTGAACGTGCTGGTAATAAAAAAAGTACATATACTGTCATTGAATGGTTTTCCTGTTGGAAAAGGGGTCTCTTTGACGATGAAGGGCCGCGTTAAAGGTGATATTTACCACGCGTCCAACTCAATGTCAACAAGAGTTAGATTCAACCTGGAAATTGAAAAATATTCTTATATACAACAACGAAACTAAATCATATTTATATTTAAAAAAATGCACTTATAAGGCTCGATTAGGACTAATTAATGCACAACACTACGGTTATTGATCAATTTCATTATGCAGAAAAGCGGCCACCTGTGACTTTCTGTTGCAATAACTCAAAATCGAATAAAGGCATCAGAAGGTATTCCGAGGTGCATTTTCTATAAAAAAATAATTTATTGGTTGACATTTCAACACAATTTGATAAATTCAAAAACAATAATTTTGGTATATTCAGAAATACATTTTCGTTCTTCACGCATTAAAATATCGAAACTGAAAAGCATAAACGTCGTAACCGACCAAAATGAAACTTTTCACTATAGCCGAAAAACTATTTCAAAATCCGAAAAAAAATCATAACGTCTATAAACTATTGGTGATAGAAATGCTAGTTTTGGACAGATTTTTTTTAAAAATTATACCCACAATTTGCAATAAGTAGAATTACGCTAAAGTTAGTATAAGTATTAGTTTTGCTAGTTACAGCAACCCGTTTTTTGTTTTATGGACGTCAAGAATGCTGTATCTGAATAGCTGTAATGTATGGAACGAAATCAATGTTAAAAAACTTATGGAAACTGAAATGCTGTATGAAATATACCTTATTTATTTGTATGATATATGTGAGCTGTATCCAAGTACTATGTTTAAAACAGAATTTAACTTTTGATGTACACTAGCACAGAACAAGACAGGCAGTTTATATAAAAGGCTGTAGTTACTCTTAAGTTTTTATTTAATACTCTTCTAACGTAGTAACACCATATTTTGAGTTATCTATAGGTTGAAAAGAATAGAGTAACTGCATCTCTCATGCAAAACTAAGCAATAACTAAAATGCATTGCACGCTATTTTTTCATAGACAACAAGTTATTCAAAATGTAGTAACTTCGAACAATATCGAGAGTTAATACAGAAGTCATCAATTTACGATCTACAAAAATGGCGTAAGCCTCTCCAGCCATCAAAACTCGGATGCTGTATGTAAACTCGCTTAAAAATTTGCAAACCTTCCTTTGCTTTAAGCGACATGTGCTTAAAAAGTAGCGGATTTTGACCCTATTACTGCAAATCAAGTCGAAGTTACTGGAAAAAGTAGAGCTGTTTTCAAGGGCGTGAATTATTTTATTTTCATCGTAGAGATATGAGAACCAGACCATTCATCACAGTTTTTTTTTCTGATTCAAATGGTGTATATAACGCATTTTCGTCATTTTGGTCGGTTACGACGTTTATGCTTTCCAGCGTCGAATCAACTAATAAATATTTTTTTTTTATATAGAAAATGGATCTGGGGTAGGTTTTCCTTTGGATGCCTTTGCTCGATTTTGATTTAATTCAGTTTTAATTTTCATTTTAATAAGGAACTTGTAAAAATTCTTAATGTATGTCTTTTAAAAAAACATATTGTAATATTAAAATATATTTTGAAGTAGTTACGAAATTTGCATTTATTAATGACAGAAAAATAATCCTCTGTAAGACAACTCAATGCCCGAGACACTAACACAACCGAAAATAATCTATGCCTAATCTCTAATTAAATAATGAGCAACCATTGACATAAGAGCTAAATGTAGTGGGGGAAATTCAACATTCAAGTTACATAAAAATTGTGCTTCTTGTTTTTCTTTGGTATTTAGTAATTAGTTGTCGATATTCGGTATAGATCCTACAAAATAAATATTATTCTTGCCACAGGTGCAGCTTATAAAGTTGCAGGAAGGATCATTCCATAGTAAATCGGTTGGATTTCAACCTGATCATAACAAATTTCGTGCTTCTTGTACTGAAAGTTAAGTAATTACGAGATAAGAATTTCATACACTATTTTTTTTTCTTTTGTCCTGCGAAACTTTGAAATCCTTAAAATTCGTCGATTTTTTATCTACTGTGTTACATAGCCAAGAAATTATAACTTTTGTTCTGATTATTACAGAGACATGGTCTGTAACTTATTTTAAAGAAAAATGTTCAATATTTCAGAAATTTTTTTATAAAGAATGTCTTTTATAAGAAAGAAAAAAATTGAGGATAATAAGAATATCGTTATCCTTGAATATCTCAATCTCAATATTTTAATTTGACTTAGTTTTAGGGGGTGTTCCGTAGAAAAAAAAAGAAAAAACGAAATCCTTATAAGATCCTGTCCTTTGTTTTTTTGTTTTTGTCATGTATGAATTTGAAATTTAGCAGGATATTGGGTCTTTGTGAAGCGCAAATATTTTGAACATAATAAAACAAATTCAAAAGTTCTGATGAATTGGTTATAATAGCAAACAATATACGAAGAATACCGTCGCCCCTAATCTAAAGATAATATTTTCAATTTACCAGGGTTAGTAGGCATTGAGTTATAAGTAACAGGAAAACTGGAGCTTCTTTCGTCAGTCTCATAGTTGCTGGAAAAAAATGTTTTTGTGTGTTAAGTTATGAGACAAATCTTACTAATAAGACCAACTCTTATAAAATTACTCTTAGTTATCACAGGCAAATTCAAATTAGATTTAAATATATTTCAATTCGGTAGGTCGACTGTTCGGAAAAGCTCTGGTACGGAACTGCGATTGCGCGAGCCTGAGTCGCTCTTAAAAGAATTATTTTAAATGTTAATTCTAATAATGTTGTTAGCAAATTGTAAAATTTCCAAGTTGGGATCGATCGTAATGAGATAAGTGAAAAGATTTTTTTCGTCAGTACTGCATAGTTATTTTAGACAAAAAAAATGCAAATTTGTTGTGTTATTCTTTATCCGGTAACATTTTTACACCACGGATATCATTTCTTTTCTTTCTTAATATGAACCGTTGATAGTCATCTAAAACAGAGAAAGAATCATCTCAATATCTGCTTCCGTTCAAAAGTGACTAATATTTTTATATTATACAAAAAGTGAAAATGTTTAATTTCCAGATCACAATAAGCGTTCTATGTTGCCATCCTCTGGCAATATGAACCTTTCTGATTTTTTTCTTATAAGAGGAATTTCTTATATAATTTTCCCTGAAACAATATACTCTTCTTGTTAAGGTAAACTTAAAGCTATAATTTCGTAAATATAAATCGGCAAATTTTAAGGATTTGAAAATCATTCCTTTCAATTCAATTGATTTCTTATAGAAGCTTTTGCAAGTGCTCGTCTACTAAATTATTTTATACGTTTCCTTATTTTATACAAAAAAAAAGTATCAGTTACAGATTTAGAAAGTTAGCCTACTTCCACAAAACTTTTGTTTTATATTACTAAATACTGGTTAGGTTTTATTTTTATTATTTAGTTATAATACATAATTAGTATTTCACTTTTCTGCAGTCTATGACATCAGAAATATTTAATAGTGAAGAAATGTTGGCTTCCGCTGCTGGATACCTACCTACATATATTTCATAATTACAAGCCACTCTGTTTTAAATTCGTGCTTGAAGATTATAAAACTTTGAGTTCACACTTCAAGTTTTAAGCGGAGCAAGCACTATTTATCCCAAATGGAAGACGCCTGCCTGGAAACAACATTTATTCACTCTCAAAAGGTCATGGCTCCCAATAATATACAAGGAAAAAAAGATACTGTGAGCTATTGATGAGATTATTAACGTTGCTCTATATGTATATCCATAAGGTCGACCGAGGATGAGTTTGGCTCCGAAAAACTATGTAATTGGTCATGCCATCAGCCTAAGAATGAAGAATATCCGACTCTGTATTATCATTCATTTCCACTTAAGGACCAACATCAAATCATAAAACTTGACTTTACCGGTTCAAGGAGTAAGTTATATTGCTGTTATTGACGAAATGTTAGATTGGTTTGCTTGTTTCGGTCAAGTATTTGAAAATGTGAACATTGGCTATTGCCTTATGCAAATAGATTTTTATTATACTTCACAAGTCTTCAAGTGACATATTATCCGCCACAACTACCTAATTTAATTCAGTTCTGAAAGTTTGGTATTATTTACATATTTGAGGAGTAAATCAAAGGAGGGCTTTGCCACCCATCCGAACGTAGTGACAATATTTAGAGAGTTTCCAACAGGATAAAACCAGTTATTTATCAAAACTAATTTATTCTTGGAATTTGGTTTATTGCAGGGCAGATACAATTTTTTTATAGATGAAAAATATTGGCTTCTTTCTAAAAAAAGATGTTACTAAAAAACAATATTTTTGGCTTTGTCAAAAGAGCTGGTGTCGGGGTTATATTGCGGGATGCTCTGAAAAGATTGATGGTCTTAGATGTCACAGTTACTGGGTTCATCGAGTGCTTGACATACCGTCTAGTGCAGGTCGCCATTATCCAATAACTTGTTAACGTTTCCAGGATGGATTATATACTTATACGTAATTTTTTATTTGTCCACTCTGAGCAAGCTACGATTGGACATATTATTAAGCTGTATTCAGGTAACAATCAGGAATAGAGGCGGGCTGTTTTTCTAATTAGTTTTGCTGGATGTCACGCGGTTTTACGTTCATTAACAAATGCTCTAAATTTTACTAAATGGAGTGTCATCGTCTTTTGTCGCAAGTTTTCTTTTTGCGATTTTCATAATTCGATTGATAACATTCCATTTAAAATTATTTGTAAGGTTAAAAGATTTGGGAATAATTTTTGATATAATCAAAAAAGCCTTTTCACTACCTGTATTTGTGAGGAGCTTAATCCATATATTCCCCATTAAATAATATTTCGGATATAATTTTCTAAAGCTTTTGCTGATGGGCGTCGCCCACCTCTTGACCAACTTTCTGAAGTGACGTCACCGATTTGGCTGAAATTTTGTCAGCTTAATGCCTTACATAATTAATTAGTACAATGTTAATATTATGTTTGAAATTATGCTTATTGCGGAAGTTACAGCTTTTTGAAAATCGCAAAGACTACCATTTTTGTCCTTTCGATCTAACTGCAAAAATTCATATATCCGCTTATACTAAGTCTCTTTCAATGATTTAAAATCATTTGGTAAGGATATATTTCAAGTTTTGTAGGAAATATATCGTAAGAGCAATTTTTAAAAATAGGTTATTCGAGAATATTCGAGAATACGGGATGTCCTATATCCGTGAAGGAATCCTTGATGAGACCTGTAGCGATTTTCGGTTTTTTTCATTGCTGGAAAAGACCAAATCTAAGGAACACTGGGTAACTTCCGAGCTACCCTAAAAAGCTAGGAGTACAAATGAAAATCCCTTTATTGGGAAAAGCTATACAAGTCAGAATAAAAAGGTTTATAGATACATCTGGTAGAAAAACAAAAGAACTCGTACTCGTTAGGAGAACGGAGTTTGAAATGATTACAGAGCTATTCTCAGGCTACTGTTCCTTGCGGTATCACATAAACTAGATGGGCTTGAGTGACACTTCATCTTGCTGCTTTTGTTGAGATCTCCAGCACATGGGCTGAGTTGAGCAGGTCACAAAAACACATCACTTGATCTTTTTAATTTTATTCACATATATGTAATAGTTATATCTTTACAGCAGGTCACAAGAACGCATCAGTTAATCTTTTTAGTTCTATTCACATATATATATTATTTATATCTTTATAGCACGCGTATTTAATTTGTCGTGTATAACAAGCCGTAACTTGATTCCTCTCATCGAATCCAAAAAAGACTGACCTTCTTGACTATTTTCGCGCATTCTTTGTTTTTTTCTTTATTTTCTTATGTGATAAACCAGGTCACCGTTGTGATTAGCCGGTAGTCAACTGCATATTTCGCAGTGACGCGTTTGCACAACAAACCAAATAATACTGAGTTTGTTATAAAATGCGATACACTGCAAGTTTTAACAGTGCCACCGTTTAAGCAAGACCTGATTGCATTTATTGTGTAAGGTCATGCTTTTCGCCACACAACAATGACCTAGTCAAGAAGCGATGTCAACTAATTCTTGTTTCACATAGATTAATTGATTATTTATATTCAGAACAAGAATTGATTGATCTCTATTCACAACACTTTAGTCTGGATGCTCAAGAAACCTCAGAGCACTTGCTCTGCACCAAAATACGTGTGCAATCTTAGTCGCACAATGGTTTTGGATTTTATTAACAATCTAAGCCTAGAAAGGGAGTAAATTGTACCGGGACTCACAATATGTCTTTCAAATCGTAGTGAATGCTAGGCTAACGCCTGTAGATCCATCCACTAATCTAATATCTAATCTAATCTAAAGAACAATCTGTAAAACTTTCAGGCAAGGATCTCTTTGGACTCACCTGTCACAATTATTTCAGTAAGGAAAGCCCGAGAGAAATCAGAAAATTATTTTATCGAACAATGATTGAAATCCGCTTCAATCTACCAAAGCAATAACACAAAGTGGTCTGTATATGCCGTATGTACGAGTTGTCAACAAAACATTCACAAAAGATGTTAAGGTTATATCTTGGCATATAAGACCGCGACAGGATTGTAGAAAATGTTATTGGAATTTTGTGCTAAGCTAAGGCTTTCAAGTCTGGAAATTCTGAGCTTGTTGT
Source organism: Dioctria linearis (assembly GCA_963930735.1). NCBI lineage: Eukaryota > Metazoa > Arthropoda > Insecta > Diptera > Asilidae > Dioctria > Dioctria linearis. The sequence goes on from OZ005741.1 coordinate 257,039,563, forward strand.
GATGACTTGTGGAAGTATCATATAAAATCCTCTTTGTCTGATTGAGTTCTACTAATTGAAAAGCTTTTTCATTTCCCTACAAAGTATTTTTTCTAGTGACTATGTAGCATCTTGAAAATGCTCAAAAAACTACTTTCGAATTCCTCCAGACTTCTAAAAAAACTTTAGTTTCTTCCCTACTCCAAGTTGGGATCACCACAACAGTCCATGAAATAAAATTTTTTCTCGAAACATGTATCACAAATTTCAAAACCACGTATCTTCTGGTTTCTAAAACAGTGTATAAGTTCTATAGAAGAACTGAGACAAGTAAAGAAATGCATACGGTTTTCAAAACAGACGAGTAAAACTATCTTCATGTTCAGCACTAAAGAGCTAAGCTCAACAAAACGGACCTACTTAGTGGACATTGCCCATTCAGATATCATCATTAGAAGATGGTTGATGTCGCCGAGGTCTGTCGCTTCTTCATGGGAGAAGAGTAGCTGAGTACACCTCTGCCAATTTGAGGCTCTTGATTGCATATGGCAAAAGCAAAGATGGTGCGCAAGAACATTATAGGTTTGGTAAAATACCTCAAGATTGAATAGTCGCCATAAGGCGTAAAACACCTTAGTAGTTGCAGTGACCAGATCAGAGAGAAATTTCTGTTTATATTCCTCATATTAATAATAAAATAAATAAATAAAATTGCTGCTTTATAATAACTATCCTGGAATATAGATGCAAAAGTTTGGAATACATATTACAGAACATTTTAGAGAATTGAGCTTAAGTTGAAGAGTTAGGTCAATAGTCAGATTATAAATAAATAAATACCACAAAAAATCAGATATTTTAATTATTTGTTGATTTGTCGGCAACCACTCAAAATTCGTATGCGAAAACTACCGCCGTAATTCAGAAAAGACAAATGGGAAAGGATACGGAAGCAAATAACCGTAAACATGAAAATACACTAGAAATAAATCTAGAGCTTCAATAAAATGTCACTACCACATGCATTTTTCGATTTTTCAGAAGAATGTTATTTTACATGTGTACATATTCACCACATTAGAAGGGGAAGAGCCTACAATGATAGTTCGATGATGTGGCAAAATCCTTGGTCACTGTAGAATAGTGGTGCAATGAGTTTCAAGTGGTTGGCACTTGCCCCGAGTGCTAGTTTAAGGGGGCGGCAATACGACGGACTTCTGAACCCATAACTAAACGAGAAAAAATCTAATTACAAGATTTGGAAAATTTTTTCAGACCACACTTAACATTTCAGTCTTCTTTCCGGAATCTAAAAGCTCCTTTGCTGATATCATACTTTCAATTGTGGTTATACTTATACAGTCAATCAGTTTACTGTCTATTAAATTTTAGTCTGTAAACCTCTGTAAGCTAATTAAAATAAAAATTCCGCTAAATTCTCAAATTGTACCTTTGTATCATATGAAATGAATTCAAAACTTGTACAAATGTGGCTGGCAACCCTATATTCCCCAACATCCATCAATTCTGCCTCGAATGTAGACAGACTATAAGAGAGTGGGTACAAGTACAGAGTTACCAGAAAATTATTTTTATGCCAGCTAAATTTAGGCACTTTAGCCGGAGTTAAAGGTATTGAGTCCGAGTAAAAAATCGAATAAATACTTTCAACCTGAACGGCAGTTTGCCAGAGCTCCTACCCAGATTGTTTTGCAACAGTCTCAATTTTTAGTTGTTTTAGCAGAGAAGTTTCATATTGAAAAGCGGCAAAAATAAAAAACTAATCTCTAACATAATTAAATTTTTAATTTGTTATCCCTTGTGCTCATTTCTATTGCTATTTCAATATTGCATTTTGTGCTCAACCGCAAGTCTGTCTCTATATACTGAGAAATAGCTCGGTATACGCTCGCTGTACACTCAATATGTAGTACATTGAAACTCAATATTGAAATTGCGGAAAACGTACGCGGTATACGAGTTTATTGCAATATGACTCTAGTTATAAACCATAATTATTTAATACACGAACCTTTTAGAGCCGAATTGAATACTGCAATGTTGGCTACAACTTTTTCTGACATTTGGTATTTGACACTTGTCAAATTGAAGTGTCTATTTCGTTTTTAGTTTTCATATAGACAAGTAATTTTACAATATTTGCTCGCGTTTTGTACGTGCGTGGAACTTTCTTAAGTCAAATGACAAATCAAATGTAAGTTCCCTAATTAAATTCTTAGTATCGTAAACCGCAAGTGTGTCTCTGAAATTTTATATTGCAATTGACATAATTGCATTATCAATATTGAAATTGCAAGTCTGCCTCTAGTATAAAATAAACTGTATTTGTAATGATACGATTTTTACTTTCATTTTATTTTAAAACAGTTTGAGATTGAAACGATATTTAAGATCTATAATGGATTTTAATTTTTGTTTGAATTTGAAATTCTTTCTATTTAACAATCATTTGTTTCAAATTCAAATTGTTTTTAACAATTCTGGTTCTAGTTTTAGAGTGTGCAGATAAATAGGTCATCTATCATATACATAAGATGACTAGTATACCCTGGAACTGTAATAAAATTTGTCCCAAACAAAGAACGTTGTTAGAGGGGGCGGTAACTAACGTTCTTTGCCCCTCTTCAAAACTTTCCTAGATCCGGCACTGGTTGTAGCTTACTAAAGAATGATCCATAAGAGGAACGTCCATTGTTCTTGTGCCAGAAACCATTGCAGTTGTACCGAAAATGCTACTTGAGGATGAACGCTGTATTTTTAAGGATATATTCATACTCAGTTTATGTAGAGAACCACTACACAATTAAATTCTTCAATTTATAAGTATGTGCAGGAGCTACGATATTTCGAAAAACGAAACTTAATACTTAATTGACTAATATTTATATATATTTAATTTAGCTAAATATTATGTATGCTAATTAGTAAATAAAGAAATTGCATTATTAACTAAAGAATATAGCATGTGAAAAAAGCTGGTGAAAAAAGCTATAAAACAAGGATCGGATATTACGTCCTTTGCTGCTTCTCTTTATGTTACTTGACGTTCAGTAATTCGATATTCAAAACTCGGCTGAATTAAATTAAGTGTTCTTGACGGTTGTACAAAAATAATTTTATTGGATAAGTAAATGGGCTTCTGGCTATAAATTATATTCCGCAGAAATAGTAGTATTCTTACTCCCAAATACGACTTAAGTGTACATCCAAAGTTTGACTTTATATATGGAGAGACATGGTCATAGCGCTTCAAACCAAATATAACGAATGGCAGAGTTAAAAGCAACATTTAGCTTTCTCCAGGTGGTAGAATCGAGTGCATAAAAAATCTCACATGCATAAGTTATGAGAGGCACTACAAGTGATTTTACTAAAAACACGCGGGTATTTTGAGGAGTATACAGCTTACGGAGGGTAGCAAATACTCTACAAATAACGCGGCTAATATGAGCACTCCAAATTAAAGTTTGATTGAATAATATACCCAGGTTATTAACTGATTTGCTATATTGGATAACCTCATCATTAATCTTCAACACAGGGGAGGCGGACTTTGAAGCTTTAAGAATTAGGTTATTCTTCAGTGCCCAAGAATGTATGTGGATTATCATCATTTGATTCCAGTAGCTTAGAGATATAAAGTTGAAAGCTATCACCATGCACATAAAATTTACAATGTTTGACTACCAAGGTTGAGTCATTAATGAACATAGTGAACAGTAATGTTCCTAGAATTGATCCTTGCGGAACCCAAGCAAGAAGGGTAAGAAAAGGAGAGGCTCTATTTCCACTAACAACTCGCTGCTGGCGGCCACTAAGGTAAGACATTATAAGCTTAAAACCAGATGAGGAAAAATTGAAGTGAGCTACAAGCTTATTAATTAAAAGATGTGATCCACATTGTCAAAAGCCTTGGGGAAGTCCAGCAGTACAAGTTATGTCGCCATATTAGAATTGAATTACGAATGTCATTGGATATTTTAATCAAAGCAGTTATGCAGCTATGCTTAACTCTGAAACTAGATTGATAGTCGGATATCAAGTTATTAATTATTTCAATATAACATAAGATTTGCTTATGCAGTATTTTCTCGAATACCTTACAGAAGAATGGAACGATAGAGATAGGACGATATGCTGACGAAGATTTTTAAGAATTGGTAATATCTTAGCTAATTTCCATCTTTTGGGAAAGCAGGAGGAAGTTATGATAGCGTTTAAGTTGTATGTAACATACAGTAGCAAAATAGGTAGAATAGCTTTAACGAAACTAGGATGTATACGATCGAGACCCATTGCATTCAATCTTATACCAATAACTGCCGTATATACCTTCTGTTCAGTCTTATGCACAAAAAAAATCTCGCAGCAGGAATATTACGCATGAAGTCATCATATCTGCTATTAAATGTATATTCACTGCCCGAATTAGATGTTGAAATAAAGGTTTGATTCAGTTCCCTAAGATCAACATTCTCGTCAATAGGCTTAGATTTCCCAACGCCAATATCTTTAAGGTTCATCCAAAGTTTCTTAGTGGAAACTCTGTCATCAAAAAGATCTTGAAATGTAAGGTAAGCAAGGTTACATTGATAAATAAGACTTTCAATTCTTCTAGTAAACCAAGGATAGCACGGATTAATTATAATTCGAGTTTTGATTGGAACGTATTTATCGAACAGATATTCAATGAAATTCTCAATACAACTGACTTGATCATCAACTGATGTGAGTGAATAAATAATATCCTAATCAAGCTCAGCAGCTTCATTTAAAAGGCTATCATGATCACCACAACTGAAATCTCGGTATGAAAAAAATGGATTTGTAGGGGAAACAGGCCCTAAATCGTAAGTAATAAAAATTAGATAATGTCTAGAAAAACTAGGAACAAAAATTTGATTACAAAAAAATAGCAGCTTCTTTGTTAGCAACGATAAATAAATCAAGCAGGGTATAGGAAGGTGATGTAAAATGAGTTGGGGTAGTAGTGTTAACGAAATCTAATCCATATGCTTGTATCATGTTAGTCAATGCAGTAGCTGTAGTACTGCGTTCAAGTGAATCCGCATTAAAGTCGTTGGTGTTACATCTGAACCTCATCCGATAAATGCCGGTGTACCTCAAGGCTCTGTTTTCTCTCCACCTCTCTTCTTAATTTTCATTAATGGTCTGCTTTCCCTTACTTTCAATGCCATCTATAGCTTCACTGAAGACAGTACTCTTGATTTCGCTTACTCCTTTGACACTCTTGAGGATTCCAGGGGGAATGCCCCATGTGTTACACGAGATTGCATGATTAGATCATTGAATAACGATCTTAGCAATGTTTTCGCTTGGTACAAAGCGAATCGCGTCGAATTTAATGCATCTGAGACCCAAAGCTGTCTCATCTCATTTAAACATGACCATAACTTAACCACTCCCGGTCCTTTTTATGGAGCATTAATTTCTGATTCACCGTAACTAAAAATTTTTGGCAATAATAATTCCAGTAAGTTAAACTGAACAGATCACATATTCACTGTTGCCAAAGAAGCATCGAAATGTCTTGGTTTTCCGAAAAGGTGTAAGAAATGTTTCAGCCCGTCAAATCTAGCGCTTCTCTAGAAGTCCTACATTAGACCTAGAATGGAATACAATTTCCATAAATCGGTTGGAGCTGGTTGTATAGCCTTAGCTTCATTGGATATTGTCCAAAAGAGAGCCTTCAAATTGGTGATATGGCAATAACTTCTCATATCGACTCACTCGAGCACCGCCGCAATGTTGGATGCCTTTCGCTCCTTTATCGCTACATGCATGATCAATGTTCCGATGAGATATCTAGTCTGATCCCTTGTAGAGTTATTCCTGCACGCAATACTCGCGCTGTAAACCGCGCACATAGTTTTACCCTTCAAATTACTTTCGGCCGTACAGTGAAATTCCGTGATGCTTTTTTATCCCGAACAGTGTGAATGTGGAACAGTGTACCAGCTTCTGTTTTTCCTCCGGCATACAATCTGCGAAAGTTTAAGGACGACATACATAGTCGCCTCCGCCACTCTCCTCATATTCAATAATCCTGTCCCTATCTCCTTCCTGCCATGCTGTGCTTTGCATCATAGGGTATACTCTGAGCTTGGCTTAATAATATTAAAAAAAAAATAACTTTAAGTGAGTATAGATGTCCAAATCCAGCAAGAATAGCATCCAAAGTGGTAGTACACAGATCCAATCAAGCAATTAGCAAAGTTATCCTGAATTTCAACAAATATATACTTAATTTCGGAATTAGGAACAGATTTAGTCACTAAACGAGCATGTAGCGAATTCGCAGCAGACGCAGGCGCCTGCGCATATCCTGACAATAAATCCACCAAAGTGGTGTGTTTATGGATTTTGGCAACACACGATTACCTAATAAGACCATACGGATCATTTTGACGTTAGCCCTCTGGAAGATCGTGATATATCCTATTGGTTTGCCTAATTTTTCTCTATCATGATAATGAACCATCACACACCACATCACAGATAATCGAGCTCCTAACCCCTTCAAGGGTAGAGATAATAACTCATCCATCTTATAGTATATACTTAGAGCTTTGTAATTTCTTTTTATTCCCCTTCATAAATGATAAAATGCGCGAATTGAGATTTAACAGCTCTCAATCAGGAAGTATATAAATATCTTATATCTGTGAAGAACGGGGCAGTGGTCTGAAGTTTTCAACAATTTTGAAAAGAAAATCGTTTAGCCATACCATCCATAGGAGCTTCTAGACTTACTTTTAATGTTTCAGGAGGATGTTAAGATTTCGCACACCGCAAGAAGTGTGTTCATCTGAACTTTTCCTTCGAAGCAAGCTAGCCGCTGCTTTTCTCTTGATTAAGAGGTGGAGTGGACATGATCTGAATGCGCCAGACATCCTATCCCTTTCACCTTGCCATGGACTCTCTTAGTGGCTGTCTGCATAGTTTTAGGCCACTAGACATTTGCCCCGTAAGAAAGTATGAGCTTTATTGTACCCCGAATGAACCATCAGGAATTTAGAACCTATTTTTTCCAAAAGACCTTTTGATTATCCAAATGCCCACATAGCTTGGTCCGTTATAATTTTAAGTTGGAGAATCACAGTAAGCTTACGGTCCAGAATTACTCTTAAATATTTTGTCTGTTATATGAATCTAAGTCTGCATAAACTTCACCACCAAAACTAAAGAAAAGGAGCCATTAATGGCTGGTTTAAATTTACTGGTCGAACAATTCAGAAGTTTGCTAAGCAGTAATCTGTATATTATTACAAAGTCCGATAAAATAGAATAAAATCTTTAAATAATATAATAGCAGTTCCTGAATGTTTAGAATGGCGCAGGACTCGACTTTAGAGCCTTATTTTTCTGACTCCTTTTGGACTTGCGATATCTGTGGGACCCCCAAAGCCAAATCTTGGATGCGTTACTGTTGCTAAAAAAAAACCTACATTTTCAATCTTCTGAATGCGAAGAATAGTTTCCGTGATTGGAGAAAATCTGAGAATGCTTGAATTGGACCTAGAGGCAATAATGCAATTTAATTGTTAGTGTTCAATGTTAGTATGTTTCCTCCCGCCAACGTCATAATAGCAAATCGAGTCTCATTCATTCCAGATACTCTACAATAAGTTATAAGGATATTTTATTGTATACATATGCATTTGGTAAAAATTAAAAAACTTTGTAATAATTTTTTACAAATATAGAGAATATAATAGGGCCAATAATTGAGCCTTGTGTTTCTTCAAATAAAACCAAAATCGGTGGGGTTGATTTGTCATTAACTTCAACCGTTCGGTATCTACGAGATACATAGATGCCAAAAAATTCTCTAGTGTCATGATAGAATTCAAACGAATCTTTAAGTTTGTTCATAATTTACAATATCAAAGGCTTTAGAGGACTTTAATCAAGTCAAAACAGTTAACTCATTCCTACATATACGTACTCTAGCAGACACCAAATTGATAATGCCTTTTCCGTACAAGGTTCGTGTCTAAAACAGCATATTCAATTTGACATTAAAAATTTGTTCGCACTTAAAATATTTATTTGTTAAATATTTAAACTTTATAAAAATAATCAGCTCTATAATTCATAATGTTTACGCACTATTGTATTATCAAATTTCAATAATATTCAAACAGACGGACATAAGAATGATTTTATCAGAGTTAGTCTTACTGCTAACACTTGCCTTATAAGTTAACACTAGAAACATTTTTTTGTCAGCAACTGTGATAGCTAAGAACGACAGAGCACTATTAGATTTATCAAAGCATCTAAAAAGCATGAACCATACCATGAACACCAATAACATAAAATTATTACAACAACAGAATGCAGAAACTATTATGAATAAGTACGAACAATTTGAGATAAGAGAATTAAGTGGAAAGTGATAATGAGTTTTTACTCTTTCGAGACCCGTACAAAATATGAGTCTACAGGAAATTCTCAACCTACTGCATATGAGCAGAGAAAATTAAAAAACAAGTACCGAGGTACTGTCAGTTTCTGGCCTGAAAGCCGAAGACCAAAAATTCCATAAAGAAATTTTTGGGAGTATAGGTACTGTGTGTAAGGTGTTTCGATCAGCATAACAGGGCGATCTCATCAGGACAGCAATGAACCCTGAAAAGTGCGTGCTGTCTACACTACAGTGAATCAGATGCCAATAAGTTGTTAGTGGAGTTATATAGACTTATTATTATTATATAAAAGAATTTAAAAAGCTGGAATTGGCCTAGATGAATGTCCGAAGTAATATCGTACGGTCACTCATCTGTGCAAATTTGGGCATATATTTCTAGAACGGTTCATCGGACAGTAAAAATGATTATATCCAATTTCATTGGATCTCATATTCTGAAGAACTTTTTAGTACAAAAATCGTATAGGACTTCTCGTATTCCCAGTATGCGTCAAAAACATAAATTTTTATATGGCAACACCAAGAAGGAATTGGCCATTTTTCAAATTATATTGATATTTCTATGAAAACTCCGTGGGTATACATAATTTCTGCTCAATACCTTGACGCGTTTGCAGGTAGTGTCCAAAATATATAGTGAAAAATGAAGGAGATATCCGATTTGTTCCATTTTCGAACTTAAATTCAGTTTTCTTTTTAACAGACAGACTGACGGATAGACGGAGATGCAAAAATTAAAATCACTTGTATTTTTATGTGTGGGTGTCCAATCCAATTTGCTCTACTAGCATAATTTCTGTGCGTTACAAACGGAATAATAAACTTTGTATACCTTATGATTTTATCTAAAGTATGTAGATATCATTAAACAAACAAATTCTCAATGATCAATTAAATGAGTATTTGAATAGTCTGTTACTAGATCCGCTAACGTACAAGGTTTGTAAAACTCACATAAATAAACGGTGTTTTTGCATGTTACCTGATGAGAAGCTTAAAGAGTAACTGGTTTGTATGTCGTATATAGGACTTCTGAACTGTTTCAGAGTTACAGGGTGACACGGAAAATATGCTAGCCTTTTACAAAACACCCTGTATCTTAATACGTACAGAGTGAAATGTCCCGGTTGAGACCTCAATAAATCTAGAACCTAATGGCCTTTCATTGACTGCTCAACCACGCCATACTCCTCCTTTTTTTTACAAAAACCGTAGACTCTGGACTCTCTTCTTAAATGTGACCTTTACACCTATGTCCTAACTGTAGTCGTTATAGATTTCATCTCTTAACTTATTTAGGTCAACAGTCATTTGTTTTCTTAGTAACTGAAAATATGTTTATTAAAAAAAATTATTAGAATAATATCTAATTATTCGTTAACGGCTAGTTGGTTCAATAGGTCAAATTAAAGAAGAGAGTCCAGAGTTTACGGTTTTTTTTTAAAAAAAAACATATGTTATGTGAATCGGTTTAGTAGAACAAAATTAGGCCAAAGTGAAAGAAAAACGAAATTTTTATGTTAAATCATCACCTTGTGATACAAGTTGCGAAGCCATCCCGCCCCTTCTATGAAGACCATGTCTTTTGACTTCTCACCAGGAAACACAATTTTGAAAAAAAAAAATTTTTTGGAGTCCTTTAGAGTCAGATAATAGATCATAGCGATACACAATTTTTTGTTTGTTTTCACTCCAATTAAAAATGAATTAATTAATTAAAAAAAAAATATTTCATAATCTTTGACTGGCGAAATATGTGCTAGTATGTATCATGAAGACGACCCAACATCCTGTCACATTTCCAAATTCCTTGTGTGACAGACAGATGGACGGACGCAAGAGTGATCTTATAAGGGCTCCGTTTTTTTTTATTTTGAAGCACGGAATCCTAAAAACAAAAGAGGAACAATGTTCAAGCAATTATCCTGGAGTAGAAATACAGAGGAACACGATCCTGGAGCATGGAAAAAACAGCTCTTTGTTCCTTTGTAAATTTCCTAATTCAGTAAGCGGTTGACCGGTGCAGGTTAAGATATAATATGCGCTTGGTGCCACTTATCCATACTTAAGTTTGTCATAACTATTCTGATGTTAATTTTGGGTGAATTTTTCTTAAATTCTTTCCTTGCTTGAATTTTCTACTTTCCTTACAAATCTAATTCAACTTTTTTCCAAATAAATAAGTTTTAAGTAATGCTTAGAAATTTTTTATTATTTATCCCTTTCTACAGTAAAAATACATGGCGCAATTCATATTCATTCGAACCACTCGTGTAGTTAGGGGCTCAGAGTAACATTTAGAGTGTGCTTTAAAAAAGCAATCCTAACTTTAACAGGCACAAAAATCTTCGAAACGTTATGAAATAGTAGTTACAAATTCCAACAGATAAGTTAACACTAAACTGTCCTATCTACCTATGCCTACTTCTTGTTTTCCTTGGAAATAACTACATATCCGAGAGTGCTTGCAGTAAGCTCCATGAAATGATAGATTTCAATTAGCGGAATGTGCTATACAGGATCATAATTCCCCCGGGGAACTGCAAAAGGATAAAGTGATATATATTAATGGCTCTGTGTAAAAATTATAGGAGGAATATTTTTTTTGAAACTAACCTCTGTGTCCGTATATGTGGCCAAACATGAGATTATAAGACATTTTCGTGCCGAATGCCAATTACTTGGTAGTGGCTGGCTATGCACTTTGCATGTGATTCACCCAGGAAATGCTATTGAGCACGCCACGTACACACAAATCGCCCAGTACAGCCTTCTTTACCCTTTGTTCTCCTATAGCCGTGTATGTAATTAAGTCCATCTTACGTTTTCGCCTATTGCCAAGTCTTCTTCTGTGATGGCCACTTGAGTCTATAGTCGTTGTCCTCCTCATAGCAGTCGTCTTGGTCGTCATCGTTATTCCGTTCAACATACGTTAGCATTTATGTAGTCCACGTTTGTACATATCCTTGTGAAATGGACGGTCCATATGTGACCAGTATCCACTGATATACATCAAGAAATGTTCCAAGCAGCAAAGATGGCTGACGCGGATCATTTGTCCATTTTATAGGAGCATAGTATACAAGGAACGAGTCCCAAGGAAGAGGAAGGATGTTAGAGGAAACTGCTTGCTCGAAGCAGAGATGTTGATGACGACGTTCCGGTAGTAGGGGTAGCTGAAAGCCATAGTGTTAGATGAAAACATACCACCCTGGGTCCACCCACTGTGCTCGCATCTTTGATTGTACAATTTCTAAAACTATCCCCTTCCAGGACTCCGGCCTTGGGTGTAAATTGTACCAGACGACGACCCAGTGGTATCCCATCTTTGTGTGCAGCCCAGTGAAACTATAAAGCTTTGAATGTGTACGACGACAAGCGGGCCAGAGTGCAGTGTCTTATAGGAATGGGTAATATATTCCTTGTGTACAGTTTAGTTTAGCAGCTTCACCGGGAGAACTAGCGGCAGTAGCCGGAGCTCGCCACCAGCAGAGTCCGGCTGCTCTAAGTATTTACGTAGCAAGTAGGTACCTATATTACCATTGCTACAGTGCGCCACAAGGATGCACATATAGACGTGCACAAATGCACAGTGTCCAGTGATTATGCAGAAATTTAATGCGGGAGAAACTCCCAAGAAGAGTGAGCTGGAAGACGTAACTATTCGAGCAGGTAAAACGGTTAGCGGTAACAGTGATGGGCAGTGGTGGCCCGCTGCTTGTTTCTGACGGAGGTTAACTATAATAAGGTAAGTTATATGTATTCAGATCAAGACTGTGCAGGGTGGGCTCCATAGTACTCTTTAGTCTATCAGAGCTGGCGGTGGTCTGGAGCTCTGGACCAAGGTATTATAGTCTCATGCTGTTCACCTGCACGGGGATAGCTACTTTATAGCTGTTACTGCAGATGAACGCGTGCACTGGACATAACGTCTGCTTAGGGTTCTGTAAACTTGACGAACAAAGGCTTTACTGTGAAACTATGGACATATGTATATGTATAGTTAAGGGAGATGCTGATTTTGCTGGATTGAATGCTTTAGATATACCTAGAAACTAGCTGGGAAAATTTCTATCTTAACGTCTTGCAATCCGATGAACTTATTGATTGCTTCAACAATTTTTTTATTAATGTAAAACAGAAATGAGTGAGCATCATAAGTAATTTAACACGGCAGCGTTGTACAGCAGTCCAAAACAGCAATAGGTCAATTTGAATCTGCCAAAAAAATTCTTAGGTGTTAACATGTTGTATAAAATTTTTCAATTTCCTATATTTAATAAGTAAAGTGGATTGAATTGAATGTTTTCTTATGATTTGCCTTGTCCTACAATTGTATGCACGTCGTTTAACATTCGCGATTGGAAAAAATTGAAAAAGTGTTTTTCATTATCTGTACGCTACGTATCCTTTCGATTTTAATTTGCGAATGGCAGAGAGTTGCTTCGAACTTCTAATTGTTTTCTAACTTAAGTTTCCTGCACTTCCTTTCTATATTACAACGCTTGCATTTTTAGGAAAATTTTCAATAGATATGTAAAAAAGTGCTGCTAATTTTACTAATCATTTATGAAATGGGATCTAGTATAATGACTGCTATCTTGCTTACCCGGTAGTTCTTCCCTGTTGATGTGGCTTTAATTATTATGGCTCCCATCCAAGTGGCTCTGTATCTGGGTCGTTCTATATCAAGTGTTTTTTATGAGTTCTAGTCTAGTCCATGCCTTTCGATGTTGAGGCTATGTGGACAATCCTGTTCCGTTTTCTTTTTTATTTCTACATTCTATCTTAAGCTGACTGCCTTTTTTTGATCATTTCAGCGAATTTTATGGATATGGCGTAAACAACAATTAAAAAGATTTGCAGTCGGTGTATTGTAACACAGGACTATTTCCATTATGAAATGGAAATTTAGAATTTTACATATCCTTGTTAGCTGCGAGAATGCCCTTAGCGTTATTTAGATATGGCAAAACCCAGAAAATGGTACTATTATCAATAGGTCGTTATTATAAATGGAACCAACCCATCCAGCGCATCTAGTCTTAAACATTTGGGGAGCGAGCATATTAAAGAAAGGCGCCACTGCATAGAAATTAATTTTAGTTCATATTTAAAAAAAAAAAAAATAGACGTCCAGAAGTAGTTTAAACATAAAATTAAATGGAAGCATAACAAAAATACATATTATTTCAAAATAATGAATTAGTAACAAATGAGGTAACTACAACAGCTTCCTTCGTCTAGGTTTCTTGCAAAATTATCTATAACCATATTATAATCCACTTCAGTAGCCAACTGTCTTTCAACGAACAGTAAAGCTAACCCAGACAATCTCTCTTCACCCATTGTAGATCCTTGGTAGGACTTAATGAGCTTCAGTCTGCTGAGAGATCGCTCCGCACCTTTCATTCCTTTTTGGTAAAGTCGAAATTTTTTTTATATTAAATCGAGAGGTTAGGGTAAATAAAGCACATGTCATTGACAATGATGAATTTTAATACAATGTTTAGGGACACTTCCTTAATATTTTAATTATATTTAATAACAGTGCCTGTTAGCTCTCTGCGCATATCCTTAAAAGTTTCAAACTCTTCAAAAAGTTTGGCTTTGCTTTTGGTGACGTCTGAGTACCTACATGTCTGCCAAAAACTGTAATTTCCGCCTTTCTTTGGATCTAAGCAACTAAATTTAGCAGCCACATTTTGAAAATGGTAAAATCTTTTATCATGTCCGCGAATTTTTTGTCTTTGTTCTCAGTTGGGAAAGATTCCTTTTGTAAAATGTCCGTTTGTCAAATTAAGTTTTTGTAATAGTCTTAAGGGCAAACGTCTTTAGGGGAAGTGATTAGAATACAATAGAATCTGTCATATGAATCTGTATACGTAACTTTCGTAGTGATTCGCTACTTAAAAGCTACGTATACAATCCTTACAATTTTACTGGTGTCATGAACTGACAATTATTTTCATAAATGGTCGTGGTTTCGTATCTTTTCTATACACAGGACTGTTTTCTACACATAACAAACCATTTTCCAATCTATGGTCAAAATTTGCTATAGAGGCACAATTGACATCATGTATTTATGCATAAATTTACACGTAAAAATAATAAATTGAAAATGCAAACCTGCTTACCTTTTACCTTTCACAATAGTTTTTCAATATTTAATGGCTTATATTTTATACATACAGAAATTAATATACTAATAAATATATTTCTCGCAAAACAATTTTTAATTTTAATCAATCAACAGACATTTTTTTCCATCTGTTGAATAGACAATTTTTGGAAGGAAAAGCACAAAAGCGAAAATGTGGTAACAAAATTAATTCTATTTCGAGTTTCTTTTTTCGGAAATGTCGTCCATAGCTAGTGCATACAAATCAAGAGGAAACATTTTCATACCTGCATACATAGTATGTCCTAAGTATAAATCTATGAGTAGCGAAACAAATCAATCCAACTTTTTTTGGGTGCTAAGCGCATCAATTTTCTGAAGAAAAATATTCAAGAAAATTCACTGGAAAAAAGTTATTTTCAATAAAGGCCGACTGTGAGTCATTCCGATGTGGATTTTTTTTCCATGAAGTGGATGCAAACTAAAAACAATCAAAATTTCGCAGTTTGCTAGTTTATCATTAGTATTATTTTAAAACCGGTATATACATACAAAAATTATGCATCATCGCTAAGCCGTTCTACGGCAAATACTGTTTAAGGGGTTACACCACCATGAAATTTTTAAAAAAAACAGTGTTTTTGTTTTTTCGCTAAATAGATTGTTTATACTTTTAGGAATAGTTTAAACGTTGAAACATTCTAAAATTCAAATTTTTACGGAAGTTATAGCAATTAGAAGAGAGCGTGTCAGGTAGCGTTCGGACCGGTATGTTCCGTAATGTAAATTCATTATTATGAATTCTGAGACCCTTTATATATTCTTTTTTTTTTATTTTTAAAAAGCGTTAACGTCAAACGTTTTTTTCTTTCAAGTTTTCTCTCGAAATTACTTTTTTCAAACTGGTGTACACGATATCTCAAAATCTACTGAACTGATTTGGCTGAAATTTGCACCACCTATTTTATTGTAATATAGCGTAAAGCGTGACGTTGGATTTTTTCAATTGGGTACCGTATTCAAAAGTCATACATTTTTTTAACTCAAAATTTTGATGGAAATTCGAGTTTTTTTTTCAAACATCTGTCATTTCTCCAAAAAAAACTTTTTAATTTTTTTCCTACGTCACGTCTTAGCTATCACCCTTCTGAATGAGCAATACAGTTTCATTTCAAGACAATGCTGGATGAGAAATCATGTACACTGTCAGCAAGGATTTTAAAAAGAGGGTCCCACTGAGCGACTTATATCTCCGCCATTTTTATTATTACTTTTATTTTCAATATTGGACATTTTTTATATATTTATTATATGTATACGTAAAATAAAGAATAATTCATATTTTTAATGGCCGAGTCAAAAACAAACTTTATTTTTATGCCTATTTTTTCGAGCGTCAGAGTTAAATTATGACAAAATAATATGCGTTGTGTTTTCGAATTATACTATGTACCTATATATTAGAAATAAACTGCTTCACACGAAAATCAGTGATTCAATATATTAATGATTAAATTTGTACAATCTGAAATTTAGTTGTTAGCAAGGCCCAACATTTTGATGATTTGATCGCTCCACGTGATCCCACCCCCCCCCCCCCCCTTAGATACGCTTCTGAACCAACCAACAAGTCAAGTATTACTGGCGCTCGAAGATTAATTCATAAGAGCTGGATGCTCTCATTATTAATGTTTGCTGGGCTGGGTTCTGTAGATAAGTCTTGTTTCGGATATTGAGGACATGTTTTTCCACCTGTTTATTTCTTATTTGTGGTTCTGTTGATGAACCTAGCATCTTCAATCGTTATTTTACATACATTTTCGTTGATTGCATGATTAACGTTTTGCCATTTCATCAATATATCAAATCTAATGGTTACTCTGAAATAATGAACTCAGATCAAAAGGCACTTGGTGAAACAAAGCCTATTTGGAAAGCGTTTGATTGCCTAGATGGGAAATTACTCGAATCCAAAATCTTCACAGTATATTGAATAATTGCTGAAACATAATGTAAAAATTATTTATTCCCATAGAAAATACTTAATTCTTAAATGCCAACTAGGCTGGTGTCAAAGCGGATTGTGAAGGTTTAAATAGAAAAAAATTAATAATAGCCAAGGACCAGCCGGAAAATTTAGTTAATGTTATTATTAAGAGAGAAAACAAAAATTAAATATGAGATAAAGTGGAATTGAAGTGAATTCTTAGCGAAAAATGTTCGTGACAAAAGTTGTAGATAATAAAAATATCTAAAACTTTTATATGAGGTATTTTTCAACCTATCTTCAAATTTTCCGAGAAAATTTCACTTTTCTTATTTTTTCTCTCGTAAAAATATTTCAATTTACATGAAATTTAGTGAAATTATATATTTTTCTTTTGGAATGTTGGAAACAAACAGTTTGCAAAATATTTATACATTCTTAAAAAAAAAAATCTTCCACGGAAAACTTTGTTGGTGTTTTCGTCGATTTAAAGATTCCAACCAGGCTCATTTTTACCGCTGAAATGTTTACTTTAAAATGGTCTTCATATGTTGATGGTTTATTTATCAATAAACCGCTTAGAAATGGCAAAAACCAAAAAAATTACTTTTTGAATAACATGTTTTTCAATATTATATATTATTTTGTTATTATTTTCTTTATTTATGTAAATAATAGATTAAATTTCGATGACAGAACTTACATAAATGTAATATTATTAAATTTGAATGAATTTAATTGAAGAAAGTGGGAAAAACGTTTTATAAGAGCAGAAAAATCAGGAGATTGGAATTTCCATTTGAAATCTGTTGAGAGGATGATCCCATATTTCCACGCGAGTGGACATTTTTTATATGGAAAGTCAACGCATTTATATCTGCAAAATATGCGGAAACTCAGATATTCAATGTCTGAATATGAATTCGAAAAACTTACGTCAGAAGGCTTTTTTACTGTCAGAAGGACTCACAAGTATTGGTCTGGAGATCGGATATGACTATTGAACGAGTCTTAATGAAAACTCAGGTTGGACTTACACACGGTCGTGCATGGTGTGAAAGTATTTGCGCTAAATTTATTTTGACTCTGATCATTTTAGTTGTGGTATGCAAATCAATGGAAGATTTTTGCAATGTTTCCTTTACAACGACGGAACAACATATAGCTTCCGAAGAATATCGAGTTTCAAGAGATATGGCAGACCGTGAAAAATTATCTGATTTTTTTTCGATCGTTATGATCCATTAGTGTAGCTACTGAAAACAAAATGTTTATTTAGTTTGGAATTATTGGCAATGAAACAATCAACTGCTATAAAGCATAAATGGCACAAGAACTAGATGGCATACTAGCATCTTAGAATATATAGCAAACAGGAATGGTTGAATCGTGTAAAATTCGTGTACATGAGCGTAATTTGTCAAGAGCAGGAGATTATACATAGGAATAAGTGAGTTGCTGGATGGAGAAATTGTCAAAGCTGTAGATTAATTGTCAAATGTGCATTTGTTTTGTGAGCAGATTTGGTCAACTTAAAATTCTTTTGTGAAATTTAAAGCTATTTATCTTTGATTATTTAGTACAAAGTTTTATAGTGACACTAGTGCCTGTTAAAATCTTCATATCAATTAAAAAAACAGAAATGAAGTGTTCGGTCAGTGCTTGCAAATATAAATTGGATTATAAACTAGGGAATCCTGTTTGAGGCAACTACACTACCTAAATTATCTTTTTTGTTAATAGAAGCAAAGATTTATATAAACTAATTATGTGAATTGTTTAAGAATAAAGTAGAAAAAGAACATTTTTTACCACAGATGCTCCGCACAAAACCTTTGTTTACTTTTTGCAAATTGACAAGTTGTTTAGAATAGGGATGGCGTCTAAATACATGTAAAAATGGACTACCAACACAAGCAGGAATTCATTTCGCAAAATCTGGTTTATCACCATTCCTGTTTGCTCTATATTCTAAGACTAGCAAGGCATACTAGAGCAGAGTATACAGATTGTGAAATGGGTACTGCATTCTGGACTGGACCATAACACGTTTTAGACCGTGCCGAAAGCAAATGTTTTATAATAGCAGTTTTGTATACATTTGATCGACTCCTCAACACTTCAGATTCGGAAAAATATGAATCACACGATGCATACATCATTTCCAATGTTGTGGACCATTCCGGAATGGATCACCCAGTCATGTAAATTTTGTATACTTTTTTGGTAAAAGTTAACGGTGAAAAAATAGTCATCAAGCCTTTATTATTATTACAAAGAATTTCATTAATTATTAACAGTAAAGACGATATGACAGAGTTTTTGGAATATGAGCTTGCTTCATTTCCTCTGTCACTATTTACAGAAAATGAACTCAGAAAAAACACAAAATCTGAATTTACAAGCATATTACCTATTGCTTTGCCATCCTGTAGGAAGTTTTTACATGTCGTTGATGGTGGGTTCTTAATAAAGTCATCAAAGTCATTTGGCAAAAGATACGATACCATTGAAGAAATTTCAAATAAATATTTTAATTATGTTCGAAGCCATTATGCAGGTAATATTAGAATTCGATGGGTATCCTGAAGTAAATAAAAAGACTTCAACTACAGCACAGCATCTACTTCAGCGAGATACATATAAGTTAAATACCGTTCTCGCAAGAGAAATTTTTATCTAATCAAAGTAACAAAAAAAAAATTACTACAAACTATATCTCAGAGGGGTTTCTTGGAAGCAAGCTCCCGAAGACGTCGATGCATTAATTATAAATACTGCAATTGAACTAGCAAAACTCGATGATTAAACTGTCGTCCTCGTGGGCCAAGATATTGATTCGTATGATAATATGCAGGCTCTTCATGAATATTAGAGTCTTGATGTAGAAATTGAAGAGTTCGAAGAAGTCTACAATCTCTGAGATCCGCTATTTATTTAGTGAAAAAATAGTAAAATATACGTTAATAAAATTGCACACTGGTCCAGTAAGTCTTAACTCTTGCTTATATCTTTCAGCAAGGTGCGGGACATGGAAAATTTAAGTTTAAGCCTTATGTATAGAAGTATCTAGTGATTGCGAGATTGCTTCCTTGTTATAATGTCAGAAGGCTCTACTTGTACTATTTTGAACATTTTTGCTCACGCTTCGGTGAAAGTAAAACTGTGCAACTGATGAAGTATGGACAAGAGGTTCAAGGGATAAGCCGTAAGAGCATAGCCAAACTAAAAACCAAAGTATAAATAAATTTAATTATTCTTTGCTAAAAACATACAAAGGCTGGGAAGCAGTGCTGAGAGATTGAGGGAATTTTCCCATATTGTGGGAATTTTCAGTCCCAAAAAATTGTAAAAGGGAATAATCGCGTCTCCTGGAACAAAATCGTGAGAAAATTATACACAAAAATATTATCTTAAATTTTACAAAAAAAGTGAATTCTTCTGCATAATTAAAACAACATTAACTGAGCATGGAATATTACTAAAATATAAAAAATTTCGACATTTTATAGCTACATATTTATTGAAATGTCAAGTTCAAAACCATGAAATTAAAATATCAAGCACTTCTGAAATAGAAGTTTTGAGAGCTTGAATGAATATAAGCGACGAGACGAGAAAACAGCGATTCTAAAAAGTACAATTTAAGCGCTTTCGAGGTACAATTTGGAAGTTCTATCCAGAAACATTAGTTGGTAACCAAAAAGTTTCTATAGCCATCTCTTGGGAGTTGTATAGCAGATTAGTCTATTGAAGCGATTCATCGGAAGCATGCTTTACTGCCTTTCTTCATACCCATGTCCTTGCATCAAAGGCATGCTTACAGTTGCAAGCGCCTACCTACTGTTCTCGGGAAGCATTCTTGAAGGCCTCTTATGACATTAAGGAGAAGCACTGTGATGATTATTCAAAAAACTCATTAAAGTTTTTCAAATCATATCTTCAAAAATCTTCTTCATTTAGCATACCTCCTCGAGTGCTTTTTTAGAACAGTGAAATATTGCCTCTGCGTAGTAAAAATGTAATGAACTGGGATAGAGAAGGGAAGCGCTACGAGCTTCTAGGAAAACGTTCCAAAAAATTTTTTAGAGCACTCTTTTTCCCAAAGGGACTCTCCAGAATATGTAGGGGAATGTCGTCAGGTTTGGCCTATCGTCTAAGTCGGTCATCTGCGATTTTTCAGTTTTAATTTTTTTAGTTTTGACCACTAGCGCCACCAATGCTCGAGCGCGGAAAAACTTCTCTCAGTAACATCGAACTTTCCATGACCTTGCGGATTTGGAACGTGAACGATAAATATGTGCTGTGCACTCAGTGGTTTGTAATTAAAAAAAAAGGTTATTTTAGCAGCAGTGAATACGGCCAGAAAGTGAGGAGAAAATATACAACCATCTAAGTAAGCATTGTGAATGTGTTGTGTGACTCATGCTTGAAATTAAACCAAGAGGAACAAGTTTGGTTGTGGTGTCACATGATGCGGCAATGGCGCTTATCGTCAAGGTTACCCACTTTGTATAGTTGGGGTTGGCCCACTGTGATTTTGTGCTTGAAAGACGCCCTAAAAATGCTCAGCACCAATACCAACAAAGTCCGCCAATAAAACACCAGCTAAAGGAAGATGCCTGCCAAAAAATCGCAGAAAAAGCCCTCTAAGGACAATGCAAGAGAGAAGTGCATTTGAAGTGCGTCAATCAATATAAGGACATTTTCCGAAAATGTGATTTCGAATAATGTGCCATTAAAAAACTAATAAACAGAAAAATGGAACAGATTCAGTTTTTCATTTCATTCAAATAATTTTTCCAGGTAATTTTCAATCATTTCAGCACATTTTTCGTCAACTGACCAATCTGGACAGCACTGGCCAACCTGGACAGCATTTCATTTCTTTTTAAATGCCTATATTTTTTTCACTTTTCACCCAAACAATCTGCAATGCTCAGCAAACATGTTCCTTTTTCCCAGACTTTTCCACAGATGTGCTTTGATTGACCAAATTCTTCCATAAACGGAAGTTATGGGCAAAAGTCGAAATAGTGTCTAACCCTGACGACACTCCTGTAGTACACATAGGTAAGTAACAAAATATAATGAAGAATACGAATATAACACGAACATACTTTTATAGAGGAAGAAGGCTTTCTCATGAGTGAGCTTTTTGCTTAACTGTTAGATATGCAGTTTATTTGAAATTGCTGTCAGTAAAAATGAAATTGTTTTGAAATATTACTTTAGTTGTTCCTTCTAGTGTATTTCTATGGCTTTTCGTCCCAGGGAAAAAATGTGTGAAATTGCATTATAATCTGTGGGAAGTGCCCAGAAATCCCATCTTGCTGGGAGTAGAAAACGCCTCGATAGAATATAAAATCCACGATGGCTGGACCTGATGTAGGGAAGGCAGCAATTTTTTCATAGAAATTTACTGGAAAATTTTTCCTTAAAATTGTTATGCATAATTGCAGGCCGACAACGGTTACTTGGGCCACTAACAATTTTTATGAGCATAGGCTCATAGATGAGCAAATAACATTTATTTCAGACAATGTTTCGGGAGAATTTTTATTCAGTTATTTTCAGATCCAAAATTCTAAGGAAAAAACTTCCTGTAAATTTCTAAGAAAAAATTGCGGCTTCCTTAAATCAGGTTCAGCGGCGTTGCCACTCTTCCAAAATTGTGGAAGATATTCCACAACTTTTCAAATATTTCGATTCTTCCACATCTTCCACATCTTCCACGCAAAGTTCAATATCTACCACAATTTTTGTTTTTAATTTATTACATAAATTTTGCTCTGTTCGCAATGCATGTACAAAGTTGGAGCGAATCGGCAATCTATCTGTAAATTACAAAGATTCAAATGTTCATCTACCATTTTTAACATGTTCTTTGGATTAGAGTTTGAGGAACATATTAAAAAAAACTCAGATGAATTAGATGTTAGTAAAATTAAAAGGAATCTTCTTCAGTACTACATTAAACTGTGTGACGAGTTAAAAGGACGGTTTGATTTTGCAGATAGCCAGCTGCGTCTGCTAGAGTACATAGATCCTAAAAAAATTCAAAAAGGAGAACTTCCTACTATTCTTCCTCTTTTGGAAGCATGTCCATTTAATGAAGCCTCCTCAGAAATACTGAACGATCAATAGAGGTCTTTATAAATTTTTTCTATTTTGAAAGGGATTTAGTAAAAGGCTGGAAAAAGTTGGCTAAAGAAATTAACATATTCGAAGAATCCATTTTCAAAGAACTCAGCGAATATATGTGTATTTTGGCATATTTACCTCATAGTAGTGCTACTGTTGAAAGGATATTTTCTTCCTTAAACGAAATAAAAAACAAAAAAAGAAATCGTTTGGAAATAAAAACCGTAGAAAGTATAATATTTTGTAAAGAAATGCACGAAGGAACAGGTATTTTTGAGCCGTCCTTAGAATTAATTAAGTTTTAAAAAAGATTTAAATATGTAGACGGTAAATATGTTCCTATTGCGTAAGACAAGTTTAGTTTCTACTGATCTATTTTTTATTTTTATATAATTGGAAATTTTGCTAATTTGTGACTATGAATATTTTTGTATGTTTTCTCTTTTTTGCTGTTCTTATTACAAATAAAATCTCTAATATGTGATACACTGCTCTTTTCTATTTCTACCACACTTTTCCCATTTCTACCACACTTTTTCATTCAAATCTACCACTGCTTTTTCAAAGGAAGTGGCAACACTTCAGCCATCGCTGATTTTATATTGGAGCGAGGTATTTCTGTCTTACCCTTTGGTTACGTCTGCTCCGCAGTAGTAGCGGCTCTACAACACAAGAAGGTAAAAATTGCGTTTCGTAATCACTATATAGTTTTATACACAAGGGTAATATTCTTGTGTATAAAATATAAAGTGATTGCGAATCGAAGTTTAATTTATTTCAGTTACTTGTAGTATTGTATAGGCGCTCGTCTAGCTCCAATATAAGGTCTCTTTAATAAACTCGAAAAAAGTTCAGAGCAGATTATCTACAGCAGCTGAACTTACGTTAACTGTCAAATTAAAAGTAGAGCAGAAAAGAGCAGAAAGGAGCAGGCAGCTTATGAAACACAAATTTTCTGAGATCTGTCACCAAAAAACACAGTTGTTTAAATTAATTCATGATTAATGTAAAGAAACCTGTTTTCACACACAAAAATACAATTATTATTCCACTAGAATAGTCCAGAAATTTATTTACAAATGTCAAATGCATGCTCTAACTTACTCTTTCGAAAAAGGTAGAGCAAAAATCTTGCTCTAAGTGAGTTCACTTTAGAGCACTTTAGAGCACTTTAGAGCAATGCTCTGAATTCATTAAAAACGGTTTTCTGCTGTTTTCTGCTCTAGAGTAACCTAGAGCAGCTCATGAAATAGACTTATAAAATCAAGGAAGCCTCAACCTCAACCCATGATGTAGGAAGGACCTCAATGTTTTCGTAGAAATTTATTGGAAATTTTTTCCTTAATGCATTATTGCAGGCCGATAACGAACAGGTGCTTGGGTCACTAACAATTTTTATGAGCGTAGACGCGTAGATGAGCAATAAGCATTCATTTCTTCTCAGAAATTTACAGAAAATGTTTCGTCTGGTGACCGAATGTAGTTATTTATATTTTGAGATATAATAGTTTCATGTGTGCCGTTGTCGGCCTCCTCTAATCCATAAAAATTCTATGGAAAAAATTTCCGGTAAATTTCTAAGAAAAAATTGATGGCTTCCCTATATCAGGTCGAGATCGTTGATTTTATATTGGAGCGAGGCATTGCTGTCGTCCTCGGCCAATGCATAAAATTTCCAAGGAAGAAATTTTCAGTAAATTTTTAAGAAAAAAATTGTGGCTCTCCCTTCACCGGGTCGAGGCATCTTCGATTTTAAACATTTTTAAACATTTCAAAGTTAAAATGAGCCCGGATAGAATATTTAAATAGAAAAAGTACCAATAAAGTTTTCTGTGGAAGAATTCTTTTTTTCGAAAAATCTATGTATATCGGAAACTGCTTAATTCCAAGATTCCAAAGAAATCGTGCTTATTAAATGCAGAAAAAGGTATAATTCACAAGATTTCATGTAAATTGAATTATTTTTACGAGAAAAAAAAATAGAAAACCGAAAAATCGGGTTTCCGCCATTTTCGCGGAAAATTTGAGTTTTAAATATTTTTATTATCTAAAACTTTTTTCAAGAACATTTTCCGATAGGAGGTCACATTTCACAGAAATTCGCAAAAAACCACTTTCAACCACTAAACACACATTTCATAATTTCACTTTATCTTGTGTTTAATTTTGTTTTTTCTGTTAATTATAACTTTAACTAAATTTTACGGCTGGTTCTTGCCTGTTATTAATTTATTCTTTTCAAAAAGGTGTTGGCAGCAGCCTAAACTGAAAACAATATTATTGAAGAAACAATTTTTAATTTGCCTACATAAAATTACAATAGCTTAAGTCCTTTCTGTTTACCTTAATTTATGCCTAACGATATGCTATTTAATTAGAATATGACTTGTGACTAATGGTTCATGATCTGCGACCAGAAACAGAAAAAAAAATGCAATAATTAATGCACCGTGCCAACTACTAGTCACCGTCAAATTCTATGTTTTCGTTTAGTGTTTTACATTTTTGTGTAAATTTTTTTGTCTATTGGTTGAATTGTATTAATTGTTTTTATTTGACCCTATTGATTGTTTATAATTTTTGGCATTTATCATGTTTATATGAATCAATTAATAAAAGAGCCCATGTACAATACAAAGAAAAATATTTTGTGCAATATACGTGTAACTCTTTTAAAAATATTAAATTTTCCCGATTTCCATGTATATGTATTTTTCTGGTATAGCAGTAACCGATTAAATTTCCTTTTCTATCCAAAATCCATTCCTTTTTGCACTACTATGTAATTTCAATCAAGTAAAGTTGAAACGACTTCTAATGGTTGAATTAAATAAAAAAAAATCTTGTGTTATATTCATCGAGGTTTTTCCTTATAATTGTTTATTAACAGTGAACTCGGTTATTGTTCATAAAGGGTTTCCTTCATTAAGGATCCCCGAAAATTTCTTAGACTACTGTTCACTCATCTTTTCCTCTACGACGATGATTATACCTCGACGATTTCTCCAATGATTATTCATAGAGCTTTTCATAGCCATTTTCTCCTGCAGAAAAGCATCTCGCCCTGCCTAGGACATCGTGTGTTAAATTAATCGAAGTTTTTGTACAGAAATGGGTCGATGATGAATGCCAGAGATGCAATATGGCTTCGATGCGGTGTTGAATCCACTTCCCGCTGGATATGTTGTTAAGCTATACAACGACTCGTTACCATATTTGCAGAAAATAAGAAACTGAATAACAATAAGTTTACACTTAAAGGTTTTGTACAAAATAACCCAAATATTTTTGACAAACTAATAGCATTGCAGTGAGTTTCATATACACAAGAAAAGTAATTAGTATATTATCGTATTGTGCAATAAAATCAAAATATTAATAGAAATGTTTCTTTGATTGCTAATATGCCTTCCAGAATCTTAAAATCTAATTAACAACTTTTTAAATAATAATAATAATTTATAATATAATTGGAAAGTAAGGCTGTTACAGTCCTCACGCATAAGCTTTACCTTATGTGATGGGCTAGCTTAGTTATATTTATATCTAAAAGCGAAGAAAGTTGGAACAGAAGAACTTACTCAAAAATTTATAGTTGTTAATCGCATTGTAAAGAATTTGTCCTTTCTTAAATTTATTTGTATGTATAAAAAAAAAAAACAAAGCTGTCAGTCACGTTATTGTTGGGAATATCAGAATTCTTATATATTTATTGAACAAAGGATGCATCTAATTCGAACAGCAAGACACAGTCTGAAAGGTCCCATTGAACGGTTTCTTTCCCATCACAAAAAAAAAAAAAAAAAAAAAAACAAAAAAAATCGACGTTAAGAATGTCCCGCAACAAGACAGCGCATAGGGATCACTTTATATTTCAGGATTAGGGACTAATAGACGTATATTATGTAAACTGTTTTCCCTGTCTTCAGTAGCGTCTCTTTAAGCTTGACCAGTGAAATCCTGTCTTAAACCGCGAAGTTAGTACTCATGTCACGTTTTACTGGGCGCACAACAATTGAAACGATAAAAAGGGGATTTTTATCCTTTCGTTTTGACATATTCATTAACGTGTTTATACAGCATTATGTCCTTTTTGCTGTCACTTTATGTTTTCTCAATCCGGTACACAAGACGCGGCAGGTAAGAACAAATGAAGGGGGCCACCACAGGTAAGGATCCTTATTAAGGATATCATGCAATTAAATTCACTTTTTGCTTGGCGGCGCGCTTTCGTGTAACGACGAGTTACAGCCAAGACCCCTGCATTATGTCATGACAGTTGCAACACGGTTTTCGCGTTTTTGTTTCATTCATATCCCCCTTTATCCTGCAATTTTATGTAATTTATAGAGGGGTGGTAGGCTATACACAGGATATATATTTTCCTTGTGCCTACCTAAGAAACTTGGAGTCAGGATATAAATCGACTGTAAATTGTGGGATAAATGTCCTTAGAGTGTCTCGTACCTGCAATTAAGTACGCGATGTCTTCGGTAGATAGTTACACCGCTTCCATGGGTTTCGCTTATTAAAAAAGGTTTCTCGCTTAGGTCAGAAAAGTTATTTAGGGTTATTTTATTTTGCCGGTATTCAACTGGAGTTATGTTGTATATATATTTTTTTTATTACATGCATATTTTTAGAATTTTCCGATATACTAGCTTAAGGTGAGAGCTACGTTTATTAAAAAAGAATTCAATAGAATAGTTGAATGGACACCGCGACGACTTAAATTAATTAATCAATTACTTTCCTATTACATTCCAAATTCCTTTTCATGATTCTAGAAATTCTTGAGCTGTCTCAATTCGCGATTGCCTTTAATCTTGCTTTTGTATAAGTAAATATGATATGAGTACATCTATACGTTGTCGGTGAAAGTAATTCACGAGATTTTCCAAGTATATTCATCAAATTAAGAAAGTTTTAACGAAATCACATGCTTTGATTACAGAAGGCCATCCAGGAGGATTTAGTGTTTTCCGAACAAGCGCACAAACTCCGGAATTCCTATTTTGAGGGTTAATAAAATG
Organism: Dioctria linearis; assembly: GCA_963930735.1. Lineage (NCBI taxonomy): Eukaryota > Metazoa > Arthropoda > Insecta > Diptera > Asilidae > Dioctria > Dioctria linearis. The sequence continues at coordinate 257,067,306 of OZ005741.1, forward strand.
CCTGCGGTAACCGAAGAGTGGGCGAGCAGAAAAAAGAGATTGTGGCTGTCTCCATTTAATGTTGCACTCGATAAAATTTTAACTGAATAAAAGTTTTCTAAAGAGTTCCTGGTGTTATCGCTACACTATGTCCCATTGCAACCATCAGCAGTAGCAGAAGCAGTAGTATTCGTATAGTTGCAGGGTTTATGTGTGATAGAATTGTGCAGCGGAGGAGTGTCTTCCGTCCTACATAGACTCTGTCGGGTCTCTCTGGGCTATTGTATGCGAGCAGATTTATCTCGTTCCCAGTGAAAGTTGTTATATATTTTAAGAATTCATTCAGTTTGGGGGTCAAGAACACAAAACTAGGAAGAACACGGCTCATTCTCTCTTTTGTACTGTTTTCAGTTTTTATGTTTATTCCTGGCGTAATCCTTATGAATTGATATAAGTGCCTTTAAGGACTTTTGTTAAATTTTTTTAAGTGGGTGTATATAGGTACACTGTATGTACAGTACATTAAGTTGCTACAAGATAATATGCATGTATAAATTTGTAGTTTTTTGTTGAATATTATAATTTTGAAATGTTAGCAAATTGTTGCGTAATTTTTTCTGAAACTTGTGAATGTGTCATGATCTCACATTAATATATAACTAAATTAAATTGAATTAAAATGTAAGAACGGAGCCGTTGCTATTCTTATCTTGTATATGTAAGGGAAGGATGGGTAAGATGACGAACTCGACTGCTGTGACCTTATTTATTGAAATTGTATTGAAATTATATGGAAGAAAACGATGACAATAATTTTGTGGTGGCAGAACTTTGAGTGATCTGTAATGACACGATAAGACGTGGTATTTCTATTCAATATGTCGTTAATGGACCCATGAGCTATGAAACTGTGCCGCGACAAGACCACTCCGATAGAAGCGAAGTGAATGTATGTATGCGACTTTTGTATATAAAAATAAATATGTGAATTGATTTTGTTTTTCATTTCTCTTACACTCAAGCGAGGATAAGATGACGAATTTGACAGTAAGTCAAACAAGTGGGAGAGTAATGGTAAATTTTTAATTTAAGGAAATCAGAAAATTATTAGTTGAAAGTAAACCTATTTAAAGATTGCTCTAAATAAATAACTAAGACTTTAGGTCAAAGCTACGATGATATAAAAATAATCAAAGCTCACTATCGTCCTATTACCCTATCGCTGGTATACTTAAAAATTCCATTAAGATCACATTTTGGTCGAATCGATTTAGGAATGTCAATCAACTTAATGGTGCTCAGTGCCATTTTTGCGATAGTAGACCTACCGATGACCAATTCTTCAGCCAGTAAGTCAACTTATTATAAGTTAGTTTAGCTGTTAGAGTTTGGCTACTGAAAATAGTACGTAGAATTTATTCGAACTGGTATGCATGGCAACAAATTTCTATACAAAGAAACATATAGTGACTGTGTTTGCAGAGGCAGTATTTTTTAAATTTTTGGAATTTTTTCAGGATATACTATCAGTAGCCAAATTCGGTGTGTTTGGTAATGAGACAAAGTTTTTCTACTGTTGGTTCATGTTAGGCCCTAACAGCAGACTTTTTGTCACGTTACTTTATGGTAATTGTCGCCGTGCTTTTGCCATGTCAGCAGCTGTGATATATGTATTTGTTATAATGATAAAGAAAATATCAACGAAACGAATGCTATTGGGTCCTTCCAATTTGGAGCAAAAGGCTTCTTCTTAAAGGAAAATTTCGCTTAATGTTTGACGGAATACGATCCTATCCTGAAAAATTCCTTTGATATTTCCGTATGAGTGTTGAAAGATTTGACGATTTACTACAGATTTTGAGATCTGCTATATAATATATAAAAGTACCAATATGCGATCATCAATTGAATTCGAAGAAAGATTTGCTGTAACTCTACTTTTATAGATATTTCTCCACATATTTTTATCTTCAAATTGCTATCAGATTATTCCTTCAAATTTTTGTTGTAAAGAGGTAGTCTCATTGAGGCGCTCCGCGCAAAAGCGGCCTAAGTCACGCATTTTTACAATAGAGATATTTTGGTTACTTCGGCTGTTCTAGTTTCGTTTTTTTTTTGTAAGTGTGGAAGAAACTTTTCACTATTAGTTAAATTTGTTCAAGAAGGTATTTAGTTGGATTCTCCGGTATATAGAATTAGCAAGATTTTGTTTTTATTTTAATTGTATTTGTTATTTCATCACACAACGCATTTGATTTTAGGTGACAAGTTTCAAGTCTTAATTTTGACTCATCAGGAGGTTCTAAATAGCGAAAATGAGTGACTTGAAAAAGAAATGAAGAAAATAGAACAAAAAAAAAATATGAAATGAAAAAAATGAAAAAAACCAAAGCATTGAGAAATATAGAAAAACATTTTTATTAAAAAAATTTAGAAATCTAATTCATTGAAACGAATATTTCTTAAGAACGGCTCAAACTACAGCTAAGGGCAATTTTTATCACTTATAAATTTAGCGCTTTAGGCCGCTGAGCGTCTCATTTGGACTATCTTGTATTAATTCTTGATTATTTATATTCTCCTCTCACACTATCGTTGCAGAAGACATTTAAAAAAAATGCGCAAGTTTTTTTTTGCGTCTCTCAAACAATGACAGTCAAGCGGCTACAAAAATGTTATCAATGCGTGTACATTTGTATAAACGTGAAGGCACGGTGATAGTTTCGTCACGGAAAAGTTGGAAGCCGGAGGAATCAAAAAGTCACCTTGCTATTAAATCACTTCATGTACACATTTATCTTAGAGCCTATGGAATTGACCGTGGTGACAAAACAGTTACGAAACACAAAGTCTCTAGTGCGCCATAAACCTCAACATACTTTACGTTATATTCCTGATGCTAACCTAAAGTATTTTAGAAAATAGTTTCTGTTAAGGAGTCCCCATAATATCTTAAAGTGCTCAAGTCCCCCCACTTGGCTAAAGACTGCCATGATGGTGTTATATATCTATCTATGTGATATGAGAAAATTACACGTAATATGTCGTTATTTTTGGATACCTTTGACTGCATTTCACATTGAAAAGGAATTATTGACTTTCTCAACGTAGGTAAGTACATACTATTTAGCTCATAATTAATTTATTGATTACTTCAGCAGTAAGAAAAATTGTTATATGAATAACACGGAAGTATTCAACCATTAACCCAAATGCATGTGCGGGGTGCCGCTCCCGCGTCACTAGAAAACCATCGGAATGTGATAAAAAAAACAAACTTTAGAAAAAACGTTCTATCTTCCAAACCGTTTGTAATTTTTTGATGAAATTTGGAATTCTCACTTATGACAGTATGGTCCTCGATATTGTATACTATATGTCAACAAGTCGCCTAAATTTTTAAAAATATATTGAGGTAATCACATATGTTACGCATGTATTGCAGGGTGCAGGGTGCACTATGGGTGCGCTGTGCAGGGTGTAGTGATTGGTGCACCCCCCCCCTCCCCGACCACAGAAACGATGCGTCTTACCACCCCCCTTCACCTTATAATTTTTTGCTTGACTCCACCTCAGATATCAAACCCTTGAGCTAGGCGCGTCAGTTGTTGCACCCTGCGTGATGCACCCATAGTGCACCATAGATCAATTCTAGCTTATTTACTTATTATTTACTGCATAATGGGCACGAAGACAAAAGGGTATAGTGGACGTATATTGGGATTTTTTATACATGTAGATGTAGTTTGGACCTTTACCGAGAGATTGGTATACAACATACGTATACACAAATCGGGTAGTTCTACCTTACCCGTCTTTAAAGTAGAGTCTGCTAAAAAGGTAGAACTACCCGTCCAGCCGTTTAGCATCAGTTAGGCGCGCGGGTACCTTTCCCGCACATAAAGTGTTAACAAGATTAATTCTGCGGATAAGATTTTATCATAGTTTCCACCGAAATAAACATTGAATTGCCAATTACCAATACGGAAATTGACATTGATGAAAGTGCTTTTGGTGCAGGTAATAGAAATTTGTCATTTTTAATAAGTTTTCACAAAACAGATTTTGCGTAAATTCCTCACAGTTATAACAACAAAACCATAAATCTGTAATTAGCATTTGTAATTACAGGCAAGTTAATTGGAAAATATGCCGCAACATACCCCCACTATTTTCTTAAGAAACTGCAGTGGAATGCTTTCTTACCCGTTAACATTTTTGTTTAATTTATCACTGCGGCTTGATAAATTTCCTAAGTTATCGAAAAAGTCGTTTATTGTCCCAGTCTTTAAGTCGGGTAAAAGGGAGCTTGTTACCAACTATCGTCCTATTGTTAAACTGTCTTGTATTCCCAAACTGTTTGAAGATTCTTGATATGAATTTTTGTATTTTCATTGTAGTGGAGCTCTTAATGCTCATCAGCATGGTTTTATGAAGGGAAGGTCTACAACATCTACCTGTATCGAATCGTTTGAGCGTGGTTGCGAAACTCACTGTATTTATACAGACTTCAGCAAGGCTTTTGACAAGTTTCCTCACTCTGTTTTGTTATCTAAACTGAGATCTTTAGGTTTACCAATTTGGCTGTTGAACTGGTTATCATCCTACCTTAAGGATCGCAAACTGAGGATTCAGTTCCGTTCTGCTCTGTCTGAAGAAATAACGGTTTACTCCGGTGTTTCACAGGGTAGTCACTTAGGGCCCCTTCTCTTCATATTATTCATAAATGATGTTTTCTATGTAGTTATCAAATCTGATTTGCTAATATACGCAGATAATCTAAAACTATATAAATCTATCGACTCGCATTGCGACTGTCTCAATTTGTAGGATGACCTGGACAGTCTTGTTTAATGGTGTGAAAAGAGTTCTCTCATTTTAAACGTTGATAAATGTAAGGTAACCATTTTGTCCCGTAAGCGAGTCCCTTCAAATATTGACTATGCTATGAATGGGTTATTACTTTCAAAAGTTGATAAAATATGTGACTTGGGGATGTTGTTTAACTCGAAACTCACCTTTAACTTTCACATAGATCGCATCGTTAATAGGACAAACTCAATGTTAGGCTTTGTAAAGCATTGGGCAAAAGAATTAGATGATATCTACATTACTAAACTTCTTTTTACCACTCTTGTTAGACCCATTTTGGAATATGCCAGTGCTGTCTGGTCTCCCTCTTACAAAAATCACTCCGATCGTATTGGGAGCGTGCAAAAGAGATTCTTACTTTGTGCTCTAAGAGGTCTTGAATGGAGGGATAGACTTCATCTTCCTCCTTATAACGAAAGATTAAATTTAATACACCTTCCTACTCTTGAGACTCGTAGAAAAATTTGTGACATTAGCTTCATATTTCAACTTGTGAAGGGTGACATCGACATGCCTTTGATGCTTCAGAAAATTAGTTTCAATTCACGATATCGAAACTTCCGATCTAATGACTTCATTTATTTGTGTTCTCATCGCATCAACTATGGACACTTTGAGCCTATGACTAGAATGTGCTGTACTTTTAATTTAGCGAAATAAATAAATAAACAATTTAGAAATCTTTATATTTTAAAATAATCCTCTACTGTTAACAATCTTAAATGTTTTATCTTTTAACATATGTATGTACTTTAAACAAGCGATTGTCAGAATTTCCGTTATGATAGTACCAATTCAGAAATGACTTATTCAGAACTTGGAAGACAGTTGCCATAGCTTTTTAATCATTTTTAAAATATGCACCTAAATTTATTTAATTCTTGCAATTTACAATATTGTTAAATAAGATGGAAATCAATGACGGACTATTTCCAATTAAAGAAATTAGACTCGACACAACAGCATCCACCTTTTCTTGTTCAAATTTCGATGTAAGATATGATAATCTAATATATCTTGATTCTATGGAGGACGAGAGAGAGTAAAACTGGAGGAAAAGGCAAAACATAGAAGCCCTCTACATACAATCAAATAAGCCCAATGGAACAAATTTCAGGATTGATACGCAATACATTCACCCGCAATACACAAATTTAATCAATTCATGCGCACACTCAACATGATAACGATTATTTTCCCACTAGCGGGACGTACTTAATACTGTTTCCAACACGAATCTGATCACAAGTTAAAATTGTTAGTTTCTCTCAGTCCTCAGTCTTTAGTTCCTAATCGTTATTTATTTTTATCGTCAATTGTATCTCATAAAATGTGTGACATCAATGTTACTTACTGTGATATTTCCTTTTTTTGGAGTGCGTGTTTTTACCTTTTTTTACTTTTTTTTTACTTTTTTGATCGTTCTAGTCAACTTATAAATTTTATGTTTAATTTTCTTAAGAAATTGCTAAAAAGGTTTTAAAGTTTTAAGTTTTTGAAGTTTAAATTTTAAATATTCTTGACATGAGGTTATAAACAACCCACAATTAAATGTTCTTCCTGAAACACCAAGTTTCTCAACGTAAAAAAACACATAGTTTGTAATTAATTGTTAATTTTGCATCAATTAATTTATGATTTGTTTTCCCTCTCTTTTTTGTCAGCCTTGATAATGGTCTACACCAAGGACCGAAATATTGGATCTCTAAAATAAATGATGGCTTATAAAAAAAACCAAATGAGTTTTTCTATAAGATAATGTAGAATATCGGGTCATATAACCCCAATGCACATCTTTATATGAAATTAAAAGGCCCACAAACGACAATTTATCATAGAGATAGTAACATTATTTTATCTTTACTTATACATAAATTATAACGGTCTGCACTTAATTAATTTATTTTATAAAATAATTAGTTCGTACAACTTACGTAGAGTAAACGGGTGTTAATATATGTATTTCAGGATAAGTAAGCTGGAGTCCTGCCGGTAATGTAGAGCGAAATAAAAATTTTGACGACGAAAAATTTAAAACAGGACCCTTAATGCTCCTCTGCACATGAAAATGTTGACGAAATAAGGATTGAAAAGCACGAAAAATGATTAAAAAATCTAAAACATCAGCAAATAAGCAAGACGCATCGTATAAAAAAAAACATTGAAAGATAAACAGAAAAGATTAAATATAATGAAGAAAATGTTTGAGAGAAAAGGGAAACAAATTCTGTTGAATTATTTTTGCACAAGTATTGCTTCTCCGGTTAAAAATTTGATAGCGATGGTGAAATACGAAGTTTTGTGTTAAGCATTATAATCTAACAAATAACATAAGCAGAGGAATCAACCCGAAAACGTTTGAAACAAAAACCAATTGACTTACCAATATGGTGTGATTCTCTTTATAACCGACAGATGGCAACCCAATCTTTCGCACAGGTATTGCGTGCTAATCACGTGCCATAGGGAAAATACATGATTCAAGATTAATGTAATTTAAAACCGTTTCAAACATAAATGCTGACAAATGAAAATATTATTGAAACTTATTCCCTGTTCAAACAAAAGTCGCTTTATTAAAATTTCAAAGGTGTCTTCCTTTTAGATATGTATGGTCCTTTTAAATGTTCTATTAATTGCATTTTTTGCCACCAAATTTATTAATAAAAAAATTGTCTTGCTGCATAATGAAAAAAATAATTTTTTATAGTTATTCTGTTTTCAATCGGACTTTCTTTTATTGCAAACCGCCCACATATGTACGTTACGCCGACGCAAATGGAAACGTAAATTTACGGCGAATTTTAAAAAATAAAATCATTTGTGTGTAATAAAATTCTACTAATTTTACTACAATTATTTAGCGCAGAATTAATTTTTTTTCTTAGATACAATTTTCTACATGTTAGATTTTCCAATTTGGGCACCTTGTTATGTTGCTCTGTGATATCTGCGAGTCTTTTTTGAACAAAAGAATAAATAAGAATAAAAAGTTTAATATTGATAAAAATGCGCTGAGCATTCTTTGCACAAAAATGGCGCAACTTTTTTACCTACTGATTGGATACTTTTGCCTGATAACTAGAATGCAATTCTTATGAAATATTGGATGACAAAATCTCATCATACCCATTTGGATATCTTGTAAAAATTTGATTTCAATTTGATATTACTAACTACTAAAAATTTAAAAGTTATAAGGACTAATGAGGAAAAAATTAAATTTATGTAAATAATGGATATGAAACTGTAAATAGATTTAATTATATCTACTATTAGTGTTTACTAGTGTTCTACCTTGTCCATAGGAAAATGATTTGGTTGACATGTAATCCTATAGATTTGATATACTTACTTATTCTAAATTTGACATTCTTATTTTCTTATTCCGCATTTCGAATTACCTAATCTGAGTAGAATTACCGAATTTTATATATGAGGGGTTAAATACTTGATCTCGTTCAAAAATTAAATTTCCGTATTATCAAGAGGTAGAATCGTAAATGTTACAATAAACAAAAATCGTAAAGGATATATGGCACACTCTTAGTTTGGTCCATATTGGTATTGATTTGTGGTCGTCAACTACAGTAAATAATTCTGCATTTTTCGCTTCCATGGCAGTGATATTGGAACTTTAGCTTTTAAAATCTCTAACAGTTGTTGTGAATACCAACAATCATTTTTCATTTATCAGGACTAGAATTGCTCGGTCGCTAGAAAGAGTTATGGAAACTGAACAAATAATTTACCTACTACCTTAATTTTGAAATCTATATATGTCAACATTTGTTACCTCTTGCATTTGATATGGCTGGACTGAAACTAAAGATTCAGATGTGGATAGAGCATTGATATACGAATAAAGTCACCATTAATAATAATCAATCAACATTATACACCATGTTACGTAACAGCCAGGTAGGCTTACAAAATATATTTTTATATCAAGAGTCTATCATTAGACTATCAAAAATGAGGTTATTAAACGGATTTTATCATTTCTTTTCTGTAATCTATCTGTAGATCTCTATTAAATATGATCATGAGAAGTGCTTATTGAAGGCGCCCTTTGCTACTTTCCCTTTGAATATAAATATGGTTGCCCAGGGAAAGGTGTGCGCTTAGAGAAAATTACTATTTATATAGAGCGCCACGTAGTTTTTCCATTCGGGAGGTTAAACTACGAAACCTATTAAATAGGACACATGTCGTGTAAAAAAAGAAGAGCAAAATCGCCGTCGCCAACTAGCCATGCACAGAATACTTAAAGATTTAATTATTTCAGAAAAGAATACTTAGCTTTGAATCTTTTGTTGACTATGGATTATCTCCCATCGTGGCCTCAACCAGCCTTCTTCGTTTCAATAGTGTATTCGTTTTTATGAGGTGTCGAAAAATCACTTATATACTACATTCTTTTTTGTTCTTTTTCATGCCTTTTTTATAAATTGTTTTTTTTCCTTTTTTCTTGTTCTTTTTTTCATAGGAAAACTACACTAGACCTTGTCTTCTTTTCCTTGATTTCTGGCCCAATGTCCAGTCGGCCATACGTACAAAAAAGGAGGAAGCAGGCGCGGTTCCAGCATTGAAATTAAGGCGGGGCCGGTCATCCTGCAATTAAATTTAGAAGAAAAACAAACATCAAATGGGGCACCACTTGTCCAGCCCCGTAAGTCGCTTAGTTTCGCCACCGCAGTACTGCAGTGAGGAATTAGGAATGTTCCGCATTAATTAATTAATATAATCTTTTTTACAAAAAGTAATTTTTTAATAGAATAGTAGTTTAGGGTGCCAACTGCAAGAGTCATACAAACCAAACTATTCTGAGTCTTACACACTGATCGATATGCTATCTCATACAGGTACAAGTTTTTGTGTCAAAAATAGTTCTCACGTCGGTGCCAACATTGAAAAAACCATTGGCGGGAAGTTGAAAAGTGATTTTAATAAAACCTTCCGAATTTCTGTTGAGTACCTACCTACGAATATATTGCCTTTGGTAAACCACTTTTTATCACTAATTAAGCCAAATATTTGATTTAAAAACATTTATTTCGACGAACCCAATTATTTATTTGTTATTTACAGTTTTCTCTCAGTTGGCACTTGGCGCTTAGAAGTGAACCCACTTTCTGCAGTGTATTTCTATGGACGTAGTCAGTTCAAATCAATTCTACATAAGAACGCTGCAAATATTTTAGAATGTTGGGAGGTTGTACTAAATTAGGATTCTGATGTGGTAGTGGGGGAATTGGTTTCGTGGCTTGAGAAGTGTTTTTCAAGGGTTTTGGATCACCCATAGTTGGGGTCCCAAACTCAAATTCTGAGAAAAACCTCTATACATACATCAAACGCATACAATAATATTCATTAAAATACATTTTTATTTCTTTTAGTTGAATTATATAAATAACAAATAAAAAAGTTAGAATTGGTCTAACTAAGACCAATTCTTATGATAGCCTAGATGAATACTCGTTTGTAATTTCGCATGGGCAGCCATCTGCGCAAGTTTGATTTTTGAAGTGGTTTTTGGATATATCTCTAGAATGGTTCATCGAACAGAAAAAATGATTATAACTAATTTTATAGGATTTCATATTCTGAAGAACTTTTCAGTACATTAAAACTAATGATTTTCACGATTTACCCGATTTGTCCTATTTTCGAAATTAATTTTACTTTTCTTTTTAAAGCCCCATCTCTAAAATTTCAGCTCTCTAAGTATACCCGTTCTCGAGTTATCTTGAGGACGGACTGACGGTCGGACGGACAGACGGACATGCAAAAATCAAAATAACTTATAATTTTATGCATGGGTATCCAATCCATTTTGCTCTACGATCATTATTTCTAGGTGTTACAAACGAAATGACAAACTTAGCATATCCTTTAGATTTCATCTAGAGTATAAAAAAGAATATAAAGTTAAAAATATATTTTTTTCAAATAACTCAATTATTTAAATATTTTTACTTTAAAATTTTAGATGTTGGGGGGGGGGGGGGGTGATGACTCCCAAGAAACCTCTTGGATCCGCCACACTGGGAAGAAGTTATGGGCTCAATGGAAATTGTTTTTCCCCCATGGCATATCGAATTTTTAGTTCGAAACCTTCGCAAATTCGTTGCACTGTTGCCAATATTTGCAATATGTAGGTGTAATTAGATCAGTTTAATTTCTGTGTGCACCACCCTGTACTGTGCTATTTTGGAGTTGTATTTATAAGGAGATCTGGGATCACTTTTGACTACTCGAATAGAGTGCAAACGGTATTATAAAATTAATTTTAACGAAAAGGAAGGTTTAATCGAGGAACACTTGGTTAAAATTATGAATATATTGTGAAAATTTATTTGACTTGTTTCCAGAAAGAACGAGGCTCGCTGGTTGTGCGATCTAATTTTAAATTACAAAAAAAAAACATGCTACATTAACAATATTTAAATGTCAAACTTTCTCATATAGTTCAAGAAGGTTTCAGTCATATGACTACTACTAAGTATATCTGAACTACGGCCATAAGTTTTGTTTTTAATATAATTAGATATGTGAACGAAAAACGGAAGTATATGAAAGCCATTGTTATTCAATATATAATTCGAATTTTCTTATCTAGTTCGAAAGTACGGCTTGAACAGTTCACATGAGATGAATGATGGGCGTTTCGGCTATTTATAATATACTCGAAAATAAAGTTTGAAAGATTCGTGGAACAGCCGATGAGTTAAGGAGTTGATCTGGTTTATTCTTTCACCACTCGTAATACTTGCAATTTCATCTAACTAATCCTCAGCCCGCAAAGATGGCGATATCTCAGGATATCTAAGAAGACAGACGTAAAGCTGATTCGTTATAACAAACTCGTTGCTGGACTGCTACAGCTTTCAACCTTCAGCACTTGACAGCGAAAGGGTTATGAAAATACCGACTTACTTGTTCTGGAAATAAGAAATTCTGAGTGGTATCACAAATCATCAGAAACGCCACGCACACATTTAAGATTCATGCATAGGGATTTCTGGGACGTAAAATCTCATTCCAGAGTATCAATTTCAAACGGATCTCCCTTATGCTAACTGGCCCAATCATTTCATCATGCACCTGAAGATAAAGAATGTTCTGGATCTTCTGTTGTGGTGAAAACCTGTCAGCGGAATCTCCTTCTACTACGCCAATGTAATTAATCAACGCTCTACCACGACTTGCCCTTTATACGAAATCAGCACCTTTCTGCTGGCGATATGGTCTTCTTAACTACTTATAACCTGACTGTATAGGAAAATTACTTGTGCAGATCTTTTTCGTTCCGAGCTCTTGGATTTCTCCGTGTAATCGCTATCACTTGGCTATGGATTCCCCTGTTGGAAATGGAGTGCTTTGTGCTTTTCGTTACGAACTTCCATGTTTGTTAGTCTACTTTACTTTATCCGAAGATCTGCAGTATATATTTATTGTTCTTAGACTTCCACTGCAGTTTTCATACCTCTATACTTATTACATAACAAATTTTTTCTTATTATCTTCTTGTATCCATAGCCTTACTATCTAAGGAATTGTTGTTTCTTTGGAGACTGAGAATCAACGTGCAACTGGTCGAGTTCTTCAGATGATGAGGTTTAATGAAGGATCCTAGCTGCACCCCGCCCATCGTGACCCGGGAAAACGATGTATGAGGAAATTATGTGCTAATTATATGCTAATTATGTGCCAGACTCTAAAATTTTGTGCTCGAAAATTTAGTACATTTTTGAAATATTCAAAATGGCGAGTGCAGCACGATGGTCAGCTGCACCCCGCCCTAGTTTAACTCTACCAACCAAATTTTGATTTACACAGAATTTATGTGCTAATTATGTGCTAATTCTTCGTCAAATCTAACAAATTTTTACTCAAAAATTTATTGCGTTTTTGAAAAAATCAAAGGGGGGTTGCAGGATGACGTAAAGTCTAGTAAAATAATTAATGACTCCAATAATAATTTTTTTAGTCTGTTGTTTTACTCTGATCCCAAAAGAACTTTTGTGAAGTATTGCTTGTCTCCTATGATTCCTGAAACTTGTAGTTATCCAACACTTCGTATTGCTCTGTGTTTTGATTGTCAAACTTTGCCATCTACTGCTACTAGTAGATATTATTATTAACTTTAAAAAGATCATTTTAACTAAGTTACTGAATGGCTATCCGCTTGCAACTGTGGTGTATTCTTAGTGAACGCGACATAGATAAATCTGTGCACTGGTTTTATGATACACTATCTCTCAGATTTGTCCATTTTGTACATTTCAATACTACAAATTATGCTTTGACTTGTTATCCATGAATAATTTTTTTTTTTGTTAAAGAGTTGGTGAATAAGGCTTGGGGCAGATTTTGCCCCTCAATGTGTGGCGCTGTTCATGTAATTTAAACCAATTTAAATGACTCAAAGATGTTCCCAAAGGTTGTGAACTCTGAGTGCAGATGTTATGGATAGATACTTTCTTTTATTGAGAACACGTAGACAACACTGTAGTTTTTCAACCAATCTTGTCAGGATAAATTTTTTCATAACTATTCAAACAGCTGTGAAAAAAGTCATCTTGACAAGATCCCAACAGCGAATACTCGGATTCATTAAGATCTCATTTATGACATCTTCGATGAACATAATGAAAATGTAATAGAAGAAAAAGTCACTTTACGGTAATGCAGAAAGTAGTGAGTACATGGTCTTTCCTTAAACTGATACGTGTATCGTAGTATGTAACAAGTGAAAAAGCTAGAATTGGTCTAAGACCAATTCTTATGATACCCTAGATGAATGCCCGTATGAAATTTCGAATGGGTACCCATTTGAGCAATCTTGATTTTTGCAGTGGTTTTTCGCATATATTTCTAGAACGGTTCGTCGGACAGAAAAAATGATTATAACCAATTTTATAGGATTGCATATTCTGAAGAAGTTTTTAGTACAATAAAAATGTCTTGGACTGATCGTTTTCACAGTATACATAAAAAACCTAATTTTTTATATGGCAACACCAAGAATGGGTTGCCCGATTTAGTCCATTTTTAAAATTTTATTTGCTAGTACAATGAAAACACCATGTACCAAATTTCAGCTCTCTACGGCTACTCATTCTCAGGCAGTGTTCAAATATATAACGGAAAACGAAATTTTTGTATGGCAACCCCACGAAGGAGTTGCCCGATATGTCTCATTTTCGAACTTAATTTTACTTTTGTTTTTTAAAGTCCGTGTACAAAATTTCATTTCTCTAAGTGTACGCGTTCTCGAGTTATCGTGCGCACGGACGGACGGACGGACGGACGGACGGACATGTAAAAATCAAAATAACTTTTAATATTATGCGTGGGTGTCCAATCCATTTTGCTCTACCATCATTATTTCGAGGTGTTACAAACGGAATGACAAACTTAGTATACCCCTTTAGATTTCATCTAGGGTATAAAAAGAATAAGGCAGACAATGAGTGAAGGGACCGAGAACAAAGCTGCTGCAGCTAGCAGTTCAGGTTGAAAGGTTAAAGTGTAGTGCAGATATGGAAAAATATTTTTTTATTAAAAGTTTTAAAAGTAATCGACCTTCTTATCTTACGTTTTCTGGCTATAACATATGATATAAAGGCCGCATATTTTGTAATCAGTGAAAACCCTGATTCATACGTAATGCAGAAAGTAGCCATTATGGCTACTGCCCTATGATATCGCAATGTAAATGCAAGTGATGATCTCAGTCAAAATGTAGGTATAGTAGCCATTATTATTCATCAGAGCATTTACTTAAAATCGCCACGGAAACAGCTAAGTGTCGCGCGCGAAGCTGTAATAACCAACAAAAGACAAAGCAAACATAAAAGTTTTTATTCAATATTTGTAACAAAAGAAGACAAAAAAAAGACAATTGTGAAATCAAGGCCAAAATAAAAAGCCTGAGTGTAAAATCTACCCTGCCACAAATCCTAACAAGGAAGTTCGGACCACACATTAAGGACAAATTATTTTAAATGCGCAAGAAAGTCTCTGATTTGATTTGATTTGATCAGAGCATTTACTCTTTCACTGATAGTGTCGCTGCTGGGATACTACCAAGCTGCACAGTTTTTCTGAATTATAATAATGTTGAGGAAGCTCGTCAACTTTTAAATAGAATTTTGGGAAAACTTCAAATTTTTAATCAGTATCGAATGACAAGATATTTTGAGAAGTATTTCCAGGTTCGTAGACAAGCGAGTTTTGAAAAATGTAATATTAACTGATCTTATATTGAAAAACAGACCCAAAAAATCTTATTCCAGGCTGTAACTGAACGTAACCTGGATAGCGTTTGTAATTATAAAATTAAATGGTTTTTGTTCTCTTCAAATAAGTCATATTTATCACATCACTTAAACCTTTTGTGCGGAAAGGTGCAAATACCTTACACATAATCTACATCTCAGAGATTTTGAAGGTATATAACTAAATTAAACTATTCTCTTCTCCTCCTATAATATGGAAAAATAGATGGATTTCATACGGTTACTTTACAATTTTCTTAAAATGCCAAATAGGTTGTGACCGAAGTATAAAATCTCTTCTTAATTAAATTAAAAGATTCTAAATAATCTAATTCAGCTTTGAGCCAATTAAAAAAAAAGAAAAAAAAAATTGTAGATTTCGTATTATACGTTCCGTCGTAGAATATAGGGAACATAAGCATTTTCATCATCAATATGAACGAGAATCATCATCAAGCCATCAACAATAAATCATTTGACAAATACTTACCTCATTCTTCAACCAAGAAGAAAAAACTCCACACTCTAATCACACTCAATTTACGAGCACATAATCATCCTTTTTGTACCCCACACCCGAGAAAATGTTAATCTGTTCGATTAGGCTCATAATAATCGAGATTCGAGACAGAACACTTTAAATCTGGAATAATCAGTCCAGACAACCCGATATTGACTTGACATATACGTCTATTACCAGTTCCTTGGATTTTTCTATATCTCTGCAGTTTGACTCGAATCATTCGGAGGGGGTGTATTATCTTATCCAAAGGCAGGAATGGATCAGAAAAAGGCTCTTTCGACCATCTCGACAGTCGTTCAGAGTAATTTCTAGCGATTTGTAACTTTTTGCCTGTGGAGAACAAACGAAACATGGTAAGTGCGGGTAGAAAGTATGCCGAGTGGGTTGGCAAAACTTTTACTCTCTATGGCGACAATAAATCATTCGAAGGAAAACTGCTACATACAGGCGGAGAGGATGGGCGAGCGAGGACATGACACAAACTGCTAAAGGTATTCTGCTGTCTCCGCAAAGTGGAAACATTTACCCGTCAAGTCCACCATATATAGTTCTGGAAGGAATATTGGCGAAGAGGAGCATCCATTCCATCCCTTAATCCAGAATGCCTGTACGTGAAATGTCCTCTTAACTTCATCTATGTGTCTGTTTTAAGGGATGTCGCAAAAGTGTTATGCGGTAGGAGGTATGGGGGGGATGTGGGGATGGCACGAGGTTCAGAGAAAAGGCACAGAAAAAGGGGTTACGAATTCTGAAACTATTTCGTTTGCCATATCTTTTGTATGGCGTGGTAATGGTAAGTGGTCGATGATCCCCATTTCTCCTTCTTCATTTTCTGGCATTCCTGGTGGTCATGGTCATGTTAGATGATGGTATACAACGAAAAGGTTGCGACTGATTGCGAAAGCTCCTTTTGTGCCGCTATTTCAGCTCCCTTCTATATCTTTTTTACCTGATAACGACATACTGCCCAGGGGAAGAAGGAAGATATGGGACTATAGGGTGATAAAAATTATTTAAATAAAATAACAGTAAATAACGCTAAGGGTGCAATAAGTTTAACCCTCAGCTCAGATGGCATTTAGCTGAGTTGGAAAAAGATACAAAACAAAATAAAACACAAAAACAAAAAAAAAACAAAAAAAAACGGTAAGAATCAAATGGTCCATAGCGCGATGATTCCACATAGCCTCTGAATGTTCAAGCGCATTTTGTGCTTAATTTAATGGAAAAATAAATGTTTTGTCCATGAATCCAGCCTTAGCTCTTTATGTTCAAATAAATTAGTTACTCGAAATGCTTGTGAAATTAAAATCTATTAATTCATGTGAAGAAGTGTTTTTACAGCAAAAGGGAATTTAGAAAGGATCTTCAACGTTTTTTTTTATTCGAAGAAATTTAATCTATATATAATTAAACTTGAAGCACTATAAAATAGAAAATTACTAATAATTATGAAACAATAATAAAAAGTGATAAGAAAAAATAATAACAAAATCATACAACCAATTTAAATATCTGTAGTTGAATTGCTTAGCAACAATTTGAAACTAATCCTGCTGTGAGAGTCAAGTAACAGTTCTAGCAAACTCAATACCTAGCAACGACAAGTGTAATTGCTGTGGATCAATCAAAAAAATAAATCCAAATTGTTAGTGATAACCAATAAAAAAAAAATCGAAAAATAACTTTTATTTATTAACAAGAAATTTATCGATAACTCGTGTTTCATAACCAAAAAGAAGATGTTGGTAAATAATGGTTACCGGAGAACAAAAGAAAATTAATTAAAAATTAACCATTTAGGTGCAAGTTTTATTTTATTGTTTAACCAATACGCCAAAAATTGAAAGTTGACCTCATGAGGATAACATTGGTCCTATTCATTTAAAGATCCGATCATTTTTTTTTGTAAAATCTGAAATAGTGGTTAAATTTGGTCCCTGAAAAAACACTATAGGATAAGAAACCTAATGGCCAGCCCATTAAGTAATGCTCTCATGTTAAGTGAAATTTAAATTTAAAATAATTTAAAAAATGTATCCACCTAAAATAATAAATATAAGAAATGTAAGAGCCCGCTTTTGACCAGCTGTGATCTTTTCCTTGTTAGTTAGAATGGAAGATGGTTATTAAGCTGCTGGTTTTAATGTCCTTTTATGGAGCTGATTCTGTGTCATTCCTCTAGGAATTTCATATGTTTTTGAAGCTTTTGACGTCTCTCTATTTCTTTCAAGTCCTTTTGCAAATACTCTTCTGAATATGACCTCTTTGTTGCCGTTGATTTTGTATCTCCTTAAATGTTATTGAAATGGAACACATTATTTAAAAAAAGGAAAATTTCCTGCTCATGATAAAAAACGCAGTAGCACGTAATTGGAAATTAAGTCATTTCAGTTCCAGCCGATAGTTGCCTGGCATTCAACTAAGTAAGGAATTATGAGTGTAAATGCTATTTGGACGTATTCAATTGAATGTGATCAAGAAGGGATTTTTTTGGATTCTCCGGTATATAGCAAAAGCTAAAAAATTGTTATTTTTTATTTCATCACACAACCCATTTTATTTTGGGTGACAAGTTTCAAGTCTTGGTTTTGACTCATCAACAGGTCCGAAATTTCGAAATTGAGTGACTTGAAAAACAAATAAAAAAATAGAACAAAGAAATGAAATACAAAATGAAAACAAAAAACAAAAAATTGAGAAAAATAGAAAAATCAATTTTTTTATTAAAAAAATGGGTTATTATTATAATAAAATGGGTTGTTTGATGGAATAACAAATAACAATTTTTTAGCTTTTGCTATATACCGAAGAATCCAAAAAAATGCCTTCTTAAACAAATATAAGTTTGCCCCGGTAAAAAATCTTAAAGAGTTATCTCCATTTTTGTATTCAATTAAAGATTTATTAACGCCACTCCTTAGTACTTCGCAATTATTAACAAATGATATCACTTTCTTAAATAAGTTAAGTAAACATCACAAGTCTTGATGATACGCTCGAAATATATGTTTTCATAACATAAAACACTTATACATGACAGAGCAAAGAACATCAAGTAATGACAAAAAATCTTCAGTGAATTCCAAAATTCATTAGAAAACGATATGCTGGTGCAATCCTTAATTATTGGGAAAAATAAAGCCGGGCGCTCGCAATTGGTTCACGGGCTTGATTTTATTGATATCTAAAATTAAATTTTTATAACCTAAGAAAAAAGCATGCGTAGTTGAATGGCATGCACGTAAGTATTTTTTTTAATAATCGGAAGGTAAAATAACTATGCGAGTTATTAATCTTTGAACAGATTCAATGCAATTAATATAGACAATGTCCATCTATAGGACATATATATAGCTCACATGGGAATAACAATAGGAAACTTTAAGCTAACCGTATCTGTAGAGTGCATGAGGAATTTCATATAAATTAAACAAAACATTTGCATACAAAATATTCAATATGAAGAGGTAATGAAATTTTTTATTAATAAATAAAAAAGCTAGATTTGTTCTCAGACCAATTCTTATGATATCGTAGATAAATGCAAATATTTAATTTTGTATGGTCACCTCTCCGTGCAAGTTTGATTGCTGAAGTGATTTCTCGCATATATTACTAAAACGGTTCGTCGGACAATAAAAATGATTATAACTATTTTCATATACGAATTCATATTCTTAAGAGTTTTTCAGTACAATAAAAACGTCTAAGACTGATCGTTTTTGCAGTGTATGTAAAAAAAACCTAAATTTGTATATGGTATCAGCAAGAAGGAATTGCCCAATTTTTGAAATGATATTTACTATTTCTATGAAAAGACCGTGTTCCAAATTTCAGCTCTCTACGTTGAAGCGTTTTCAGGAAGGGCCTAAATATATAGTGAAAAACGAAATTATGTATGGCAATCTTAGGAAAGAGTTAAGGAAAGGTCGCTCCATTTTCGAACTTAGATCCACAATTTTTAAAAAAGGTCGTGCACAAAATTACAGCCTCCAAGTACAACGCGTTCACGAGTTATCGTGAGGACAGACGGACAGACGGACATGCTAAAGTCAAATAATTATTTATATTATGCATGGGTGTCCAATCCACATTGCTGTACCAGCATTATGTCTGTACGCTACAAACAGAATGATAAACTTAGTCTGTAGATTTCATATTAGATATAAAAATATGTTATAGATGTTTTTATTGGTTGACATTAGCAATTAATGGCAATTAGGAATGTGGCGGAAGAGCAATGGAAAACATTATTTTTTGGATATAGTTAGAAGAACTAGAAAATACTGATTTACAAGATGGCAGAGATCTATTTGAAGAATAAGACAATCATTTCGGCTGGCAAATCTAGCATATTTTTCCATAACTCCGGGTAATAAATAAAGTCTGCATTCACACCCGACATTTTAATCATCCTTCAGTCTTGATTAAATCAGAACGCCATATAAATTTCTACGCATATCCCAATTTGCATTCACAGTGGTAAAACAAAATGATTTAATCAGCAGCTCTGATAAATCATTCTAGCATGATTAAAACGTCGGGTGTGAATACAGCCTTAGCATTAAGCAATGTAAAAATATTTATCATTATTGAAGAATATAAACAACACAGGTCCTAAGTAAATCCTTTAAGAAACTACAGCTCACAACAGGCCTTGAATATACCTAGTCCTATTTCTCATGAATTGGGTTTGATTTTTTTGTGCGAAATCTTCTTATTAGTAAGTTTATTGGTAGTTTACAAAATGTTTTAGAAAAGTCCGTCAAATACACGTCCACTCTCATCTCAGGGTATTTATACGGAAATTTGCAGGGTTGTAAATGAGCGGACTCATTTATCATATCAACTCATCGCTCAACTCAGGATTTGAGTCCGCTCAATCATTGAGTCCGCTCAACAGTTGAGCGGTGGTTCATCGCTCGAAATTTGAGCGGACTCACTGGTTGAGCGGACTCAGTCTTGAGCGGACTCATTGCTTGAATGAACTTGAGCGGACTCAAGTCTTGAGCGGACTCACTGCCTGAGCGGACTCACTGCCTGAGCGGACTCATCATTTGAGTCGAGCGGACTCAAATCATAATTTAAATAACATAAAAAGAATCTGATTTAATTAAAATTGAAACTGAAATTTCAATAAAATAAGAAAAGCTTATAAAAAAGTCATTCATTATATTATATTTTATTAATTTAGCTTTTGGTAATTTTCTTAGCCAACATTTCTTCTTCCTCCTTCCTTCCTTATTTAAAATATGATTTGAGTCCGCTCAACTCAAATGATGAGTCCGCTCAGGCAGTGAGTCCGCTCAAGACTTGAGTCCGCTCAAGTCCATTCAAGCAATGAGTCCGCTCAAGACTGAGTCCGCTCACGATTGAGTCCGCTCAACCAATGAGTCCGCTCAAATTTCGAGCGATGAACCACCGCTCAACTGTTGAGCGGACTCAGTGATTGAGCGAACTCACTCCTTGAGTTGAGCGATGAGTTGAGTCAAAATGTGAGTCCTTTACATCCCTGGAAATTTGCAAAAAAAATTATAATATTCTTTTAGTCATTGTAGATCAGCTTTTCGATTTAATAGTGGTTATTATTTCCGTTTTATTGAGGTAATAGTCGAACCTTAAAGACTTAAGCGCAATTGTGATAAATAGAGTGAAAAACGGTAGACGAATGAAGAAAAAAAACAGACAGAACCAGTATTTGACAGGCATTCAATATTTGTATCGAAATAATTTTTGATTAAAACTTTTTGAATAATTTTTCGTCATTAGTCGCAATTGTGTTGAGTGCTGTTTTGAGTTGTTGAACAAACCTATCTACTCTGACTTGTTCTTGCCTTAAGGCTCATTCAGACTCGGCAAGTAACTTGCACAAGTTGAGACTCTTTTCATTTGCCGATGCCGCTCGTAAGTCCACATGTTTACTTGCGACAAGCTGGAAATCTTGTTTAACTCTTTTCTAATTTTTAGAGCAAGTCCACACTATCAAGTTCAATTTTTTGTGAATATTAAACATGGCGGAGGGTGTAAAATGTCAGATTAACTAAATTGTGTTCGACTTTAGTTCCACTTCAGACAAATTCCTGTAAAAGTAGTTGCAATTCAGGCAAATTTCCGCAATAGTATTTGACGAATGTGAACATGAACTTGCTCATACACATGTAGCAAATCTAATTGTGCGAGTAACTTGCCGAGTCTGAATGGGGCATCTACTTATATTTAGCTTAAATGTTATAGCAAGTTTTGTCATTACTGTATTATGTTCCTACATTACTGTTTACTATTTACACATGGATGATATTATTCACAGGTGGAGACTCTTTATTATTCATATAAACTTTTCCTCACCACAATATCATCACTAGCCACGTATAGCTCGTTGATCCTAACAAAATAAATTCGCGCCCTTCAAAATTTGATTTAGAGATCCATAAAAATTCCATGAATTCGCGCTTCAAATCCTCAGTAATCCTGTCTGGTAGTCAACTCGTCGCAATTTTATGCCATTTACCTGTGTAAATCTGCCACGTGTTGCTCCTGGAAAAGCCTATTCAGCGAAGTTTTTTTTTTTTGTGTGTGTTTGGCATAAATTAGGGAGGGAACGATATACAGGACAGGGAGCATTGCAAGCAAGTAGACAATTGACTACAGGAGGAACATGGTTTTCACTTTTTTTTCTGATTTACGGCGGCAGACCAAAGTAAAATTTAGTCGTGAGGTAGGTTATGAACGAAAAATGTACCAGCAGCACCCAATATAGTCGTACCCAACCGCTACCCTGATTATTCTTATTAAATTAGCTGCCGTAGTCATAATAAAGAAAACTTCTTTATGTGAAAGTTATCTTTAGCGCTTGAACAAAATAAGGAACGCAAAAAATTTACCCAAATGAAATGCTAGGGGTGATGTTACAGTTTACCTGTTGCGGTACCCTTCAAATATGTTATCCTCGACATGGGTCTGAAGCAAATGTCAATGCGATTGTTTTCATATCTGTTCGCGAAAGATGTTTTTTTTCTTGCGTAGTGATAACTTTAAAGGGAGTTATGGGAAAGTTTTAACGGTTAATGCATACTGGATGCAGACAAGCCGCAGTTATTAGGGGATTTGGAATTTTATTTATTTTTTGATTTCCATGCATTTTTGGGGGAAGAATTTTGACTACATTTTGATTAACACTAAAAAAACCACCAAATTTCGTTTAACTTGTCTAAATGTAAATATAAGTAAATACGGTCAGACCATATCGTTTATAATTTCATGGAGAAACTACGCTATCGTTTTAATGTACTTAATCAACTGTAACAGTGGTTTTATAGCAAAACTGGATTTGCACAAAAAATCTATAAGATAACATGTAATGCTTTTCCATTTTGATTTCGATGACCTACATTAGTTTGGTTTACAGTTTTACAAACGAACGGCGATTGTACATCGGGTGTAGAATATACATTGAATAAAATAACTAATAAAGAAACGCCATATCGAGTGA